>WOVY01003841.1:0-263711 GCA_013436015.1 Rhipicephalus annulatus | reverse complement strand
TTGCCTACCTAAGGCCCCCCCCCAAAAAAAAAAAATACTTCGGGGAGGTTCAGAACAGTTAGCACAGTGTGACATCAGTGCAGTACAGCCTGATTCAGAGGAAAGTAAAGAGAAAATCCCGAAATTAGCAGAAAGTTGTCTTTCACTGCCGAAAGGTATATGTATATATATATATATATATATAATATATATATATATTTATATATATATATGAGAGAGAGAGAGTAACATCTCGTGGTCAGCCCACGTGACTAAACTAGCCAACTCTGCGAATCGCACTCTGCATTTTCTACGTAGACACTTGAGACTTGCGCCCCCATCAGTTAAACTAATATCGTATGTCACACTTGTTCGTCCAACATTAGAGTATGCATGTTCGGTCGGGGATCCCCACCAATCTCACTTACCCTACATTCTCGAATCGATTCAAAACCGTGCTGCGCGTTTTATCTACTGTGAATAAATACAATCCAGGGTTTCCAACTCAAAAAGCTTGTGCTCACCTCTATTGTCTAGATTTACGACGTCACATATCTCGACTATGCCTTTTTCACGAAATTTTGTCATTCCATCATCGAAGTTCCAGCCATCCTGCCAGTCCATTGTTCATCAAGCCGCACGAACCCTTCAAGTGCAGTGTATCCTCCACCAGTCCAAAGCATCGCACATATTTGTCTATTTTTTGTGGCAACCGCACGGGACTGGAACCATCTGCTGCAGTTACCGTGCACCACTCCGATCCGCATCGTTCCTGATTGCCCTCGAATCACTTTTTTATTCGTATTATTACCAACCCTCATGTAATATCCTAGCTGGGGCCTTGGAGGTATTCAAAATCAAAATAAAAATAAATAATTATTTCTGGCGAACAATTTTTTTGTCAGAACGATATTTCATGCCGTTGTTTTTGTGCTAATGTTTAGGTACCCAGTAAATTTCATGAAAATTGCGAAGAGAGACGAGGACCTCATGCTACATCTTATTTGGAGTTATAAAGAGCAAGTGGGAAAAAATTGACGATCTAAACACAAAATGAGCAGAGAAAATGCAACACATTTTTGGAAATAAATTCAGCAAGAGCACAGTGGACAAATTATAATAAATGTTTAATACCTAGTTTTGCAAGATCGGGTATCTACGAGTAATGAACTTCGACAAACGTCGAACGTGATCCCCAAAATAAGCTCCAAAATACACCGTTTCATTTTAAAGCAAAATAAACTCAACAAACAAGCAGCACTACCAATATATCAGCATCAATTTACAAGCAGTACTCTAAATTTTGAAAGCAGCAGGATATCTCCAGTGGAATTGAGAGTAAGTACTACAGGCAAAACCTGCTCTGATGAACAAAATGAATACATCTTCTGGTATACCATCACTACCCCCGCTTGACCACACTGGAGGTTAACCTTGGCTTGTTTGCACACGACGTGGTTCCAGGTTTCACATTTCGAGATGCATCTGCGGTTGACTCCAACCACACTCACGTTTTTGTGGAGGAATGAGAGTGGCAGCATCGAGGTACCTAATTCAACAATGATGCCCAACACTGAAATTTAGCGGAGGGAATAACCACCGCCTCCCCACAAACAAAAGCGGGCACAACGTTCAAGGGCGAGAAAGACACACGCACCGACACAAATGCCGTAACTATAAACAAATTTACCCCGATTTGTATATGACGAACTCGTACAAGTATTCCAGCATTCGGAGTCACAATAGCGCATATTTGCTGGCAATGGGCAGCAAGAACCGGCTTAATTAGAGATGTGGCTTCCAATGAGGGCCTTCGGGTGCCGCGTTGCTCAGCTCAGGAGTACATTAGTAACTCTTGGTAATCCACCAGACTAAGCAAGCTGCTAAGAGATACGGGATCTCAGCCCGGTAATCTGAAGGAACTGTATGATGTTATTCATGGATTCACGATTTACATATCTGAGATAGGCGTCCTGAGAAACCCTTTCATGGCCGGTATGAGGTGGTCTAAATTTCTTTACGGCTCGAACAATTCTCAAGATGGACCTAAAAACAATCTTCATCACTTAGCTGAGGCCCACGTACAAATGAAAGTCAGCGAAAAGCTAAGAATATAAAGCAAGTTTAGCACCTTCATTTGTATTATGGACGACGAACAAGTGCTGACCCTTACTAAGACGTTATGATTAGGACGAACGACAAAAAACGTCCACTCTTCTCGACATGCACGCAGTATCATTCTCACCTGTCGTCATTCGATATAGTTGAAGATCGTGATTGTGCCGCATTTGCACATGCGCCGAAGCGGTAGCAGCTCAGAGCAATTTGCAACGCTCTATCACGTTCTGTCGTTTCCGCAGCATGAAACAACATGGTGGAAGCATTAAAAACAAGGGCAATAAGGCCTCGTGAGTGGGCTCATAAGTGGAGTCTTACCCCCGTATTCTAAAACGCCCCTTCACTCAAAGCTCCACCTTCACTTGAGAAAGCCGATGGGAGCGACATCTATAAGCAGGGAAAGTCACTGCATATCAGTGATAATTTGCTGCTATTCTTGAGTAGCGCCGTGTTATTTTCAGCCGAGCAGTGGTGCAGTGCGCAACTCTGTCAAGTGAAGGGTGAAAGTCGAGTCAAGGAGCGTTTGTAAATACGGGGGTAAGGCTGTCACCGAGTATATAGAAGTAATCAGATTAGTCTTCAAAATCGCCCAGTTTTTCTGTTTCAAGGGTTGCGTGCCTTACGGTAAGCTTCACCAATTTTTGTTTACCACACCGCGACACCTAACAAAAGAGCTTGGTACGATTAATGGTGTCTGTATTCCCTCACTGTTTTAGCACGTATTTTCTGAAAAATATATTTTTTTGATCATGAAAACTTGTACGTTTCAGAAATGAACTATTTAAAATAATAAAAACGCTCGATGCTACAAATCATATATATACTTGACATACGAGGCAGGTCGCTCTGTATAGGTTTGAATTTTACTGTGCATTTCAAAACAAAGCTTTACTAATGGCAATCCATAACCTAGCTCTTCTTGTCATGAATTCAATTCTTTGGTGTGAACCAATCAAATACGGTTGAAAACCTGCTTGCAAGAAAATATTTAACATATTTCTTAACAGCACTCATTGAATGTACAATCAATACGAATATTGAAGTGTTCTGCACTATCCAAGTAAAGCCAACAGAGGTAGCGTGTGATGAGTGGCACGAAGCCAATGAATTTTACTTTTCGCATCTGTTAAACATATCTTGTTTGGCCCTAGCTGCTTCAAGTCAATGACAAGTTTAACTTTGTGATTCAAGATTTGATTGATATGTGGGGTTTAACGTCCCAAAACCACTATATGATTATGAGAGACGCCGTAGTGGAGGGCTCCGGAAATTTAGACCACCTGGGGTTCTTTAACGTGCACCCAAATCTGAGTACACGGGCCTACAACATTTCCGCCTCCATCGGAAATGCAGCCGCCGCAGCCGGGATTCGAACCCGCGCCCTGCGGGTCAGCAGCCGAGTACCTTAGCCACTAGACCACCGCGGTGGGGCGTGATTTCAAGAAAGAAATTGGAGCATAGGCATCAGATCTCAGGCATAATTTCAACCACAGTCCTCAACAGAATGATTTTTGTCTAAGATCGATGAATCGTTTCACAACCTAGGCGAAGAAAGCAAGTCAAACAGCATAAAAACAATAAGGCATGGAACTTCAAGCTTATTTTCTGTAGTTACCACTTCATTATAAAGTTCATGCAAAACACTCATTGTTTACCAACCAATCGATAGCACCATCCACTTAATGAAAGAAGTATCTGCTATAGAAGCACTTAAAAGGGATTGGAAACACTTTTTTGTATAACCATGAAAAGAACTCACTGGAAAAGCGTATTACTTCACAAATTGAACGCCGCGAAAATTTTAAGAATCCAGCAAGTATGAGCGAAGTAACAAAGATTTGTCACACGCTGCAATCGCATTCTCTTTTCTCTAGTCCCAACGAAAGCGCTGGAAGCTGAGCAGGAAGGGATGGGAGGGGCAAACAAAAACGTCACTCGTGCCTCGTGACTTTGATCGTTTTTTTCCTTGAATACGCTGCTTTTTCAGTGCGATGGCGCGTGCACTCGTGGACAAGTGATGGCCTCTCGTGGCGACCCCTCTAACAACCGAGCGCGCCATGTTCAAATCAGCCAATAGCTGACAGGTGGGCTTACTGGACTTACTTTGCGTGATTTGCCGAGAAAAGAGAAAGCTATTTTTAGCAAACTTTGATAATTCATTGTAAACTCCACACCGCGTGCTGTTCTATATTTCTTGACTCGCGTGTTTTCGGGAGCCTCTACTACCGATCGGCAGCATTTTCCGATCAGGCTCAAAAAGTGTTGCAGGTCCCCTTTAAACGTCAATTCAGAGGTCTGGGGCGTATAATAGATACATGGTAGTGCCGGTGGGAGCTTTTAGTAGTGTGAAGTTGAACAACAAAGACTCACAGCGCGCGCGTTAGCTACGAAAGTGTATATTTGTATATATTTGAAGCCAACTATCTCTTATCTCTCTCAGTGCCAATCAGCCGCGATTAGCGTGTTTCACTATACGTTTTGTGGTTTTTATTCAATTTGTGAAATCTTTAGTTTTCATTTCTGTTTGTTGAGCGCTGTATTGTGTTTTGTCTCTTCACGTATGTCGAAGCTGTAGCATTTTGGAGAAGAATTACCAACTAACCCACTAATTTCCAGAAGGAAGGTGGCTAGGGCCAGTTCATGGGTCATGATCATTGTAAAAGCGTAAACTCACGACAAAGACAAAAAAGCTCATGAAACAAGAGATAGCATTCAACAAAATATATAGCGCAGAGCAAAGAAATTATAGGCCACAAAAACTCGCGACAAAAATGAAGGAAACAATACTATTTTTGGGCTTTATTTACGTGAAGTGTGCAGAATAAATTTGAAGGTGTTTCATTTTTAATTCAGCGAGACGTTATGAAATGGCGCAAATATATGTACGAATCCACGCATATAACAGTCACGTATATGTTATAGTAACAGTTGTTTACTTTTGCGGAACAATGCCAAAAGCAATATGTACATTAGCAACACAAGAAGCGGTTAGCTGGTATGAAATGCTTGTGTTTGTGCTGATGCGCGCGAGAATGGTAGCCCTCAACAATACTACACAAATTCAGCGGTTGGCATCAAGCTACAATTCCCGTTAACCCGATATGGCGGCTGTATCTTAAGAGTTCATATGCAATGCTTATGAAATCAGATAGCCAGTACCACAGCCACAATAGACGTTGCACAAACACTAGGGTGTATCTGAAAAGTAGTTAGAAGACCTGACGTAGCTCTGTCATAGAATCTTTCATCCCCACGCTGAATGCTAGGCTTTGATTTATACTTGGAATTTGACGTCTATTATTTGCATTCTTCCAGTGAACGCTGCCTATGACAGCTTTTTGTTAATGGTCAAGTATTAAACATACCCATGCGTGTTCCCACCGTGCCGTTTCCATTACCTGTGGAACATAGACGCCCCCGGAAGCGTGCCAGTGTTTTCGGAAAATGACGAAGAACGGAACGAGATTCTGAAATTATAACATGTCAAGACCAGCGAGTCATAATTGACAAACCATCATAGCCTTCCGCAATAGTTTCGGTTTATTTCAGTGTACGCGAAGTTAAGGGGGTCATTACGAGAGTGCCTACACGCAGGTGGCTAAATATATATATATATATATATATATATATATATATATATATATATATATACGCCCGACGTTTTTGCAGTGTGCAAACAAATGCTTCGCATTAAAAACTGGCCAATCAGAAACTTGGACAAACATCATGCGAAACAAAGAAAAAACTATGACCAGGTGCGCCCTGATATTCGCCTAAAACCTCGTGAAATTGTGTTTTGAATTTTCGTTTGATATTTCTGAGGTGGCTCTGCGTGTATATTTTTCTTGTTTCAGTTTATTGCCCTCTTCATTTGCGTTGCTCATCTTTTGCCACATGTTTTTTTTTCTCGCGTATATAAGTTAGTTCTCCGCACCATAAACCTAGTTGAAAGTTAGCGCCCATATTTGTACACCTTTTCTCTATGTCCTCGGTTAGCGCTATAACAATCACCGTCATGACAACAATCCTGCTGAAATCTTCGAAACACCGCAACTCCCCGGCAGATTTAGGCTGCGTGCAACAAGAGAACCGAGGCACCTCTCAACTGCTCACCGAAATGTTCTCTCTATTGACGATGTTCAGCCGCCTGAGGGCTGTAATTAGATTTTTCGCGTATTCCAAAAGCATGCGACTGCTCGGGGCAATGGTGGCGACAGCCGGTCTCTTTTCTTGCTCCCCAGAGCCGCAGCTGTGCGGAGCACACCTAACGAACCTAGTCTCCTGCTGACAAATCGTCCTTTGCTGATGCCGTTAGAAAAAACCAAAAACAAAATCACGTCCGATCGTAGGTCATCATGTGTTTTGTTAGAAAAGATTTGCGGCGTCGCTTCCCGTGGTTATTGGTTTTTCTGTCCATCTCGTTCAGCGTCCCAATCACCTCAAGGTGTACATGTTCTTCACACCTGGATCTCGTCCTACAGCTAGAAATAGCTGGCAGCCCCGAAGGCACAAAAGACCCTTGATGATGCGACCCACAGTTCGGCTTGCGTAACATGGTGCTCGAGGTAATTTTTTCTCATCTTTATTTTTACATTGCTTTTCGACACACGCTGCTACCTTCCAGTTCATTCTCCCACGCTTACCCTGGATCACAGTAGCCCCTTTCTCCTAATAGTGTTTTCTATCAGAGATTCGTCGTGAATGCAATATAGTCGCAAACATTATCGCCTACGAAGAGGTGCGCGAAATGAACTAGGACATGTAAAGCATACTCACAAGCACAAACCAGCACCTGGAACTATACTGAAGAAAATAAAAGTATAAAGAGCATGACTCGCAGTGATGAACTCCCAACTCACCGAGCGATGAGAGCTTCTAAACTGCATTCCGTGTCAGTATATCATCACTGCTGACAGTATTGGAAGATCTGATAAGAATCATGAAAAGTGAAATAGGCTAGGGAAAACCGTGAGTGGTAATTTCGTATAGTGCAAGAGGCGGAAAACATCAGGTCTTCGAATGGGCGTCAATAGCTCAGGTATATTAGGTTATATCGTTCGTGTAGGCTGCACCTTTGAGCCGCCAGAACAGAATAAAAATTCTGGGGGTGGACCAAATGCTTGTGTTTGGTGCCTGAAAGTAGAGCTAGTTTTGGCGTTCACATGTGCTGTTGTATTACTTTGGTTAAGTCTGTGCTTCATCCCATCACCGAAGCGGATTTTAGAGGTCTCGTAGGATGATGCGAGTGGTTCAGACCTCTTCCCATGTGTCTGGTTCAACTTCAGCCTCGAGCGTCGTCTTCAACAGTCTTCGGCAGAACATGAAGTGCTCAAATGCATTTTGAAGACTCTAAGATAGCGGTGCTCACTGCTGATAAAGGCAATGCAACAGGACTGCTTGACAGTGACAAGTACTATGAAAAAGCGATGGCTTTGCTTTGAGACACCACCACGTGCCAACGCCTTGGAAATACCCGAAACCTTGAAGTCTGCAAAGAGAAACACAAGGTCCTGTTATACTCTCGTCGGTGGGATATTGGTTCCGTGCCAGCCTTGTTCGCATTGCCGAAGATTCATGATCCAGAAATTCATAAGTTGTCCACACAATCAGGTCAGCATAGATATGCTGACCAGATTTGCAGGGGAGTGATCTTATTGAAAAGGGCGCCTGTTTAACCAAGCATACATGATTTTTCAGGTTGCTTTCAGCATGTAGATTCCGATATATGATGCGTTTTCACTGATAACATATGCCTGACCAGGCAACTGCTATCGTATCCTAGTGAAGTAATATTTGCTTGGCATTTCAAAACTTCTTCAGTACCAGCCACTCTAGGTATCAACAAAAGCACAGTGCACGAAGGAGGTAAACAAAAATAAGTGCACCTGCCACCACACTTCAGATTTTCATATTTTACATACTTGCTAACACAACAGGAAGAAGGCATAACTTTTCCGAAAGGCCATGTTGCACTAAGAATGACCTCTTTTTTAAGGGGAGTCACGCCTTCATTTGGTCTTGTTGCGCAATTTTGTGATATCATAGTCTATGTCACCAGGTGTGCTTTTCTTACCTGACTCTTTGCCCCGCCGCGGTGGTCTAGTGGCTAAGGTACTCGGCTGCTGACCCGCAGGGCGCGGGTTCAAATCCCGGCTGCGGCGGCTGCATTTCCGATGGAGGCGGAAATGTTGTAGGCCCGTGTGCTCAGATTTGGGTGCACGTTAAAGAACCCCAGGTGGTCGAAATTTCCGGAGCCCTCCACTGCGGCGTCTCTCATAGTCATATGATGGTTTTCGGACGTTAAACCCCACATATCAATCAATTCTTACCCGACTCTTGCACTTTGTTTTAGTTCGGACCTGGAGAGGCTGACACTGAAGAAGTTTCGCGTTTATTGATTTGATTTGTGGGGTTTAACGTCCCAGAACCACCATGTGATTATGAGAGACGCTGTAGTGGAGGGCTCCGGAAATTTTGACCACCTGGGGCTCTTTAACGTGCACCCTAGTCTGAGCACACGGTCCTACAACATTTCCGCCTCCATCGTAATTGCAGCCACCGCTGCCGGGATTTGATTCCGCGACCTGCGGGTCAGCAGCCGAGTACCTTAGCCACTAGACCACCGCGGCGGGGTGAAGTTTCGCGTTACCAAACGTTCAGCAGCTCACATCAATGACGGGATTAGAAGCTGAGGCTGAGGGATGCCCGTTGTGTCATACCAACAAACTTGCTCACACTACTGAACAAAGCCTCACGGGGCTGGGAAAAGTTCACATTGCAGAAAATATACGTTATGTACTCAAAACAGCCCAAAGTGTAGCCACGAACCTCGTCTAACTAACTAATTACTGGCATTGGACTGACGAGTTTCTGGAAAAGTCGATGTAGTAGTTAGCGAGTGTTGCTTCGGAGACGGCATCTAAACTCTACCTAGAATAGGGGAAAACCTGTTCTTCGTCAGAAGGATTCTATGTCGGGTGCTTTGTCATTCTTCAAGTGCAACAGTTTGTGTATATATCAAGTAAATAATATTGTGGCTTCGAGGCAATACATGTAAAATTGTACAACTTAAAGGCAGGAAAGGCAGTGTACAGGAACTTCGTCAATGTTAAAGCCATCAAAAAAAATTCGGAAAGCGAGGTAATAGCTCTGTGTAAAACCTTTAAACTTGCGCAACTAGCATGTTCTATTGTAGCTTTAAAAATAAAACCCTTTTGCTGTTCTTCACAGCCAAGATGCATAAACAGAATGCTTCCTTCAGGACAATTTTAAGTGATTGAGGTATCTGGCTGAATGCAATTATTTAGTTTTTAATGAAGCATCTAAATTCAGTTGTCCTGAAAAACTGTTTTAAACTAAGTGTCTCATGCATCTCCCACTTTTTTTCAGATGAATCCTTCAATAGGGTACTTGCTCTTGGTTGATGTTAAAGACGTATTTTATTCTATCCTGCAGGGTGAATTGTTTTCCAGCATAAGACGTTGAATAGAAAATAGTGGTGTTGGTGTCTTCAGGAATGCCACGGCGATAGCAGTATAAGCGTTTACGACCGTTTTCAAGTTTCATCTGAAAGCTACCTTCATTCAAACACGAGCCATCTCCATATGCTGTTGTGTCGCTGCTGTGTTGTGCAAATACTTGTGTTAAATTATGACCGTTTCGCTAATGTTATGACCACGCCTCACTCAAACATTTCATTTAAGGGGAGGCTTTGAATGCTTTTGGTATGATGACAATTTTTATCTTTTGAAACAACTAAGCACTAATTACATATTAGCCAATTGTTAACAAATTTTTAGAGGGCTTTTGAACTCTGGGAGAAGGATTGGTCTTTACGTGTGAGTTGCCGGCTCATGCCTCTCTGATGTACACGCCTTATAGCTACGTTGGCCCCGAGCCTGCTTGTTTCTTACGAGTTAGGACCTCAGACCTCAACTTGGGTTTTGAGGCCAACTTGGGCTACCAAGTACAATAGGTAGAGAGTTCCTTGCTCAGGATACTACCTTGCAAAATCATCACAGTTGTTGGTCTTCTTTACCTAGGGGTGCAATATAATTCATTGCATAAGGGGTAGTGCAAAATAAAAAATAGTGCGAAGCTGGTAAAGGGCCATAGCTATACAACACGAGCGGTAGAGCGGCTGTTAGGTGCGTCGGAAGCAGTATACTCATGGCTGGGCGAATGCCGGCACGGGTCTGCGTATGGCCGAAAAGAAAGAGAAAAATGGCTCCAACGGGGGGGGGGGTGCCCAAATGCTACGGCAATAGTGGGAGACATGGCCAACTTAGTGACAGCGGGAGCAGATTGGCTTGTCGTCTGCTGTTTTCTATTCCATCGGATTGCGGGATCTGGGCAGAAAGTATGGGTCATGTTGTGGTGCATTTATTGCCATCATGTCTGTAGTCCGGTGGGGAGACGGAGCAGGCGACGGGAAAACAAAGGTTCGCAATTTCTTGCCGCACAACTGCCTGAGTAACTGACCCTGTCGGAAGTGTTTGCATGGTGCCCTGGTCGAGTGTAAGTGCGTGCAACGGCGCCGGACGGGCCGCCTCAAGCTCGTGCCGAACAATGCGTGTGACATTCTCGTGCAAGGATGGTGCGGCACCGAGATCGGTAAAGGTTGACGTGGCAGCCGTGTTAGGCAGTCGTTAAAATTGAGGCCGAACTTGGCCGTTTTTGGCCAATTCGAAGGGTTGGCATTCCTTAAATATGATAGCGACGGTCGTAACGTTGTTGTAGACGAGCAAGTTGAAAGCGTCGTCCGTGCTGCCCTTGAGTATATGGCCCATCTTGTCGCTCTCGGTCATTTGCTCGTCCACTTTGCGGCACAACGCGAGTGCGTACTGTATGTACGAGACATACGACTCGGTTGATGACTGTACTCGGGCAGCCAGTTCTTATCGTGCTGACGTTTGTCGACCGGATGGGTCTCCAAAGATGTCGCGTACTCGCTCCTTGAAGAGGTCCCAGCTGGTGAGCTTAGCCTCAGGAGCGTCAAAGCCCCGGCAGGGGCGTCTGCGTGAGTAGGCGTTTGGTGTGTAGCGAAACCACGGACCCGAGCTAACGGGGGGGGGGGGTTGCATCCCTCCACGCCTAGCCGTGCGTGGCTTTGCCGTGGCCGGGCAAAAGGGGCTCCTGGGGGTCGAGCTGACGCCGGGTGATTGGACCTTGAAGGCGCCCGGCGTCCCTTCTGTTTACTTCCAATTTTCTCGGTGGCAAGGGTTAACACTGTGCAAATAGCCAACCTTGGCCTAGGCGCTTTAGGTTATAGCAGTGTTGTTGGGCTGACGTCTGCATGTTTTCAGCATCCGCAAATTTGCAGTGTCTCCTCGTTGGGCTCCGTGGTGGGTGGCCGCCAACTCTGTTGAACCACATACAATTAGCATGCCTAAAAAATTTTCTTTGCTTAGTGATCGTGCCTCTTAAAAGCGGGTCCGCACCGAAGACATCAATTTTTTCAACCGGCCGAAACAGATCTTTCCTCACTTCCATATTAGACACTGCGAGAAAACTAACAAACAAGCCAGAACTGTATCCCCTTTTGTAATGACTAGGTGCCTAACCAAAACCCTCGGTGCTGGATGCAACGTTACCAAAATGGCCAGCGGAGATCTACTTCTTAATATACGAGAGAAAGACTAATTTGAAAAGCTGAACTCTTACAACTTCTGGAGACGCGCCAATTAGTATTACATTACACAGGTCTATGAATTCAACTCGCGTGGTATTATCAGACGCAGATTTGCTTGACCTGACCGAAGCTGAACTTTCGGAACGTTAGAAGAACGAGAATGTCGTCAGCGTACAACGTATTAAGATAAGAAGAGAACAAAGGAAACACCAACAAAACACCTAATACTGACCTTTGCTTCGAGCGATGTGCCCGAAATCATTCAAACCGGGTATACAAAGACTTCCGTGAGGCCATATATTTCTAACTCCCGCCATTGCTTGATGTCAGAGATATGACCACGGCTCGCTAAGCTGTCGTGGCCGGAAAGCTTGTGCTCTGTGTGGAATCGTGGGCCACGCGTCCGACAACTGCGATGCACCGGCACACTGTGTGAGCTGTGGCGGTAATCATGCCGCATACTCACCCTTTTGTTCTTTTTGGAAAAAAAGAAAAAGAAATCATCACAATAAGTAAAAAACTACATTCAAAGAAGCACGAAGAAAAATCTGCCCATTTTTTGCCCCCCCCCCCCTTATGCTGATGCGGCGCGTCAGTGTGCAGCATCGCACCAGCCCTCGCCACTTCGGCCTGCGCAGAGCGAGCCATCGGCTGTGGCGCCTGCCTCCACGGTGGCAGTAGTTGAGTCTACTCCGCCTACTATTGAACAGAGAACAGAGACTCCAGGGTCTACGGGTCTCAAGGCTGCAGTTTGGGCCTCACCAGGCGAGGCCCAAACTTCGAACAACCAGCTCGCATGTGCGGGCATCCAGTGCCTCCGAGGAGTCAATAGTTACGGCGGTACCTCTGGCGCCGAAATAGTGGCGCGGCTCCTTCTAAAAAGCTCATATCAGGACCTGATGTTAGCCCTTTTACCTGAATTCAAACTTCCCACCTAAACAGCCACTCGCTTTTTGTACACACAACACTACTTTACTTTCACCATGAACACTGAAAGTATACATTGGAAAGTCAGGGGCCTTCTCAGAAACAATGACGACGTCTCAGAACTTTTACACGAACACTCACCAAAAGTTCTGTGGGTACAAGAAACACACCTAAACTTAAAACACACCAACTTTCTCGGTAAGTACGTTAGTTTCCGAAAGGATCGTGATGATGCCATGACATCATCCGGAGGTGTTGTCATTGTCGTGAATCAAGGGGTTGCATACAAACACAACTCCGAACATCCCTCGAGGCAGTGACTATTCGAGCTGTGCTTTTAGACAAACTGATCACAATTTGCACTCTTTACGTACCTCCTAGTTATCACCTACAAAAACACGACTTTCTGTCCTTAATCGATGGACTTCTGGAACCTTTTGTTGTCTTTGGAGACTTGGATGCGCATAGCAGGCTATCGGGGCAACTCTCGTTGTGACGCCCGAGGTCAAGTGATTGAACAGTTTCTTGTCTCTTCCAGCGCCTGCCTGCTGAAACGAAAAGAGCCAACCTATTATAACCTCGCTAACAATAGATATTCCTCCATAGACATAAGCATAGTATCTCCATCGCTTGTGCCTCTACTTCACTGGAAAGTCATCACTAATCCCTACGAAAGTGACCCAATTCCCGTAGTTTTGAGCGCACCTACACCAACTGAATGCCCGCCACGGGTTCTCAAATGGCTACTAAGCAAAGCCAACTGGGAACAGTTTTACACCATCAAGCATTTAAGTTGGCGCGACATATGCACTTTAAGCATTGATGCGGTTGTCAACTATTTCACAGCGCTTCTTATTGATGCAGCAACAAAATGCGTGCCACAAGAAATGAACATCCTGACAAACGACGTGTGCCATGGTGGAACTCTGAGTGCTAAAATGCACGCAAGCAGCAAAACAAAGCATAGAAGTTGCTTTGCAACTCACCGACAGCCTAAAATCTTCACATCTTCAAGAAAATGAGGTCTCGCGCCAGGAGAACGCGTTGGCTGGCCAGAAGAGCAACCTGGCAGAAGTTTTTATTGGTGATCAATTCATATACACAGGAGGAAAAAGTCTGGAACATGGTTGGTAGGGTAGCATGAAGACAAGCACACACACTCCCCCTTGTAAACGCACAGGGTGACACCTTGGAAGATCAGGCGTACTTCCTCGGTACGCACTTCGAGTGGGTGTCCAGCTTCTCGCACTATACTGACGCTTTCTAAAAATACGAAACAAAAATAAAAAAAGCAAAAACTCGAACACAAATGTACGAGTAATGAGACGGATAACCAAGCTTTCAGCTCAGCTGAGCTCCAAACATCACGGAACTTCTGCAGTGATTCCGGTCAAGGTTCTGACCGTGTGGTGTATGAAATGTTAAAAAAACTACCAATTGAAACTCAAGAAACCTTACTTTCTTTGTACAATGCTATCTGGTTCTCTAGCACTATCCCTACTTCCTTGAAAGAGGCTATTGTTATTCCCATTTTAAATATGGCAAGGATCCTTCTTTAGTTTCAAGTTACAGGCCTATTGCGCTTACAAGCTGCTCATGCAAACTTCTCGAAAAAATGATAAACTGTCGACTTGAACGTTTTCTTGAAACGAACAATTTGCTCGACCCATTTCAGTGCGGGTTTCGAGAGAGTAGGCCCACCACCGACCACCGTGTTCGTATCGAGGCACAGGTCATAAACGCTTTCGTTCATAAGCGATTCTCTCTATCTCTCTGTGTGTTCCTTGATATTGAAAAGGCATATAATACAAAATGGCGCTTTGGAATACCAGAGACCTGTTCCACCTTGGCGCGCGTGGCAGAATGTTTACTATAATCGAAAGCTACCTGTCAAACCAGACATTCCGAGTTCGAGTAGGGCAGCGTTCTTTCCCAAACATTTGTCCAAGAAACAGGCGTGCCGCAAGTTGGTGTACTTAGTTGCACACTTTTGCTCATGAAAATGAATTCTTCGCACTTGTTCATACCTCGCATGATGTTTTATTGTGCATAAGTCGATGACGTCCAGCTTGGCTATAGATCTTGCAATCTGGCCATGCGTGAACGCTAAGTTCAGCTTGGTTTGAACAAAGTCTCCAATTGAACTGAAGAAAACGGGTTCCGTCTGAATGCACAGAAAACCACGTGTGTCTTGTTCTCCAAAAAGAGAGGCATTCATTCTCAACCCGATATTCAACTGCATAGGTCAACGTATTTCTGTTAATACTGAACACAAATTCTTAGGTATATTTTTGGACTTCAAGCTAACCTTCACACCACACATCAAATATTTAAAAACAAGCGCATAAAAGCCATAAACATTCTAAAATTGTTGTCACGAACTTTTTGGCGAAGCAACAAGAAGTGTTTATTGAATAGGTATAGAAAACTTGTAAGGACCCGTCTAGACTATGGGAAAATAGCATATCAGTCGGCGACAACTACTGCTCCTAAAATGCTTCACCCTGTCCATCTTCTAGGCATCCGTGTCTCTACGGGTGATTTTACAACTAGCCCTGTGGAAAGCCAGTACGTGGAATCAAACGAATGGTCGCTCAACCTACAGAGATGTTACATGTCTTTTAAATGTTTTGTTAATGTAAATGCAGACGAGAATCACCCATCAAATTCCACAATTGTTGACATCTGAAGCCTTGCTGTGTTCGAGAAAGAGACGTCTATGAGACAACCGGGCCCTACTCACTCCGTGTGTGGGGGCCTAGCGAAAGAAACCGGTGTACCACTTCAACACCGTTTGATGGCTCCCGCAGTATGCCTGCCATCGTGGCAATGACAAGCAATATATTGCGACGTGTATTTCTTGGAGGTTACGAAGCATGCACATATTGCCCATATCAAGACATTCTTCCTGGAACTACAACAGAAATACACATGTCCTGAGTTTTTCACGGATGCTTAAAAGTCCGACACTTCTGTCTGGTACGCAGCCGTCAGCCCATCCTTTTGGAAAGCCGGCATTCTGCACCCTGATTCAAGCATCATCACCGACTCTTAAAAACACAAGAAACATCAAAACTCTTAAATACACAAGAATCCTGCACTTGTCTCGCTTTATTCACTCTTATGCACAGAGTATTCATCTAAGCAGCACGTTGTAGTCTGCATTGTGCCAGGATACCGCCAAATACAAGGCAACGTTCTGGTTTTCCAGCTAGCTGGATCCGGCAACAAAACGGCTAGTGATACATCGACTAGAAACATGCACTCGACTTGAAATCTTTTCGAAAACCAAGCCCCAGGGGCTACTGGCAGAGCACATGGGACACACACACAGGTAATAAATTGCATGTCATCAAGCCGCAACTTGGTCATTGACCACCAGTATTAAAATCACGCCACCCACAAGTAATCCTTACAAGGTTAAAAACACTTCAAAAGACTTCACTTTATTTCCTTAAAGGCCCCCGAGGAGGTATTACATAAGAGTGGGTTAACAAATAAAGTTCTGTTATTATTATTTTTTATTGACACGGGTTTTCATTGCGAAAGACGTGCAGACAGTTGGTCGAAAAATGTTGATGGACAGGAAATGGCCACGACGTCGTGGGGAAGATCATTCCAGTCGTTTGCAGTCCGTACAAAAAAAGACAGAAAAAGTGGTCGTTCTAATGCGTAGACGGGCAACTTGAAGTGGATGTCTAGTGCGGTGAGACATGCGGGCTGGTGGAACAATGTAGGGATGACGGAATGGGATGTGAAAAACTTTCTGAAACAGGCAGAGGCTGGAAGTGCGATGGCGAACGTCAAGGTTTAAAAGAGCAGATTCTTTTTTGAGGGATGATACCCTAATACTATACGAATACGAAGAATGAATGAACCTAGTAGAACGGTTTTGAACTGCCTCAAGTGAGTCGATGAGATATGCTTGGGGTGGGTTCCAGATTGCAGAGGCATATTCCAATTTAGAGCGAATAAGGCATTTGTAGGCATGTAACTTGACGTTCTGCGGGGCGTGCCGAAGGTGACGTTTCAGAAAACCTAGGGATTTGTTTGCAGATGATAAAATGTTGGTAACATGCAGGTGCCAGTTAAGATCATGGAACAGAGTGACACCGAGATACTTGATTGCACGTGTTCGAGGGCGACGTTAGCGATTGAGTAAGGGAACAAAGAGGGGTTGCTACGGCGGTGGAAAGAAACTGTCTTACATTTGTTAGGGTTAAGTTTCATAAGCCATCTTTCACACCTGTCCTGCACGTGGTTAAGGTCATCTTGAGTAGCGGTTTGATCTGTCGGGTTAATGATTGAGTGATAGATTACACAGTCGTCAGCAAACAAACGGATACTAGAGGAAACATGCGAAGCTAAATCATTGATATAAATTAAGAAGAGAAAGGGACCATGAACGGAGCCTTGGGGGACACCTGATGTTACTGGAAGGGGGTTAGAGGGCGCGTCATAAATTGAAACAAACTGGGAGCGGTTTGAAATTCCTCAATCCAAGCTAAAACATCGGGATGTATACTTAAAGATCTAAGTTTCATTAGCAGTCGCTTATGAGGTACCTTGTCGAACGCTTTTGAGAAATCCAGGAATATTACGTCAGTCGGCAGGTTAGTATCTAGACTTGTGTGCAGATCCTGGACAAAAACGGCTAATTGGATTTCGCAAGAGTAACCCTTACGGAATTCGTGCTGGGCAGGATGGAAGAAGTTATTGGCATCAAGAAAGTGAAGGATTTGGGTGTAGATGACGTGTTCTATGATTTTACAGGGTAGGCTTGTTAGAGAGATTGGGCGATAATTTAGGGGGCTGTCTTTGTTACCTGATTTGAAGACCGGAGTGACCTTCCCCACCTTCCAGTCGTCTGGTAAGATGCCTGTTCGAAGTGACTGTGAGAATAATAATGACAAAATCACTGAAGAAATAGATTTCGTGTTTTTAAGAATTTTAACATTGATTTCGTTCACACCTGCTGAGGAAGACAGTTTCAATTTTTTGATAACAGACAACACACCCGATGGAATAAATGTGATAGGCGACATAAAAGACTGGATACAATGCGGTAACGCAGGAAACGGTATGTGGGTTTCGTTGGTAAAAACAGATGAAAAAGCAGCATTGAAAAGTTCAACGACGTCAGTGGTACTCATATCATCGCCAGCTGCAGTTTTCAATGTAACCGTGTGGGATTCTTGGGGGTTTATTTATTTATTTATTAGAATACCCTCAGGGCCTGTAGGACATTACAGAGGGGGTGGGTACAACATTTAAAACACACAAGAAAAAAAAATTGCCCGCAGCTTCCCTCGGGGGAACACTGAGGAGGATGCGGAGCATATAATTGGTTAACGGGGTGTTGAAGTGCGACTTACTTGGGTCGATGGCTAAATTGGTTAACGTGGTTGTGAATTGGGGTGTTAAATTGCGACTTACTTGGGTCGATGGCTAAATTGGTTACCGTGGTTGTAGGAGGGGGTGTTAAATGAGTGAACACGTACACACGTATGCGAAAGGACGGCGCTGGTCGAAGGGACGTCGATCATTGTGTTTGTGGATTCGTTGGAATTCATTTCACCGCGACCGTGGACGTCGACGCGCCGTACAAACCAACCGACGAGCGGCAACTGAGCGAGCGAGCGCCGACCTTGAGTATATATACAGCGCGACGGCGCATGCACTGTCAGCTGTTGAATGTTCTCGAAGGAGAAGCGCGCGCGTGGCACAGATGGCAACGGCGCATGCGCTGTCAGCTGTCGAATGTTCTCGAAGGAGAAGCGCGCGCGGCACAGATGGTGGGCGACGGCGCGCGTCAGCTGTCGAATGTTCGAGAAGCGGTGCGGACGGCGCGGACGGCGCACTACAAGGCGCGAGTATAAGATGCTTCCGCATCTAAAAGACAAAATAAAGAAACAAGTGTCAGATGCGCAAATCAGGAAGGCAACATAAGTCAACTAAAAATGTATAAGTAAGAATTCAAGCACATACAAGACAAAGATAGATAATGGAAACTGCGTATAGTTACAAGCATTGCTGAGAAATGGCAGTCTTGAATAACAAAGGGTCTGTTATTTTTACAACGGAAGAGGGAAGGTGGTTCCAATCGACGGCTGCTTTCGGTAAGAAGGCTGCTGAAAAGAATTTGGTGCGGCAAAACGGGATGGCAACCTTATTCTGGTGATCAATGCGCGATGAGTGGTATGATGGTTGGGAAATGAGGTCTCGCTTCATTGATGGATTGTGAAAAAATATCTTATGAAAAAAATGCAGTCGCGCCAGTTTCCTCCGGACCGTTAAATTGGGCAGGTCAAGGTTAGATTTCATTTCTGATATGCTAGCAGTAGGGGAATAATTAGAACAAATGAACCGAACTGAGTGGTTCTGAACAGATTCTAACGCAGTGATTAAATTTTGCTGCACGGGATCCCATATAGCGGACGCGTACTCAAGCTTTGGGTGAATTAGTGATCGGTATAATAGAATTTTGAGGGACAGCGGAGCGCGAGAAAAGTTGCGGCGTAAGTATCCTAGCGTTCGGTTAGCGTTATTACAGATGTAGGTAACATGCGTGTGCCAAGATAGATTGTTGGTAATGTAAACGCCGAGGTACCTATATGAAGAGACATGCTGGAGGGGAACGGCGTTAATTCTGTAGGTACAGGGGGAGAAAATAGATCCCGGGTTATTGACAAGCATTTAGATTTGTTAGTGTTGAGAGTCATAAGCCATTTATTGCACCAGGTTGAGACAGTGTCAAGGTGTGACTGTAGAAATTGGTTATCAGATTCATTGTTTATTTCGCGGTAAATTACACAATCATCTGCAAATAACCTTATAGCGGAGTTAATGCTGTCGGGGAGATTATTAATATATATAAGGAAAAGTAAAGGGCCTAATACGGAACCTTGGGGTACGTCGGATGTTACTTTAGAAAGAGGTGAGTTATAGCCATTAGTTGTTACAAACTGAGTGCGATTAGTCAGAAAGCATTCAATCCATTTAAGAATGTTCGGGTCAATGTTTCATGCACTAATTTTCAGGAGGAGTAATTGGTGAGGTACTTTATCGAAAGCTTTTTGAAAGTCAAGAAAAATGCAATGCACAAGTGAGCCGCGATCTAAAGCCGATGCTATGTCATTAGTAAAATAAAGAAGATGGGTTTCACATGAGTAACTTTTTCGGAATCCGTGCTGGTAGGGAGTAAAAATTAATGATTTTTCAAAATTTCCTGGGATTATTGGTTAGAATCTTGGGTAAATCTGTGTGAAAAAAACGGGTGTCTTGCGCTGCGTATGGCGAGGAAATACGCTTTTTTCGGCCGCGTAGTATTTATCCCAGTTCTGAGCTATAGATTTTATCTTGGCATTTCGAATAATCGCTTCTTCTTATTACATAGTTTTTTCAGGGTTTTTGTGAACCATGGTTTCTGACAAGATGCGCGAAATGTGGTTTTCGGTATGTACTTTGTTGCCAGTTCCCATACTTTGTTTTTGAAAGTCGCCCAGTTGTCCTTTACTGATCTGTTTCAAAAGTCTGCTTCGAAGTCCGGCAAAAAATTTTGAAGTTCGTTATTTATTGCCTCGTAGTTTCTTTTATCATACAGACTGATAGTTTTAGGATGAGGCTGCTGGACAAGTGGTCGAAATTCAAGACTGAGTGTATTACCTTGTGATCGCTGATTTCACGAAGGTATGCAAGCTGACGATAAACTTTCGGGGTGCGTTGTTAGAATCAAGTCTAGTATATTGGCTGAGTTGTTTTGTCACGCGGGTTGGCTCCGATACCAGCTGTGTGAGAATACAATTTAAGCAGATGTATACAAATTTTTTTGTTTCAACACTGCTCCCTGCCAAAGCGACTTGGTCTTTCCAGTCAATATCGGGATAGTTAAAATCGCAAAAAAGTAGGACAAGCGCATTGGTTTGTTTAACGGTGAGGTAGTTCAGTATGTTGTTGAATTTCTCAGGAAAGTCTGGAGTGCTTTGTGGGGGACGATAGCACACTCCAAGCAGCAGAGTTACTGGCGTAGAACGAATACGAAGCCATAATATTTTAATGTCAGATGTAATGTCGACAACTGAGCACAATAGCGACTTGCTAGTGGCGATTAAAACACCTCCCCCTCGAGCCCCTATGCGGTCGTTCCGAAAAACGTCAAAATTCGGGAGATCAGCCAGGATTTCATTGTCCGTAAGGTCACTTGACAGCCACGTTTTCGGTGAGGACGAGTATATTGCTGTCGGAATGACAAAACAAGATTATAAACTTGCTCGCGCTTAGAAAGAAAACTACGGGCGTTAGTGTAGATTACGGAGGTGGAAATACTTGGTAGTAATCGATTGCATGGGCGGTGTGATGGTTGGCGTTGCTTTTGGGATTGCTACGCCATTTCTTTGATGGATTGTGACATTTCATCGAAGACGTACTGCTTGGAGTCAAGAAACAACGTTTTCTAGGGGCATGAAAAAGCGATGCATTTGCTCCTAGCGAAGGCAATGAGGTGTTTTCCGTGCATTTTGGACGGAACGAGAGAAATCCTGACCTATTGCGTAAGTTGTGCCTTTCAGTTTTTTCCTGTTAGAAAGAATCGTTTCTTTAGTTTTAAACGATGTGAATTTTACAATGACCGGGCGGTGCTGGCCAGGCTTGTGACGACCGAGCCGGTGTGCCCTTTCAACTTCTTTTGTGTCAATTTTAACGTTTAAGTGTTTGCTGCAGAGGCTCACAATTAGTTCTTCGGACTCGGAGAAAGTTTCAGAGTGGTTAGTATCTGGGAGGACTATGGGATATTAGGTTGTTCCGTCGCGAGCGGTTTTCCGCGTCGTCAACCTGGCCTCCAAGGTTTGAAAGTGACGAGCTGTGGTGCCTGCACTGGTCTTTAGCGCCGTTATTTGTGTTTGAACGGTTGGGAGGCTTCGGTAGTGTTTTTCCAGCTGCGTTATTCTATTACACAGGTCATTGATAGTTTTTTTCGTTAGTATTCAATTGTGGTTTTAGGTCTTGCACCTCGGAAAGACGCTTAGCCTGCCCAGAAGGTATATTTTTTAGTTCAGCGAGAATGACAGCACTATCGTAAGGGGGCCCTGGATCGCTCTCAATGTCCCCAGACAGTAACAGCAATAAACAATGTATGCTATCAATGCATTCGAAGGCCATGCATACACAACACTGCGGGCTCGGCAGCTGTACCAGACAGTAATTTCTTGATTTTTTGGAGAGAACAGCGAGCTTTGTCTACTAACCTTCATGGCGAACAGTAGCGGGTTACAGGACTGTTTTGTGGCGCAGCCACCGAGCCCACAGAGCGGCACGCAGGGATGCTGCTGCTTATAGCCGTTGCTGATGTCGATTAAGATGAAATTTGTGATGTCTGCAGGATCCATACTTCCTCGGGTGGGGGCGCCGCTTGACAGGCCAGAATGTTGGGGTTGGAGGCACATTGGGTACTCGTACCCGCACTAGTGTCGAGCCACAGAGGCTCGCGGGCTGCTGGTCCGTCAGTCGCGGCACCGAGTGAAGCCGAGGAGAGTAGATGGATGACGAGCGTAGCCTACACCTGCATGGCGAACAGGAGCGGGTTACAGGACTGTTTCGTGGCGCAGCCACCGAGCCCACAGAGTGGCGCGCCGAGATGCTGCCGCTATTTATCTGTTGTTGCTGATGTCAATGAAGATGAAATTTGTGATGTCTGCAGGATAAATACTTCCTCGGGTTTGGGCGCCGCTTGACAGGCCAGAATGTTGGGGTTGGAGGCACGGTGGGTACTCGTACCCGCGCTGGTGTCGAGCCACAGAGGCTCGCGGGCTGCAGGTCCGTCAGTCGCGGCACCGAGTGAAGCCGAGGAGAGTAGACGGATGACAAGCGTAGCATACGCCTGCATGGCGAACAGGAGCGGGTTACAGGATTGTTTCATGGCGCAGCAACCAGAGCCCACCTCAGGACATACACACACAATAAATTCATTTCTTTTG
The DNA here is from genome assembly GCA_013436015.1 of Rhipicephalus annulatus. Classification (NCBI taxonomy): domain Eukaryota; kingdom Metazoa; phylum Arthropoda; class Arachnida; order Ixodida; family Ixodidae; genus Rhipicephalus; species Rhipicephalus annulatus. The sequence goes on along the minus strand of WOVY01003841.1, from coordinate 241,085 downwards.
TCCGGGGGCGATCCACCTTTGTGTGATAGATGTAGAGAAGCACTCACCGTACTTCACATTCTAATCCAGTGTGAAGAGTAAGACTCGACAGAGAAGACAACACTTTCCGTTACACTACCGACAAACAGATACCAGTGCATCCTGCAATGTTCGTTAGTAGAAGCAGCTTATTAGTTATAAATTATTGTTAGCTTTTTAAAAGAAATTCGTACGTTTTATAACATATTCCCGTGAATTCTGTAGCACGACCTCTCCAGAGAGGTCTCCGCTGCAGTGGCTACACTCAAGAAAGCGCTTGCCTCACGGCGCTTGGACGCAAGGGTGTGTACGAGTGAGAAACTGTGCTAATTCCATACATGTCCATTATCGTTTTCCATTATTACCAACTTTTGTCATCTATTCACACCACACACACCTTTCACGGCATGCTCATGATTTGATTACTTCTATGTTTTACCCGTCTTAGCGCGAGTATATTTATTGCCCTTATACAGCCACCTAACGCAATTCATTGTCCATATTCCAGTAAGATGAACTGGCGCTCTTTGGCCGTGAAATGGCCCTTGCGCCAAAAAAACATCAAACATCATCATCATCATGAGCATCGAACCATACACGCGGTGTGCCATCCAAGTAAAAGATTACGTTGGCGAGCATCATGGTAGGGTTCCATTGGTGAGTCAGGCTAACGCGCTCGTAAATGCGGAGCCAGTAGTCGACATCCAGGCCAGGCTGGGCGGAGAACGTACCGGGATCACGTGGGTGGGACATCGCAAGGTACGTATTAGCTGGCGCTCCAGCTGATGGCGGTGACGGGTTGTTATCATTAGGAGCCACGGCCGGAGGCTGGACGGTGGTGGCTACTGCGAAGCTTCATGATAATGACTGGGAACGCTCCACCTCCACTAAATATGTCACGGGAGAGAGACGCCGTATCCACGAGGCTGTAGGGTGAAATATATTTTAAACCAGCAGGAGCAGTGGCGTGACTGGTAGAGCAGACACTGAGCGGAGACCACTCTTCATCCTCTTCATCAGGCACACACGCGGCGTCCCACGAAATATCAACATGCATGTAGCAATATCAATCAATTCAGTTGATGGTTCAGATCATGGATGGATGGATGCTATGAGCGTCCCCTTTATAACGGGGTGGTGACAAGTATGCCACCAGGCTCGACAAAAAAAAAAAAAAACTTTTTTCCTTTTTTATGTTGGCCTAATGCCTCTACTTCGATAAATTCTATCTTAATGGAAAAAAGGTAAATTTTCAGCTTAAGTTCTCTGCCATTTACGGCACACTGTCCATATTTTATTTTTCCAATATTTATTTTTGTCCTTTCTCTCTAATTTTCTGCCACCAATACTCTAACCGTCTCTTACTTATTTCAATCGCGGGTGTGTTCAGCTTTCCATTGTTGTCCCTAAAACCCAAGGCTTCCTGTAGGTTCGTGCCCAAACGTACACCTGGGTGGATATCTCCACATTCAATCAGAACATGTTCCGCCGTTTCCTTATCTTTCCCGCAGCATGTGCATTGTTCTTCTTCTTTACTGAATCTTGCTTTATAACTACGCGTTCTAAGGCAACCCGATCTCGCTTCAAACAGTAAAGCGCTTCCCCTTGAATTATCGTAAAATGCCTCCCTCCTTATTTCATTTTTGCCCTTTCGGTAGTTACTCAAAGCCGGTTTTTTCTCCATAGCTGCCATCCAGTAAATCCTCTCCGCCTCCCTGACTTTTCCCTTAACGCTCTTTGTTGACATATGGCTTACAATACCAGCCGTATATTTACTAGTGAGTCTTCTAGTTCTTTTTCTCCACTGTGTGTCCACGCTCTTCCTATACAAATAACGGAACACCTTCTCTGCCCATCTACTCTCCTTCATATTTCTTAGCCTTTCTTCGAACCTTATTTTGCTCTGCGCTTCCCTCGCCTCAAAACCTGCCCACCCCATATCGCCCTTTACAGCCTCGTTTGTCGTCTTCCCGTGAGCACCCAACGCGAGGCGTCCCACAGTCCTTTGATTTACATCCATTCCCGATTGCACCTCTGCCCTCATGCACACCACTGAGTTCCCAAAGTAAGCCCTGGAACCATTACACCCTTCCACAGACCTCGAAGCACCTCATACCTATTGTATCCCCACAACGCTCTGTGCTTCATTATTGCCGCATTCCTCTTTCCTTTTGCTGCCGAGGCTTTTTCCTGTACCTCCATGTATCTATCACTCTCATTTACCCATACTCCAAGGTACTTGTATTCACTTACCCTCGGTATTTCTTGGCCTTGTATGGACACCGTCTGATCACAGGGATCATTGAATACCATCAAACCACACTTCGTTACACTGAATCCTAGTCCAAGAGCTTCACCTTCCCTTCCGCATATATTCGCCAGCTGCTGTATATCATCTCGACTGTCCGCAAATAAGACGATATCGTCCGCATAAAATAAACCTGGAAGCTTCTGCTCAATCATCATGCCGCCCTGTTTGTGTGACAGATTAAAACCAATGTTGCTACCTTCTAGCGCTTTTTCCATACTCACCATGTACAGCATGAATAACAGCGGGGACAAAGGACATCCCTGTCTCAGACCCTTGCTAACCTCAACGTTCTCTTTGCTACGCATTCCTTCCCACTCTATGCAAACTGTATTTTCTCGGTATATCTCCCTCAAAAGCTGTATACAGTCGTCGCCCATGCCCATTCCTTTCAATATATCCCACAAAATTTCCTGATTAACGTTGTCGTATGCCCCAGTGATGTCTAGAAAAGCCACGTACAAGGGCCTATTCTCTATTTTAGATATTTCTATACACTGAGTGAGAACAAACAGGTTATCGTCTAACCGCCTGTCGACTCGAAATCCGTTCTGAAGTTCTCCCAAAATATCGTTATGTTCGGCCCATGTTTCTATTTTCATTTTTACTGCTTGCATCGCCAACCTGTATAGTACCGATGTAATGGTTAGTGGTCTATACGAGCGAATCTTGTCCTTTTCTCCCTTGCCTTTATAGATTAAGTTCATTCTACTTTGTCGCCAACTGTCCGGTATTTGTCCGTCCTTTAAGCTTTTTTCTACTGCTTTTAACAATGCTTCTTTAGTGTTATGTCCTAGTTCGTTAATGAGGCTAACGGGAATCCCATCTAAACCCGCGGCAGTGCGCTTTGGAATTTTTCCTTCGGCCTTTTTCCAGTTGAAATTATCAAGTACTAGCTCTTCCTCTGTTGCTTTCTCCGCCACACTTTTACTCACTGGGGAGATCCCACTGGTCGCTCTTTTGAAACGAATCGGCTGTTACCTTTTGGATGTAACCTAGCGCTTCGTACCCGTCCAATTGATTTCCTCCTTCATCCAGAATATGTTGTTGCGTTGTGACAGACTTCCTACCTAGCGCCTTTATGTGGCTCCAAAAATCCTAGGCGCGGCCTCCTTTTTTTCGTGTATCTCTGTCATCCAGCGTTCACTTTCACCTTTAATTTTTGCCTCTACCAATTTCTGTACAAGGGATTTTTTCTCCAAATATATTTCCCATATTTTTTTGACTTCGTCCTGCGGCCGCTTCTCCTTTTTGCCTTCTATGCTCCCGTGATGCTTCGCGTCGCTTCTCGATCGCCTCCCGGATTTCCTTGTTCCACCAACTTTTTGGCTTCCTTTTCCTTTCCAGCAAACGGTTTTTCTTCTCTTTCCCTATCTCTCTTCGTCATTAGATGTAACAGCTCCCTATACTCCCAGTCCTTGCCTGGTATTTCGCCTACTTCTTTCTCGACTCTTGCGGCTATATTTATTATTTGTTTGTCATTTAAATACGAGCTGCCAGACTTTGATTCCATGCTCGTATTTTTATTTTCGTATCCCATTTGTAATGTTATTCGTTTATGATCACTACCCAAGCTGTTAATGCCTTCCTCGTCTATCCTCATTTCTGTCAGTTTGGTGGTAATTCCTTCAGTCATGAGACAATAATCAATGCTTGATTGCTTGTTTCCGACTTCCCATGTGATCTGGCCGTCACATTTAGGCCCTGTGTTAACTATCTCCAGACTATGTTGCTCGCAAAGATCTAGTAATAACTTCCCATTGGTGTCTGAATATCCGTCAAGGTCATGTATGTGGGCATTCATGTCCCCTAGAAGGATGATTTCGGCCCCATTACCAAATTCCTTAATATCCGCACTCATGCAATCCACTATCTCCTGATTCTTTTCTCTGCAGTTATTCCCCGTCCACAAGTAGGCTACCCCTAGCCACGTTTCCTTTCCACCTATTGTGCCCAGAACCCAGAGGTGCTCTGAACACGTCTGTTTCACTCTAACCCATTTGGCTCCGCGGTGAATTAGCATTCCTACACCCCCACCTTTCCTTTCCGATATGGTCCTGTTACACCCTTCCCAACATAATTTTTAATATGTGGTGGCTCTTCCAAGTCTCTAAGGTGTGTTTCTGTAACCGCATACACGCCTATCTGTTCTTTGTTTAACTGCTCCTCAATCTCTAACCATTTTGCCTTCTTTCTGCCACCCTGCATGTTTATGTAACTAATTGCGACCACGCGCCTTTTTCCTTTTTCTTTAACCTTTTTTCTGGTTTTCGCAATTCTACCTGTCAAAGCGTCCTCCTGTTTGTTTTCCCCGTTACGAGCTACCCGGACTCCGAGGGCCCGTGAGCCCCCCAAAAAAGCTACTGCGCGTCCTGCCAGTCGCCAGCCCACCTCGTGTCCAAGCCTCTCATCGAAATGAATCCTGTCTCTTTGGAATCCACCCCACCTGTGCACTTCCCTGTTTAAATCCACTACATCGAAACCCTTCTCTCGACTAATTCGCCATATCTCTTTGTTTGCGTCGACTACCGCTCTTTGCAGGTTGATGTTGCGTACTGGTACTTCCGGTACTGTGCATACTACAATTTGCACCTGGGGGGACACGGTGCGCATGTCATCCACCCCTTTCGCCAAGGTCGTCGCTAGTCCTGACGATTCTTTTTTTAGGACGTCATTTAACCCTCCCGCAATTACAACGAGGTTGCGATTGTTAGCTTTAGCTGCGAGTTTTTTCACCCGCTTGACTCATTACTGTCCCCAGCGTTTGTCCTGGGAACGTCCCTATCGCAACTCTCTTTGTCGCCTTTCACCCTTTCTTTGATTGCCGCTGCGCATCGGACTAAATTTGAGTCACCGGCGATGATGACCTGTTCAGACATTCCTTCTGAAACCTGCACCTGGCTGCTGACTAGGTGACTAGCGTGAGTCACGGCTGCTGGTTTGCTCCCTCCCTCCCTCAAAACTACTTCCCGGTAGCTGGGCCCTGTGGCCAATGTATCTGCCTTTGTCATGCCTGTTTCCCTCATCTCTCCCGCACGGTGGGTCGTCGCCATAATGCTTCCGCCGTCACCTGCGTCTTCGTTCCCCTTCACGACCTTCGATAGGCCCTTCTCGGCTGCCCGGAGCCTTTCCTCCATGGCTGACGTTTTCTCTCGCTCCTTCGCCAATGCATTCTCCAGCTCTGCGATTTTCTCCATGAGCCCACTCTGGACCGCCATCATATTTTTCATTTTCTCCTCGATCTCGCACTGTCTACACTTGGCGTCATCTTCTGCTTTCTCTTCCGCACTAATTTCCACCTTCAACCCTATCCCGCACTCTGAACACTTTACGGTCTTTTTGACCATGGCTAGCTCAGTTTACCGATGCCCACGTGTTAGAAAACTGTACTAAATACACTGGTCTAAGCCAAAAAGAACCACATAATAAATAAATACGCTACACTTCACAGCACCTGCGCATGCACGTGGTCGGTCTACGCGCAGGCCTCAGCCACGTGGTGGCTGGAGAAAAAAAAGACACAGTACAGAATACTAAAAAAAAAAACCGTACACCGTACTAGACCTAATCAAGCTTTACGCTAGCGCCTTACGTTCTCATAACGCTACATACAGAGGCAAGCTGGAAACATGCAAAAACACTTATCTGTAGCTGTCATTCCGGAGCTCTCCAAAAACACGTCCGACCTCGACGAAGGCGCCTCCCCGTCCAGACCGGCAGATCAGACCGGCAGAAACAGCGCCACTCTCGGTAAAGATGACGATCCCGATTGAGATCTCAGTCAAGATCGCGATTGAGGTCTCGTGACAGGCAACAGCCCACTAACACGGCACCACCGGCCTCTAGAAAATCCAGCCTAAAGAGCCAACAAGAGCACTGCGGACCTCTGGTCGAGATGGGTTCCTGCCAGGAATCACAAGAGACCCAAGCTGCCGGCCGGACAAACATAAATCTAGTGATCTTTGCGAGGGCGGTGTCTTCAAATGCTCCTATAACAGAAAATTCGTAATATAAAGAAATATTGGAATATAAGAGACTGACCCAAAAGATTCAACAGCTAAAAACAAATAGCCGAAGAGCGAAAGACTTTCAGGCAGCAATATCTTCATTAAAAAGATGGCTAGAGGATAAAATACGACTAAATACCCGACGGAAATAGCTGGAAGGTGTAGTCAAATAACCACATATCGAGCGTCAATAAAAACCACCCTTTCAGTAAGCAGCATGGCATCGGCTGAAGTTGAGGAAGAGATGGCGTACGCATGTACAACCACTACCCCCCCTCCCTTCCAAGCAGAACAATAAATAAGCACTACCAAATAACGCAGCAAATATAGGTGCAGTTAGAAGAAAACTGGGAAAATAGCAGCTGACATCAACTGCTAGTCGATTTCATGATTGAGATAAAATATTTTGATGGGGAGGAACTAAAACTAAAAGGCAGTACGTGATTGACGCTGTAAGCAGATTGCAAAGGGCAATAAACAAGCGCTCTCACTCGACTTTCGCTAGGAATTGCAAGCAACCTGAGGGAAATCCCCACGACGTGGAAGCACCCATACGTCATGGCGACAAGTAACCAGAGAAGTGTGAAAACATTAGTGATCTGGCAGTGGAATCGCCGCACTTTTTCTAAACGCGCCGCATCACTCCAAAGTTCAGTGTGGCACCAATTGAAACCCACGTTATATGCTTGCAAGAAATTGCTGCCAAAATAGTGAGCTTCAGGGTTTTTTATGTTTTTTCAGAACCCAAATTATTCCGGCGTCGCAACACTGCTGAGCAAGTTGATTGCGGCAAAAGATAAGTACATAGGAATGCTACAAATCAATCACCAAGTTATCGTTTTATTCCACCAAAATATAGGCAAAGCGAAGACTATAATAGTCAACCTGTACCGTTCTCCAAAAAAGGCGAAGACTTCAATTAGCTCCTTGCTGAGATGGTTGAAATCGCAGGCAACAAGAACCGCTATTGGTTTTGTGTGATTTTAGCGCACCCAGCACCAAGTGGGGTTACCCAAAAGACTCACCGAAGGGAATGTGTCTCGAACATTCTCTGTCTAAGCTGTGCCTGAGTTTAATAACTCTCCCGATGACGTCTACGAGAGTGGGCAAGAGTATGCGTAGAGATACGTTCCCGCACCTCACTTTTACCTTCAACCCTAAAGACGCATACTGGACAATCCTGGAGAAAAATCTAGAAAGCGACACTTACAATATAAGGGTCTCCATATAAACTCACAGACTGCGCTGATTTATAGGTGACGTGGCGATCACAGACTGAACAGGGTTCAGGAAACGAGATGCTCCAACTGGCTCTATATCGGGCTCGGTAAGGGCATGATCGGAGTACGTAAAATCGGTACACGCAAGCACTACGAAGAAAATAGCCAGAACCGTAGAGACGCCAGCAGTGGACAGTCGTCTGCTTTGCCTATGAAGACCAGGCGCAGCCTAATAAAACGTTGGAACCGTCAACGGCTGAATAGGACACTACTGCGTAAGGTCGCTGCTCTTGCAGAAAAAGCAAACAATTATGCAAGCAAATTGGCTAGCGAGGGATGGGTCAGGCTATGCAGTTCACTTCAGAACAAACTGAGCACAAGGAAATTGTAGTCTATCCTAAGGAATTTTCTTGATCCAAATAAGTCTAAGTCCACAACAAGCAGAACACTGCAGAAAATGGCGGGAAATTTCCCGGGCATGGACGACGTCCTCGTGAAAGCCTTCAAGGAGAGATATATTGGCGATACTCCACCAACTAAAAGGGCTAATCACATGAGTTACAGCGGAGCTAAAGATGAGAAACTAGATGAGCCAATAATAAAGGAGGAGTTCGCTGTGGCAGCTCAGGCAGCCAAGAGAAACACGGCTCCGGTAAAGACCAAATTACGAACGCAATGATAAGGAACCATAGCGACAAAGCCATCGAAGGCCTAACAAAACAATTCAATGAACACTATTGGCTCAAAGGAAAGGTCCCTGCAGAATTGAAAACCGCTAATATTATAGCCATATCAAAACCCGGAAAAACGCCCTCCCTGTAGGCACTTAGACTTATATCACTTTAGTCTTGTGTGGGGAAGCTTTTCGAACGGGTCCTTCCCACCACACTTCAGAAGGACAAGGGCGGTTTCCGGCCTCCATGCTGGACTTCTGCAGTGGCCTCTCAACACGGGATGCCTCCTTCCTGGTACAAGAAGAAGTCCTCTAAGGCGTTCCCAAGGATGGAGGGCATTTGCTGTTTGCTCTAGACTTAAAGGGCGCTTATGACAATATCTCTCATGAAGCTATACTCTCAGGGCTAAGTATAATTGGTTGCTTGGAAAATATATCTAGTAAAACAACGTCAGGTACAACGAAACGACCATTGTATCCTTCAACACAGACGCACCAGCCACAAGCAGCGCAGACCGCGCGTCTAACGATGATGATGATTACAATGATTTTTTTAATATACAAATGCACATCATGAAGTGAATAGTCAGCTCTCACACCAAGATTTTATAAAGCATTTCTCACCGAGTGGGTGGCGACAATCGGTATCTCAAGAGTTAGCTCTGAATTATTCTAGATGCCAAACAAGCGAACGTCTCAAGGAGACTTCATATCTCCTCTGTTGTTTATTATCGCCACGTGTCGGTTCGCACAGGCCTTGGACTGTGTACCCCAGCTAGTTTATACCCTCTACGCGTACGACCTTACTCTGTGGGGCACAGAGGGTTCCTTGGCCAGCAATGAGCAGACTCTGCAAGAGGCAGCACTGGCCATAAAAACTTGTTTAACACCAGTGGTCTCAGCTGCGCAAATAAAAAATAAGAGGTGGCCAGAATACACAGCAAACGCTGCAAAAATAACGAAAGAATAGAAATCAAAATCGAAAAGCCGAAAATTGAAAAAGTCCCCGTCACCCAGATTCAGGGTTTGTGGATTCGAAGCAATGGTAGTGCAAATCACTCTGTCCGGCTTCTTAAATCAGCATCTAAACAACAGTCTAGGAAGATTCAGAAGATCACCTTCCACAACTAGGGCATAAAGGTTAGTGATACTGTGCGTTAAGTGCAGGTGCTCGTAATGAGCGAATTGGCATGCACCTTGCCTTTCCGCTGAGCAAGAGCGAGTAAGAGCAAGTAGATTCTCTCATCACAGGGTCTTACATGGCAGCATTTGGCTTACCGATAAGCACTCTGACACACAGGCTTCTCAAGATTCGCATGCCCAACACGTGCGCCAAACTGAATGCAGAAACATTCATTTCCCAGCGCAACCGCCTAAGCCAGACGAAGTCGGGAAGAGTAATATTGATAAGGGTGGGCATACCACCATAACCCAAAACTTCGACAAGGAGCTGGTAGACGTACCAGACCCAGTACGACGGCATTTTTCGATCGCCCCTAACCCTGGTAACGTAACCAAGGAGCAGCATTACGAAAGGCGAGAGGAACGCGTAAAAAAACATCACAAACTTAGTCAGAGGCAATGAGAACGTGCTATACGTTGACGTTTCAAGGTATAATTGGAAGCGCTGCGTCGTCACAATCGTAAGCAGCGACACGAGAACCATAGTGAACAGTGCATCACTGTACACTACATCGATCACCAAGGCTGAGTGTTTCGCCATCGCATTGGCGATTAAAAGTCGAGAGCGGAACGACGGCCAGACGTACATCAACATACTCTCTCATTCGCAAGAGGCGTGCCGGCTATTCACAAAAGGCCGCCTCCCAAACATTTAGGCAGCGAACGGAGCAAAATTTATAGGTTGGTCTGGTGCCCAGGACATGAAGGCCTAGAGGGCAATGAGAGGCCGGACGCTCTAGCTCTCGCGCTCACAAACCGAGCGGAGCACCAGCTTTTCTCGCTGTTTCCACCACTCAGCATTACGCACGATGGCTTTCGGGAGTATGAAGAAAACGACCCAGCTCGGATGGCTCCGCGATAGCTTCTTGCTCGCCAGCCATGCACGTGGCAGAAATATGGCGCCCACACAAATCTCTTAAAGAGTAAGACGCCACACACCTCCATAAAATTTAAAAGGGGATTTTATTACGACTGCACGAAATTCATCCAACTTTGTATGGGCGTGATTGTCCGTGGGGTCACGACTCGCCACTGACCCTTCACCGTATCTCGTGGAGTTGTGCTAAATGGCCAAATGAACTCAATCGCTTACAGCGCACGTATTGAATAGAAAACTCTTTGGAGCAGTGAAAGGCACTCCTGGCAAGCTCGTACCCGGAGGTGCACTAGCACTCCTGGACCACGTCCGGCTGGCGGCGCAAGCCAGCCCTTATGACAAAAAGTAATGTACTTTTATAAACAGGCAATGTCATTTGACATCACAATTTTTAAACTGTCTAATGTCAGTCTAATGCGCTTTTCTAATGCGTACCTAATGTGAGTCTAGTAGTAATTGGCGACCGTTCGTCTATAGAGCTCTCACGCAGGAGTTTCTAATGCGCGCCGCCTGATGAATGAGGTTCTATAGCACATTGACCACCGTTAGGCTATAGAGCTCTCCCACAGGAGTTTCTAATGCGCACCTGGTGCGTAGGTTTCTATGGCACATTGGTCACTGTTAGTCTATAGAGCTGTCACGCAGAAGTTTTTAATGCGCAACAGATGCATCTATAGCACATTGGCCACAGTTAGTCATTAGAGCTTTGACACAGGAAGGAGTTTCTAATGCGCACCTGATGCATAATTTTCTATAACATATTGGCCACTGTTAGTCTATAAAACTTTGATGCAGAGGCTTCAAATAGGCGTCTGGTGCATGAGTTAAAACATATTGGCCATCGTAAGTGTCTACAAATTTGACACAGGAGTTTCTGATTGGTGCTCTTAAGTGACTTTAATAATGTGTTTTCATAGGTTAAAGATCCTAATTCCTTCCATGTCCCAAAAGGACATCATTGCACTTCTAAAGCTAACAATTGATTTTTCTTGCTCATTCAAATGTGAATGCCAGTAAACATCACATCTTATGCACTATAAATAACCAATATCAAGCTACACACAGCAATTATTGTTGATATTTAAAATGCAGCAGACAATTTTCAGTCATCACTAGCCATATACTGTCAACGTTCTGCACACACAACCATCTACCCATGACCACAAATCACGTCAAGTTATCTGAGGAACTGCAAAGCACTGATTATTGGGTTGAAATGGACCACCTATAAGTTCAGCGCAGTGAATAACAGATAATCTGTTCATTTTTATATATTCAACAAAAGTGCAGAGTTACGATCACAAATGAAATAACACAAGATCACAGGCTTACTTAAAAAAATACAACTATTTATTTCTCTGCTGAGCATAGACGACAAGCTGTTCTTCAGCTGAACAGTGCTTGTCTTGAATTCGCTGCATGTTTACCCTGCAAAAAAATAATATTTCAGCACAGCACTGAAGCATAAATTTGCTTTATACTACATTTATATACTCTTTTGTGGAGCATGTGAACATATGTTCAAGTTTGACAAATGTGAGTGTAGTTTATGGTCAGCATATTTTTTATAAAGCAGCAGAACAGTTTTTTTTCAATTCTGCTTTGATTAAATACCCTAAATTAATGCAAGTGATTAAATAGATGAGACACCCTATGCCAACTGTCCAGATCAGTATGCTAGATTACCTCCAATTTTATTTTAAGATATTATACAATGTGTCTCCATAAAAACTTTGAATCGCAAAGTTTGTCTTTACCTTCCTAATTTAATAAGTTCTGCGGTTTTATGTGCAAAAGCATGATATTATTGTGAGGCATACTATAGTGGGGCTTTGGGAATTTCAACCATATACAGCTCTTTTATGTATATCTCAAAATAATTAAGTAGGCCTCTAGCATTTCTTTTAACATTTGAGGGCACATGGAATCGTCACAATGAATCTGCACTTATTCATGGGGGAGGAAACATTAGAAAATGTTTCATTACCTTCAGATTTTACAATATTTACACATTTACAGTTGGCATTATTGATTAAACGGTGTACGCAAGGATACTGAATTTTTTTCTTTAACTATTCCTTCCTGCATGCATGCTTGTGAAGGGAGTAGGATGGCCATGGTTTATCAGACTGTTCATTCTTCACGGGAAAAATGTGGCTTAGCAGAACTGTGAAAAGTCTGAGTAGGGTATAATGTATGTGTGTGACTATTTATGGCACTGCCACTTCATTTCTGGTATTTCCACCTATGAACGATAGAAGTGCAGCCTTTTTCTAGAATCTTTCTATTTTTCTAAAAGGACACTGTAGATTACAGCAACCCAATACAGATGTTGCATAAATGCTAGACATCTTGAAATGTTTCAATCTGTTTGTCTATATTCGGCTGCCGTGCTTTAGGTCAAATTCCCAATCCTCATGGTTACAAGTGTACAAGACGACAGTAGCCATGCGTCATAGCAGCTAGCTTATTGCAGTCACAATGGTAAAAGACACGTAAATGTTTGAGATACTTTAGAAGGTTATTTGATAATGAAAACAAAACGTTTTAGTTTGAGAACTAGCATAAACAGCTGAATTCAATTTCATTATAGACTTCTACTGTAGAGCACAAACTAGATTGATGTGCACTGCCCTGAAATAAACGAGGTAGGTTATTGAGAGCTAACAAAGAAAACAAGCCCTTAAAATCTCCACTTCTTTCCTTCAAGAGGTAGGTCAATTTTCAGACACTTTTTCAAAGAACAGTAAACCTAATCAATGGAAGTTATGAAAGCGTGCAACACTGCCAAAAATGCGACTTCTGTACACAGTAATATTCTGTCTACAATATTAGAAATAATACATACCAATAACTGCATTTAACCGTACCGGATCAAGGGCCTTCTTCATGGGGACCTCTTTGTGTTTGTTGGAGCCCCTTCCATACAAACTCTTTCCTTTAAACTCCTCTTCAGTGAAGAGGTGTTGCATCTGGTTTCGGGAGAATTTTGTTGGCAGCCCGGGACAGTGATTGTGCAGCTGCTTCAAAAGCGTTTTTTCTACCAGAATGCCTTTGCCGATGTTGACCTGTATAAAACAGAACAAGTTTTAGGATATTATATCGCTAGTTATAGTTTGAGTAATACAAAAAGCTATTGCGACCATCACAATATAGAATGAAACAGGTTTCGAATACAATAATAATTCAGAAATAAGTAATGGCATTGCAGTGATCTTACTCCTTTTGAAGGACTGCCCAAAAATATGGGACAGCCAGGTACTGAATAAAGAAAATATAGGATACTGCATTCAATATACACTACTCTCAATAAACGAAACCTGAAGGGACAGGGAAAATATGTTCCATCTAACAGGAGTTTCGTTTACTGAGGGGAAAACTGGGTTGCAGCATTCAAGTATGAAACCAATAAAGTCTGAGACAGTTGTCTGATATAATCAGCAGTTTCTCTAATCTAACAGATTTCTATTTACTGAGTCCACTGTATCGGACTCAGTAAATTTTCATTAGGTAGGTAGTGTTTAAAAAAGTACCCTACATGAAAACACTTTTGATGTTTTGGAGAGCAAATATACTCATGATGCGCTCAACTTAAAGCTTATCCTGCATATTGATGTCACAGAATTGTAATCATGCACATTTCTTACGATATTCCCATGACACTTCAGCATCCTGTAGAAGAGTAGTAGCAAAAGAGCTTATATGTAATGCTTTTTGTCCTGAATATTCCACATAGAATAAGCTGGGCTTCAATAAAGTAACATCAGATAAAAACTGGTTCCTTATGCTTGCTTGGTAACTGCTAACTTATTTACCTACCATATTGTCTATGATGCCATAGTTTACTTGCCTTTTAAGGCCCAAGCCTTAAAAACAACACTACTATTAAGCTGGCTGCTGCTAAGCGGGGAAATACAGCTATACAGCGTAGTAATTGATGTTCTGGTTGTTCATTTTAGTCTGTATTCTTAAAATACATGATTTCTACTAAAACAGCATTTCTGAGGTGTTGAAATCTTCGCACTATTTAACGTAGATTGAGGAGCAAATGTCGGATAAACAGTGTGCAACTAATTCCTCTCTTCTTGACTCGTGCCATCTTGCGTGAATGCATCCAAACGGTCTCACTTGCATATCGGCCAATCTGAGGACGTCAAAATACAGAAAATTTGGAAAGCGTGTAGAGCGGAGACATGATAAGAAAAAAGTAGCACATTTTTGTAATTTCCTACAACCACAGAAACCAGACCGTATCTGGTGTTTCAATTCCTCATACCATTACATTGTTATGAGGGACACCGTAGTGGAGGGTTTCAGGAACTTTACCTTCATCCAAATGCTGCTACTGCAGCCAGGATGGAACATGCGATTTTTAAGTAAGCAGCCGAACACCGTAACTGCTACACAGTGAATGTCACAGACTGCTCTGAATGAAGTTTTTAGATATTTGCAATCATGCTGGTACATGGAGCACGCACCAGTGTGTAACTATCCGGCAAAGCATAATGTGTCATCTTTAAGCTGGTAGCCCCTTCCTAATAATGGTACACCTTCCACATGACAATAATGTGCAGCTGCGAAAGGTAGTCAATTTATATTTTTTGAATCATATTTAAAAGTGAGAAAAAAAAGCAAACTGGTATGAGACACATCCTGGCAGAACACTCTCGAAGCTGGATAACGGAGTTATTCACTTTGCTGTACGGCGTTCGATTATTTCATGCACGTCAGCGCGATGACCAAGACGGCCGCACGCTTAACACACGTCGATTTGCTTGCGGTAGAGTGAGCATTGCATCAGCACTGGTCCATACCTGACAAAGTTCGATATACGATGCCCGTCAAAAGTGATGATGACCATGCCAGTTTGGGCTATTCTCTTGGCTGCTAAGGCGTGTGGATTATTTGTGTTGACAATCTTCGCAACAATGACATCACGGCTGTCTTGAAGTGGGACGTTGCGAATCACCCCTTTTCAAGTGGTGTGTGGGGCAGTCTCATAGGCACTTAGCTCGTGCACCTTGCCCGAAATGGATATTTGCTTCATCTGAACGTATCGGTTGGCGTTTTCGCGCTTGGGAGTACTGGCAACCATAATAATTTGCTGCAGATTCGGGCATAAAGTATCCTGGCACAATTATTGCTGGCTTATGCAAGTGGCAACTAGTATTGCGTCTGCCACCGTAGCTGCGCCGATTTTCGAGATATTGAGTCCACCTCTCGGCCGGATCACAATCTTGATGTCATCTTGAGGAAGGGAGGGCATCTTACCCGCCCTTATTAATTTGTACTTCAGCGCATTGCCAATCGATTTGCCCCGCCGTGCGCCCGGCTGCGAAGATGGCGCGTTAGAGTCAGCAGTGCGTGTTTTGGCGCCAGCACTTCTGGCCCCAGCGGACTGCCAACCTTTATCTTGAGTAAACTCTTCTTCTGAAATATCCTCTCCGTGCAGTTCATACTCCACCGTGAGAAAATACTTCTGCAGGTTAATGCATTATTTCTGCAATGCAATAATTCTGCAGGTGAATTTACAGATCAAGACTGGCAGGGCGAACTTAGATGGTGATAAACACACACTACAATCCTTCATGATGCAAAGAAATCAAATCTAGCGTATTTTATTGCCATCTTGGTCACTGCGTGTTAAAAACACCATCTGGCATTTTTCGCGTTTCTTTCATTTCCCTCGCATGCTTCGCGATCGTGCGTAAACAAGACAAAAGCGATGTTCTTTGTCTAATCACTAGACAGAGTGCAATACAGGGCTATACAAAAAGTATGTGAATTGGCTGGTGATTTGATACAGTGAAATACAGGGCTTATCCGTGGCCCACTTCACACAATTTTCCAGAAGTTCCTTGTTAATAATAATGTTTTATATAATGATAAAGCTGGCAATTATTTATGCGCGTTTATAGAGGAAGAAAGAAGTGGCTTGATGTTCTCGTCTAATACAACTCACTAAAACACTCATTGAGGATAAAGTAACGGTTAAAGTTTTTAAAGAATGTTTCTAGTTTGTATACGGACCAATAAGAAGAAATCAATGTAATCAGATAGTCGTAATAACTACCAAGCCCAAATGAAGACAATAAGTACACGCATCTCCTCTAAACAAGTATGATGTCCTGTGGCGTCATTGGAATAAACGTTCACACAGTGGAATGGCTCTGTAAATATTTATATGCCATCTCGTACGACACATTTACTTACGCTTTGGCGCATGCGCTCCGTACTACAGTAACACGCCACGTACAAACATTCTGGGTGTTTGAAGCCCTGTCGAGCGAAGCCTAGGATGCGAAATCACGCCTTGTGCATTATAAGACAAATGAAATCGGAGCCCATAGGCTGATATAAAGCGTACATACTTGTGGTCGTGCACTGAGGATGAATACAGCAGATTCAGGTTAAGAAGAGCATGCTTTTCACCTTATTGTTATCTTGGATAAATGCGTAAAAACCATCCGGCATTTTAAAGATGCTCACGTGATACACTGTTTTTCTGTTACCAAGAGTTACCTCGCAGAAAGGCTTTCACTGCACTTCAATATTATCAACGTATATAAAAGCACCAAAGCAAGAATTCATTTCAGATAAGTGCCCACAGTTTCGCCCTGGCATCGTTGTTTCTACTTGTATTTCAGAGATGGCAATCATTGTAGCGTGAAAAATGTTAATGAAAAAGCCGATTGTTTTCAACGTATACTTGCAGTACGGCCAGGTTTAAGGCACTTGTAATAGCGCACTTAGAAGGTGCTGGATGTAGCCAGAAAGCTGAGCTATTGTTTCAGCGAATTGCATCACTATAGCCAGCACAATATCCTGTACCTCGCAAAAGGTGTATTTTCAGTAGTGTAGCCTTCTGTGAACCCTTATAACAATTTGTTGCTTTGTAATATTGAATCCTCCCATTGAAACATTCGTGTGTATGCTTGAAGCAAATATTGACGAGGCTAGAAAAGGCCTCTGATTCTTTTTCTATATTAGGAATTTCTATTCAACAAACATAAGGGCTTACAAAGTGTGGTGTAGTTGGCAACTTCGTTTCAATTTAGTATGGCTTGACAATTTTATAAAGCACCTATTGCGCGGTACGAAATTTATTGTTCTATGAAATTGAAGTTTGACATTCATGGCCTAGCTCAAACGAGTGACTTCCATCTGAAGAGCACAAAAACATATATGTAGATAAACGCGAACGATTCCACTTGAGCGGAGGCGTCTAGAACAAATCGCTGTTGTTCGAGGTGGATAAGCGTCGGGTGTGCTATACAAAGAGCAGAGTAGTAGAGAGGAAAATGTGGTAGAGCCGTCACTAAACGCTCGGCTGCCCGCTCTGTAATCCTCATGAACGATGCATAGAGCAGCCAGAGTAAACAGCGTCTATCACAGGCGAGAGAGATCGGTAGAGAAAAGCTCTTCGGCGGAACAGAGTGCGAACGCCCCCAGGGCAGTGCGCGATGGCAGCTGATTTTTCGCCGTTGAACAGAGTTTGTTCATTTTACTTGGCGCCTATATACGAAAATCCCACCCAACTGTTGTCGCGCGTGGATGACGGAAGGCATCCAATTCCTAAGCATTTCTGTTATTATAACGCGGCCTCTTTTAGCGCGAGCTTTGTAACGTGCTCGTGCGAATCACATCGGTATAGTAGCAAGCGCTGTTGCATAGCGTTTTATTATAAAATTTAAATGCAAAGAATTTCTTAGCGAACTTCGGCAGCTTTGAGCGTATCTATCTATCTATCTATCTATCTATCTATCTATCTATCTATCTATCTATCTATCTATCTATCTATTTATCTAAATATCTATCTATCTATCTATCTAGCCGCCTATGACTTTTAGCTCTGCCGGCCGTTTCGGAAATGGATAGATGCCAAACTTAGTATGGCATAGTAGGACTGTATGAAGAACACATCTGACTAGTTATAACATGAAGATATGGATATGGGTGTCATAAATTTCATGAATAACATTTCATGATTCTGCAGCTCTTGCGGTGGTTTCGTTCAACTGGCATGTTGCAAAACTTGTATGGTATGACATGACTCCATGGGAAACACAAGCGGCAGACCCTAACATAGAAATAATGATATCCGTGTCATATAACAACGTAACTACAAGCCAAGCTCATGATGCGCTCTTAGCCGTTTTGCTAGCGTCACTTATGCCAAATTTTGTATTACGGTACGTGAATAGATGGCGAATGTATTTGACTGGTAGAAATATCATAATCATGAGATGCGCGTCAAGTAACAACATGACTGCATGCCACGCTCATGATGCGCTGGCGGCCGTTTGGCTACCTTCACTTATAGCGAATTTGGTATTACGGGACGTGAATGGATGATGAAGGTATGATGCTGGTGCAAACATGATAAACTTGAGATGCGTCTCATGTAACAACATGACTACACGCTACGCTCATGATGCGCGCGCGACCGTTTCGATAGCTTCACATGTACCAAACTATGTATTACACGACGCGAACGGACGACATGGGTAAATGACACATACAAACATGATAATCTTGACATGCGTGTCATGTAACAACATGACTACATGCCACACTCGTGATGCGCTCACGCCTCTTCGTTATCTTTGCATATTCAAAATTTGGTATTACGTGACGTCAATGGATGACGAAGGTATGTGACTGGTGCAAACATCATAATCATGAGATGCGTGTCATGTGAGAACGTATACATGCCACAGTGAACGCGCCAATATATTTCCATCTGACGTAGTGCGCGTGCTCACCGGCGTTCATTTCGTCGGGTCACGCCGGCGTAGCCACGTCTGCCACCGCTCCTGCCATATACTCGCAGGCATGCGCCGCGCTGCATTGCTTTAACGCATGCGCGCTTCAGCGCGTCCGGCGTCCCTCTGTCACGAAAAGAAAGAGACGCAGTGTTGTCTGGGTAAGGCATGGGCGCGAAATGCAGCATGTCGCATTTCGCGCCCGTTGCCATTGGGCAGCGCCGACGGACGCTGGTCGCGTCTGGCGTCAGACTATATGTGCTCTCGTTTTGCTAACGTAGCCTCGCTGTGCCCAGCGTGCGCGCGCGCTAATACTATACCGGAGTATACTGGGCTCTTCATTATGCGCTCGCGGCCGTTTTGCTAGCTCCACATATACCAAACTTGGTGTTATGTGGCCTCAATAAATGACAAAGTATGAAAGTTGTGCAAACATGATTATCCTGACACGCGTCTCACGTAAGAACATAACAACATACCACGCTCATAGCGTTCTCGTGGCTGTTGCCCTTGCTCTACATATGCAAAATTTGGTATCACGTGGCATGAATAGAAGACGAATGTAAACGACACAGTAAAACATGATAGTATGACACGGAAGTCGTGTAACGCATCATTTGCCTCCACCTCGTAAAGTTGTGCTGATATTAAAGTGACATATTAATGTTTCTCATTCGTGCTTCGCATACCATCTTTTATTTTCATTTGAACTTTTTTGTTTCTTCTATTAGAAACCCCGCGAAAGGCAATGAAGAAACACTGGAGCATATCGGAAAGTTACTGTAAAAACGATGGGACGGTACTCTTTTAGCATAACAGTTATTTCCGTGCGACACGGCATGCGCTTTTGAAGTTTACTCGTGGTCTTCTTCTCAAGAGCTATGCATGCAGTTGTGGCAGAAGGCAACTGTAGTTTCTATCAATTTTTTGTGTTTGTTGTGAGCCCTGAGTGTCATAAAAAATTTAAGGCTGCTTCAATCGATTCACTGGAAATCAATCAAAAGGGAATTAATTGCAATATAACATAGAACATGTATACAAAAATATTCGAACCCATAGCCAAAGCGGTCAGTTAAGGGCGCAATACATAAAGGTAGTAACCAAAAATAAATAATAGAAGCTTATCGGGAAGAAATAAATCATAGTGAAACCGTCATACTTGAGCGATCTAGTGCTATACAAAAAAGGAATAAATAATAGTCACATAACACAGGCAAGACACATGAGAACAATAATGATGATGCCTAAAATCACAAGAAAGTGTCTGGTTAGCAATAAAGTATCGTTTACGGGAGATGTCGAAATTTCTAACGCATTCTATTGCCAGCGAGAAATTCTTCAAAAACTTAGCAGAAGAAAAATGGATTAGTCTTTCGCCGTATACGTTTGAGCATCATCAGCGTCATCATCACCAATATAAGCCTGACTACGTCCACTGCTGGACAGAGGCTTCTTCCATGTTCCACCAGTCATCTCGGTCCTATGCTTGCTGCTGCCACTTTATACCCACAAACTTCCTAATCTCATCTGCCCACCTAACTTCTCGTCCAATCCAATCACTTACCCTTAAGAACCAGCACTTATCCTGCCTACGAGCTGCATGCCCGGCCCATGTCCATTTCTTCTTGATTTCAACTACGGTATCTTTAAACCTAGTTTGTTCCCTGATCTACTCTCCTATCAACTTCTCCCTTAAGGTTACACCTATCGTTTCCTTCGTATCACTCGCTACGTCGTCCTCAATTTCAGCTGAACCCTCTTCGTAGGTCTTCATGTTTCTGTTCTACAGCTAAGTAGCGGCAAGATGCAGCTGTCAAATGTTTTCCTCTTGAGGGATAGTGGCAACCTACCAGTCAAGATTGGGGAGTGCCTGTCAAACGTGCTCTCACCCGATTTTATTATTCTAGATACTTCAGTCTCGTGGCTCGGCTCCGCAGTCATTACCTGCCCTAAGTAGACGTAGTCTTTTACAACCTAAAGTGCACTGTTACCGATATGTAAGCGTTGTCTTCAGAGGTTTTTGTACATTACTTTCGTTTTCTGCATATTATATTTAAGACCTACTTTTCTGCTCTCCTTGTCTAACTGTATTCACGAGTTGCAATACATTTGAACACAAAGGAAGGTTAAGATTACCAATGCTAGCGTGTCACGTATTAAGCGACAGAAACGTAAAATTGTGGGAGGAAGAGGCGTGTTTGTGTTTATTATTTTGTTCACTAAACAGGAAACCTTGTAGCTGCGCACGTCCGTAATTGGCAGTATACGCTGTGTTTGAAATAGCCTACTCGAAGGATAACGCAACAGGGACAAATATTCAGACGCAGAGCTCGTTTCTGTAATCGTATAAAGGAGTAAGATATGTCATTTACTGTTGGCCTCATGACTAAAAAAAAATAGCTGAGGTGGCAATGAAACGGACTGAAATATATAGTCACATCAAATTCAAGTCAAGGTACGGACGTGCTGGCACGAGAGAGTAGCAACTGAATGACAAGTTTTTGCAAACAGTGCTGATTTTCTCTCTCCAGTTAAGGTTATGATCCTGTATAATACCAATATTGTAGGCATTCATTAAGCACATCTACTATCTTTACACATATTCATCATCATGAGTGGTCGTCATCTTCATCTGCTGTGGGGACTTGGCTTGTCTGAGTTCTGTGCCTTGGGCGTGGTCGCTTCATCGTGTCTTTTCGGCCTAATAAAGGTTGCCTTCACCGTTACATCACAAGTGGTGGAGTGTGCTCTACGATCTTCCGTCACCTCCCAGCCTGATCTGCCTCCTGGAGCTCCGCTCAGGTCGTCGTTTGTGCCAGGTGTCCGATAACTTCCCTCAAGACGAGCCAACCGGTGCTTCTGCGCCTACCTCCACGGCCCCGGCAACCACGGCCTATCCATTGGGAATTATCACCGCGCGCCAGCGTGAGCCACCCACGTTCGCCGGACTTCGAGGTGAAGATGTGGAGGATTGGTTGGACCAGTTCAATCGAGCGAGTTCCACTAACAACTGGGATGATCCTACCAAGCTTCGGCGTGTTTCTTTCTATCTGACAGACGTAGCGAAAACATGGTTTTTCAATCATGAAACGGACATTACTGACTGGACACGTTTCAAGCAACAGCTCCGCCAAATTTTGGGCACCCCGTTGGTTCGTTCAGCTTTCGCGAAGAAGACGCTGGATGCTCACAAGCAACAATGCGGTGAGTCCTACACATCATACGTAAAGGATGTGCTTCCTCTCTGTCACCGTTTCAGAACGTCCATGTCTGAATCAGAGAGAGTTCGTCATCTATTGAAAGGAATCGGCACGGTCGCGTTCAATGCCTTGGTAATTCAAAACCCGACTACAGTCGCTGACGTTGTTGCCACGTGCCAACGCCTAGAGGAACTTGAATCCCAACGGTTGCCGCAGGACAGCGCTGAAAACACCACCACGACTTACGCCTCATTGCGTGCCATGATCAGGGCGATTATACGGAAAGAGCTGCAATCTTTCGGCCTCTGAATGACACCGAGTCCACCTCCCCTCTCCAACACTGCTTTGCGCGACGTTATGAAAGAGGAGTTGGCGTCCATGACCAGGCCAGCGTATGTAGACTCTCCAGTACCTCGACTCCAGCCGACGTACGCACAAGTCCTCGCTGGCTCACCACCCATCGTACAACCGATGTCCGCACACTCGACGCCTGTCCCGATGGCTTCGTTGACTCCAAGTGCGCCTAGCCACTCTTTCACCCAGTGTGGCGGCCGCCTCGTCAAATCTGTTATTACTGCGACTATCGGGGCCACATTGCACGCGTCTGTCGGATTGTCACCAAGACGAGCGTCGTGGATTTGACACCTACGGACGGGATGATGGGATAAGCTGTTACGTTTTCCAACGTCGTCCTTATGATCCGCCGCTACGTCGCTCACCGTCTCCAACTGTGACATCTGAGCCAACCAGTTCTTACCGCTCTACTAGACGCAGCTCACCCTCACCCCTCCGCCGTTCCACGTCTCCATTGCGACCTGTTTCGCAATTTACCAACCAACGCCCGGAAAACTAACCTCTGCAGCTTTTGGAGAAAAAGCTGCATCGAACGAAAAGACAGAAATTCCTCAGTGCGTCCATATAATACGATATCTGTTTTAATAGAAGGTGTGCACGTGGACGCTTTAATAGACGCTGGTGCTAGTTTGTCTGTGATTCATCGTTCTTTGTTCTCACGGTTGCGAAAAGTCACCACCCCTTATGATGGACCCACACTGTACGCTGCTCAAGGGGACGCCATTAGACCTGCCGCTATGTGCGCCGCTTGTGTTTTCATAGCTGGTCTTCTTCATTTTGTGCGATTTGCTGTGCTGAGTTCGTGTGCCAACCAGCCTATATTTGGCTGGGATTTTCTGTCTACGGCGAACGCTTCCATCTGCTGTCGAGAAAATGTTGTTTATACGATGGAAACTGGCTATTGCCTGTATGCGGATGACAAGCCTGTTCGCTTGCTCGCTGCTGAAGATACCGAGCTACCACCTGGTCACCAGCGGATAGTTGCCATCACTTCTAATGTGATCGACTCTGTTGATGTGTTTTCCCAACCATCTGCATGCTATTTCGCAAGAGGTATAGCGCTTGCTTCAGGTTTAGCGCGGTTCCACAATGGCTCCGGACTTCTACACGCTACAAACCAGACTTCTGACAAAGTTCGCATTCCGAAAGGCACCACAATGGCTTGCGTTTCTGAATCTAAACCTGTCTCTGTTGTCCCGCCTATGCCAGCGTGTTCTGACCTTTCCTTGTATTGAACGTTCATCAAGCGTTTGTGTTCTTGCTGTGACTATTACTCCAAAACGGTCCTCTTCACAGACAGATGAGTTTCTTGCCTTTCTACAAAAGCATAGGAGATTGTTTGATGCCCATTACTCATCTCTGGGACAGACGTCCTTTATTAGGCATCGTATCCAGACCGATGGCACTTCCATCGTACGCCGTCGATCATATCGCGTCTCTTCGTCCGAGTGTGAGATCATTGAACAAAATGTAGCCGATATGCTGCAACGGAACATTATACGTCCCTCCACGAGTCCTTGGTCATCCCCTGTTGTTTTAGTAAGGAAAAAAGATGGCTCCGTGCGATTTTGCATGGACTACAGAGCACCTAATAAGATTACCCACCAGGATGTTTACCCCATGCCGCGCATAGACGATGCTTTGGATTCACTGCAAGGTACTGAGTACTTCTCAAGCCTAGACTTCCTAGACTTGCGTTCAGGTTACTGGCAAATACCCATGCACGAGGATGACAAAGAAAAGACAGCGTTTTCAACAGCAGATGGGCTGTACGAATTCAACGTCATGCCATTCGGCCTTTGCAATGCTCCAGCAACATTCGAGTGGATGATCGACACAGTTTTACGAGGCTGGAAGTGGAAGACTTGCTTGTGCTATTTAAACGATATTGGTATTTTCTCGTCAACCTTCCCTCAGCACTTGCAACGACTGGACGAAGTTCTTACGTGCCTTGCAAACGCAGGCCTTCAGCTGAACACCAAGAAGTGTCGTTTTGCGAGCAAGACGAATAAAGTGTTAGGCCACATCGTAAGTAAGGACGGTATTCGTACCAATCCCAACAAGATTTCCGCTGTCCAACACTTCCCGCGTCCTGAAAAAGCCAAAGATTTGCGCAGTTTCCTCGGCCTCGCTTCTTATTTTCGCCGATTCATTCGAGACTTCGCCTCAATAGCTTCACCATTGCACAAGTTGGTAGGATCAGGCGTCGCCTTTGTGGGGTCTGCTGATTTTGAAGTGGCGTTTACCCAACTGAAGTGTGTACTCAAATCCGAACCAGTCCTCTTCCATTTCGGTGAAACCGCGCCTACGCTCCTGTATACCAACGCGAGTGGTCGAGGCATTGGTGGAATTCTCCTACAGCAAGACAAATCTTCACGTGAGAAAATCGTCGCATACGCGAGCCGGGCACTGACCCCTTGCAGAGAAGACTTATACCATCACCGAACAGAAGTGCCTAGCGGTCGTATGGTCGATACAAATGTTTCAACTTTATCTCCACGGCCGCCACTTCACTGTGGTCAGGGACCATCACGCCTTGTGCTGGCTCTCGACAATCAAGAACTAGTCCGGCCGCCTTGGTCGCTGGATTCTTCGCTTACAAGAAAACGACTTCACAATCACATACAAGTCGGGAAACAAGCATCAAGACGCCGACGCACTTTCGCGTTGCTCGCTCTCTTCGGAGCCGCTTAACAAACCCGCAACTGCCGCACTCGAGAAGCTTTCGGCCGTCTCTCCCATACAAGTTTTGTCATTAGCTACTGTGGACCCAACTTCTCCAAGCGAGTGTGGTTTGTTCTTATGTCACCAACGTGCTGATCCTTACTGTCGCCGCATCATGGACCGTCTTGACGGGACTTGCCGGCCCCCTAACGCCAATCTTCGCCCACAGCTGACGCAATTCAAGCTCAACAGCCACATCCTGTACCGTCATATCTACCACCTTGATGGTCAACGCTCGGTGCCCGTTCTACCTCGCTCTCTTCGGGCTCAAGTCCTCAAGACATATAACGACGACATGTCTGCTGGACACATGGGCTTCCAGAAAACGTATGACCGCATAGGATGTCACTACTACTGGCCGGGCTTGTCCACCTGTGTCGCGAAGTACGTTGCCTCATGCGCCCTTTGTTAGCGTCGCAAGCTACCTACATCAACTCGAAGTGGACAATTACAACCGCTCTCGTGTCCCCTGCAACCATTCGAGGTAGTTGGCATTGACCTGTATGGCCCGCTTCCTATGCATGTCACGGGCAATCCATGGATAGTTACAGCTGTCGACCACCTGACCCGCTACGCCGAAACAGCTCCCGTGCCTTCTGCATCAGCTTCGGAGGTGGCCGACTTCATCCTTCGAGCAATAATCCTTCGACACGGAGCTCCTCGTGTACTGCTGAGCGACAGTGGAAGAGTATTTCTTTCAGAACTCGTTGAAAAAGTTCTGAAGCCATCCCGCACCACACACAAAACAAGCTCCAGTTACCATCCTCAGACGAACGGCCTGACTGAGCGCTTTCATCGTACACGGTCAGGTATGATAGCGATGTATCGAACCCGACCACAGAAACTGGAACACCATTTTGCCATTTGTCACTTTTGCGTATAATACCTCTGTACAGTGCACAACCGGTTATTCGCCGTTCTACCTCGTCCACGGTCGTTTCCCCTCATCATCTTCAAGTGAAGATTACGTGTCTCGTCTACTTCATTGCCGCCAGCTGGCTCACGTCAACACTGAAGCCAAGCAACAGGATCGCAAGCTTGAATATGATGCCTCTCATCGTGCCGTGTCTTCCAGCCCTGGCAACGAAGTCCTCCTTCTTACACCAATTCGCACTCCCGGACTGTGCGAGAAGTTTCAATTGTATTTTATTGGCCCCTACATCGTCTTGGAGCAAACTTCTCCTGTGAATTATCGAGTGGCACCTGTTCTTCTTCCGACGGACCGCCGCTACACGGCAGCAAAAATAGTCCACGTATCCCGCATGAAGCGTTTCATACGGCGTTCACTTCGCTTTAAACTGCGGCCAAGAACTGCGGTCAGGATGACCGCTTTCACGTGGGGGAGAAGTTGGTGTAGGCATTCATTAAGCACATCTACTATCTTTACACTTATTCATCATCACGAGTGGTCGTCATCTTCATCTGCTGTGGGGACTTGGCTTGTCTGAGTTCTGTGCCTTGGGCATGGTCGCTTAATCGTGTCTTCTGGGCCTAATAATGGTTGCCTTCACTGTTACATCACAATATATTCATTAGCCGGAACACACTCAATCTACTGATTGTTTGGTGATTCGAAAATTGAAGCGCAGTCGGATACTTTGTATCCCTAATTGACGGGAAAATATGATATTTTGTTTTATCCTATTATAGTAGCAATTGGTTGTCGCGAAACCACATTGAAATAAGGAGTAGCTCATGGACAAAACACATTGTAAAGCTTCAAGCGAACAACTTTTGAATAAAATTGCACAATAATCCGCATATATTAGCGCTTTAGACGACTACTCGCGGGAAATCATTGACATACAAGGCAAACAAATTGGAACCCAATACGTATCCTTGCAGTGCACCGCTTTACCAGTACTCATTTCAGATAGATACCGTCAATTAGTACCTTTTGCTTTCGCGTTGTGAGATAACGAGAAACGATGTCATGAGTAACATCAATAATGCCATAAAACATTGCTTTTACCAATAGTGCCGCGTGGCAATAAGTATCGAACGCCTTTTTTTCATTGATAAAAATTACAATAATTATTATTTGTTGGTTGAGCGCGGAGGTGATGAATCAAGACAATGTAAGAACAGCTGGTAATGAGAACTTTCCTTTATTGAAACTCTGCTGTGCCGGCTAAATTCTTGTATTAAAGCGAAAGCTGTTATGAGATCACCATTCGGGTCTCGCGCAGCGCCGTAGTTGTCCGCTGCCGCTGGTGTCCGTAACGACATCACGCGAAATTAGAAAAAAAAAGTGGGAGCATATCAACGCCGAATAAATTTCAAGGCCGAAAGGCTGCCGCAGCGACGTCAGAGGTTGGCGGCCCAGTTGCCCAACTGAGCATGCTCAGTAAGACTTTTTTTTCCACATCTTTTATTCGGCACAATCAAGCCGCAGCAGCTGCGAAAGCGGAAGCGTTGGTCCTCCTAAAACGTGAACGAAACACGCTCTCCGCCGCGTTCGCGGCGTAACTTGGCCCCCACCCTCTGACGTCACTGCGGCAGCCTTTCGGCCTTGAAATTTAGTCGACGTTGAGCATATCCACGGAGTGAATGATGGAGAGTGGGGCGAAATATTCGTCCGTCCATTCGTTCTTGCTTCCATCCGTCCATGCGTCCGTCTGTGTGACCGTCACTGCGTCTATCCGCCCAGTGTGCGCGCGTCTGTTCGTGTGTCCCTCCCTGCATTCGTCCATGCATCCGACCCTGCGTTCACTCATGCTTCCATCCATGCATCTGTCTCTGTGTCCGTTCGTCCATCTATTCAACACTCCAAGTACCACCATCTCGCATCTTTTCATCATATATTCCCCATAAAGAAGCACCGCCATCTAGCGGACATTCCAATGACTAAACGATAGGTGGCACACGCACACTTTCTTACGGCTTGCGCTTCGGGTCCACTTCCCACTGTTAACCACCTCGAGTTCATGGTATATACTAGTTCATTGTATTTATGGCACTGCGGCCGAACGCTCGCTAAACCTTTCGAAAACCAAGGAGGTTACGCCCAGCGAGTATGACGTAGCAAACTTTTTCAGTCAGATAGTGCTCAATGTACATGTCAATGGCTGATAATGGGAAATGAGAGGCGGAGAATTCGGCTTTTACTTTCTTACGGCTTGCGCTTCGTATCTACTTCCCATTTTTAACCACCTCGAGTTCATTCATGGTATATACAAGTTCATTGTATTCATGGCACTGCGGCTCAACGCTCGCTAAACCTTTCTAAAGCTAAGGAGGTTACACCCAGCGAGTATTATGTAGCAACCCTTTCTTGTCAGATAGTGCTCAATGTACATGCCAATGGCTGCTAATAGGGATCGCAGCGTGCGCGTTAACTAAAAGCCGAATGCCCCTGTCTCTTATTCTCCATTAGCAGCCATTGGCTTGTATATTAAGCACTGTTTTTTATTGTTTAACAACACAAAAAAATCTCTCACCGGTATCACTTTCTAGGTCAAAATGGTAGACTTGTTACATACTACAACGGCTACGAGGGATGAACGAGTGTCGCTATAAGGAGCTTCGCCCCTAAAAACCTTCTACCAATGATTCAGTGGGGCTCCAATCCGGGTCCGCTGGATGTCAGCGCTGTATTCTGCCACTGAGCCACGCCGGTGCTTGGGACCTGTTGGCAAACTTGCCTCAGGCAGGCTTATGGTCAGGAAAGCAATTGCTTTAATGAATGAACAGATTTTATTTCTGGAGAGATACACAAAAACGAAGCGAAACTAAAGGCCACTCAGCCTGACGTGGCTTCGGTACGTGAAATGATAAAAGTTCAGCAAACAGTGCTATATTGAATAATAATTATCACAATACAAGGAGCAGTATAATAATAGAACACAGAAATAGCATAAAAGCAAAAATGGGTGACATAATAATAAAAAAAATAGTCTGCATAGACACTCAGAATCAGGCATCGAGGCTCTCTTCATTACATATCCAAAAGAACACATACTTACATATTGATATATTCATGTAATACACTCATATATTCATACATACATCGGCCCATATGTACGTACATACTAGTGTATGCGTTTTGTACCTAAAGGTCAGAGTATATGTCAAACATAGCCAGACGTTTATTGGAAACATGTGTTTACTTTACTCAATAATTGAGGAGATGTTTTATGTGATATTTGAATTGCGTTATGGAGAGGTTAAAATTTAATTGTTCACATAGACGATTTATAAGCTGTGGAACACGGTATGCAATTAGGGCTCTACTTTATCCAGTCCTAGTAGCAGGAACGCGAACTTGTTGCCTACGGAGCGAGTATTTGAGTGCGCCTTCCTGTGCCGTAATAGTGTGGAGTTTATTTTTATAAATGTAAAGTAATAGCTTATATTCATAGACCTGTCTTGCTTTGATTATACCAGTTTTTATAAATAGTGGACGGCTAGGCATCTCCCTTGGGTTGCCATAATATTCATCGACTAGGCGGAGAACTTTTTTCTGTAAAATTTCTAGTTTATTTATATTCTCACTTGTAGTGCCCCATACTAGCATAACATACTATAATTCAAACGCGAATAAAAAAAGCGTAGTATATTATCGAGCCAAATTGGTATAAGTGGATTTATTTTAAATATACACCCAACAGCCCTACTTAGTTCGGATGCGAGACTATCAACATTGGTATTCCAGGATAAATTTTCCTGGAACCACAGTCCGAGTAATTTTTGTGATTTAACCTGCTCAAGCCTTTTATTTTTGAAAAGATGTTAATGTCGTCTTCGAAGGGCTTGTTGATAGGCTGGAATACTATGCACTTGCTTATAGATATATATTATACAGGAGCTTATTCTGATGAAGCCATTTTTTTACTTTGAGTAAGTAATCATTTACTTCAGTTTCAAGGTGCATGAGTAATCTACCTGTAAAAAATATGTCGCTGTCGTCAGCGTAAATAATTATTTTGGGGATCGTGGAATGTCACACAGATCATTATTATATGTTATAAATTGCAACGGTCCAAGTATTTAACCCTGCTGTACACCAATTTTTACAGTTTTCATTGGGGAAACAAGGTTACCCACCTCAACATATTGTTTTTTTTTGGTAAGATAACTTTTTATTAGTTTAGCTGCCACGCCCCTTATACCATAATCATGCAACTTAGATATCAGAATATCATGTTTGACTGTGTGAAAGGCCTTGTTTTCCCTGTTTTCCTCGTTTTCCTTGTTTTTCAATATCTCCCCTTTCGTATCTAATAGCGCCGACTGCGTAAACTTACCCTTTTGAAGCCCATACTGTGCTTTATTGATTATAAGGTGCTTAGTGGAAAAGCATCAAAGTCTGGAGTGTATTTTTTCTTCAAAAACTTTGGAGAGTACCGGTAGAACCGATATCGGGCGGTACTTTGATAGAACATTTTTGGCACCCCCTTTATAAATAGGACAGGCGCGGGCTATTTTTAGTTCTGACGGGAAAATGCCGGTGTCTAACATAGTGTTCATGGTGTATGAAAGATGGTGTGAAATTAGTGACGCTACATATTTTATCAGGCTGGCTGCTATTTCGTCAACACCTGCAGCAACATTGTCACGTATTTTACAGATTATTTTTCAACTTCACAAGGTGTAACTGGAGTAAGGAAGAGTGAGTGTGATAGACGCTTTCTATCTGCTACAGATGTTTTTGTCTAGCATGTTGCAGCTCTTCACAGAGCAACATGATTTCATCTGACAGTTGCTTAACGTTGTCACAGACTTCGGTACAAAATGTTACACTTTCGCGTATATCTGTTTGTTCGGCTCGCATTTCACGGCGGAAATCATCGAAAGCTTTCGTCATCTCCTTTGCCATGATGAAAGCAGTCGACTTCAAATATACAAACACAGACCTACAGCCCGGCAGCAGTGGAAAGGTCTACTGAAAAAATACTATAGGAGAGGTTTTGCTCACCTGCGTAAATGAACAAATATAAATGCCGCCAAGACCAAGAGCGCTGCTGCCAAACTGAGGGGGCCGACACAGGAAAGCCCGTTTTGTAGTTTTCTCGGATGACGTCGCTGTCGAGTCCCCGCGCAGCAGCAGTTTGGCAGCAGCGCTCTTAGTCTTCGCAGCACTTATATTTCTTCATTTACGCAGAGCAACTGGGCAGCGCTGTCCATCGAAGCCAGCATTCGACTTCGACCTGACCGAAAAGATACGCCTATCCTGAGCTGTCCACGGGGTATACACGGGAATCTTCAATATCTCGGCAGGGCTTGGATCAAGATCCGTTGTTGAGGCTCTGCGCCTGCGCGGAAACTTGACAGCTCTGCGCCTGCGCAGGGACTCGACAGTATATTGTTTGCTGGGCAAAGGTGTTCGATCGCAGTAGTGGTGCGCCTGGTGGCAAGCCTCAAAGAAGTGCGCAGCTGGGTGGGCTTCTTTAATTCTCTTTACTATTGCTTTTCTGTCTCGATCTCTTTCTTTCTTTTAACTTTTTATTTCTGCTTTTCGCTATGTCTTCTTTGTCTCTGCTTATTTGTATTTTTTGTTTCTTTCTATATTACTACTTATAGCTCCCTCTATTTTCCCATATCTTTGTTTTTAAAGCTACAAATTTTTCTTGCATATTGTGGTTCTGTTTCTTTTTTTAGGGGCGAAGCTCCTTATGGCGTGGCTTGTGCGTCCCTC
Source organism: Rhipicephalus annulatus (assembly GCA_013436015.1). Lineage (NCBI taxonomy): Eukaryota > Metazoa > Arthropoda > Arachnida > Ixodida > Ixodidae > Rhipicephalus > Rhipicephalus annulatus. Next base: position 209,120 of record WOVY01003841.1, on the reverse strand, counting down.
GTAGTACGTAACCACCAGTGACACATACCCGAAATAGGTATAACATTTGACCTCCAAGGTGGTGCCGGTGAGAGATTTCTCCTGTGCGTTGTTTAACAATAAAAATAGTGCTCAATATACATGCCAAAGGCTGCTAATGGGGAATGAGAGACAGGAGCATTCGGCTTTTAGTCAACGCGCACGCTGCGATTCCCATTAGCACCGATTGGCATGTACATTGAGTACTATCGGACAAGAGAGGGTTGCTACATTATACTCGCTGGGTGTAACCTCCTTAGTTTCAGAAAGTTTTAGCGAGCGTTGAGCCGCAGGGTCATGAATACATTGAACTAGTATATACCATGAATGAATTCGAGGTGGTTAAATGGGGGTAGCAGATACGAAGCGCAAGCCGTAAGAAATTGAAAGCTGAATCCTCCTGTCTCTTTTCACATTAGCAGCCACTGGCATGTACATTGAGCACTATCTGACAGGAAAAGGTTGCTACGTTATATTCGCTGGGCGTAACCTCCTTGGTTTTAGAAAGGTTTAGCGAGCATTGGGCTGCAGTGCCATGAATACAATGAACTAGTATATACCATGAACTCAAGGTGGTTGAAGGTGGGAAGTATACCCGAAGCTCAAGCCGTAAGAAAGTGTGCGTGTGCCACTTCTCGATTAGTCCTTGGAATGTCCACTGAATGGCTTCTATATGGGGAATATATGATATAAAGATGCGAGATGTCGGGACTTGGAGTGTTGAATAGATGGACGAACGGACTCAAGACATATGCATGCATTGATGCATGAACGGACGCAGGGGCGGATGCATGAGCGAGCGCAGGGACGGGCGCACGAACAGACGCATGGACGGTCACACAGACGGACGCATTGACGGACGAATGCTTTGCCCCACTCTTCATCATTCACTCCGTGGATATGCTGCCATTTTTTGTTTCCCTTTTTCGTTTTATTTCTCTATTATCTGTGCTATATCTTTCTCTCCCCTTCTTTTACGCCTAATTATCCACATCTCTGCTTTTTACCCCAAATTCTCTTTCCATCAAACCTGCTATACCACACTAACAAGGCTATGCCATGCTGCGGTCACGTGCCAGGATAGCCACGTAGTTCAACAACGCTCACCTTGCAATAGCGCTTGCATAGGTTGGCACCCACCTTCCTAAGGAAATCTTTGCGCCAAACATTTTCTCTTTCTCGGTCTTCTTCTCTCTAACACTTATTAATAATATTCCTTCTCGCACCGAACAAATTGGTGTCCATGTTATTGTTGTTGTTGTTGTTTTCCTGTGGAAATGGCTCGTACCTAAAGGAGGGAATTGGGCGATTATAAGGTCTGTGACCGAAGCAGAATGTGAAGAAAAGGATGAAGGTTACTTGTGCCGGTCAACGATAATACTTTCTTGTTGACAAATCACAGCTAACTGCTCACATGAACATTTGCGCTGTTAAAAATAAAAAAGAAAAAAACAGTTTTAGTGGCACAGTAAATTGAGCTGAAAGCTTTGTCTCGATGTTGCCTGCATCATTTTTGTTGCATAGTCGCACTTTAAAGCTCCACGTTTAGTTTCAGCAGTGCGCGAAACGCAGTTAACCACAGTAATACAGCGGAGATCATGTTCTTCGCCGTGGGAGTAGCACCACCAGCCACCTATGTGAATAACTAAGAATCTGTTACAGGATTTGTACCGCATGAAAGAGAAATGCTATGCAAGTTCGTGCCTTACGTCAGTTGTAACGGGGAGGTGCGGCAATCAAAACATGACATTAATTTATGACGAACACTGTAGTGCTTCAAATTAAAAAAGAAAGAGTAAAAGAGAGGGCGGTGTGGATAAGCAGTTATTTTAAGAACAGAGAAGTGCTCTATATTGTAACCGGCAAGTCAGCTGGAAAGCATAAATACCAGTGAAAACTGCTTTTACCAATAATACCCCGTTTGTAACATCAGCCCTTCTTAATATCGCTTTGAGCCATATTATTTATACGAGCTTATCTTTCGCCAAATTTTATGTTTTAAAGAGATCCGGGTTGCCCTTTCAAAAAGAAAGTACACGTGGAAACAGTGCATAAAAATGCTCTACTTTAACCTTAGGGCGCATATTCCACAATTTTTTGTAGGCTTGATTTTTTTACATCATTTATTTAGGAGAGACACGTTCAGCTTCATATTCAATAAGACCGTAGAGCATTACAAGTAGTAGTATTAACATTGCATGTGTTTCTTCAGTGTTTCTCATTTTGCGCTGGTAAATCTGTCTTACACATGAACTAACTAGTCCCAGCAGTAGAATTAGCGAAGTTTGCTGCTAGTACACTGCGCCCTTTTATCTGCTTTCTTGTTAATCCTTATTTTATATTGCCCTTGTTGCCGTATAGTATTGATAACCATGGGAATACTAGCTAACTAAAATACAGAAATATAATAGTTCCTATATGTATGTTGTACGTACATATATACATATATTTACACTCTCATGACTCAGACAACTGACTGGATGAACAAAGAGTGTGAAGTGCGCAGAAGTGATTCGCAAACTTGGCAGTTAATGGTTTTCTAAGCACCAGAAAAATACTGCAGAAAGACGTCCATAGCACGCGTAGGCAGAACAATATGCAATTATAAGTTCTGCTCACGTCAGGCGGGAGTGTCACTTGAAATTATATATTACGAAGATTGGCTTCGGTTCCTTCCGTCATCAAAACAGGAAAAGCCTAACGATGGCAAACGGATAAGCTGATTTTAAGAAGAAACGCAGGCAGGTGAACAGACTATTCCACAGATCGGCAGAATGTGTTCTTTCTTTGTATATTTTTTATTACTTTCTTTGTTCTTTTTTGTTTCTTTCTTTTTTCATTTTCTTTACTTCTTCCTTCCTTCCTTTCCTTCTTCGTTTCTTTCTTTCTTTCTTTCTTTCTTTCTTGATTCAATGCTTTTTTTACCTTCATTCTTTGTTTTGTTTGGCGTGGCGAAACTTACAGAACAACTTTGCCCGGCGGTTTTCTTCGGAAAAATAACGGCTGCAGCACCTGGAGGCGACGCTGCTGATACGACTTGCTCTCCAATTCCTCTCTTGACGCTCCCGACTAATTAACACCTGATCGACGTTGAAGTGGATTGTTTATCTGTTTAAGCCTTGGTAGACACTGGCACCCATATTTCTGTGATTGTATCAGAACGGGCTATCGCGCATCCTTCCACTTCCTTTCTTGTCTCTCCCTTCCCCTCGCTGCCCACGCAGCTATATAAGCGTCATGAACAAATGACCAGTTGGTCATTTTTTGTTCAGCAACATGTCTCCTCGGTTCGTTACATCGAACACGTTACATGGTGTCAGAAGGGTTCGTCTTAGTGGCAGAATGAATGTCGTCAAGCCCTGACTAACGCTACAGCTTTCCGGCAACCTGAAAAGAATCTGACTGCGGTTTAAACAAAAGTTGGAGCTCTTCCTCACAGCCACATCGTCAGAAAAACCATGGACAGAAGCTGTGAAAGCGGCCATACTTTTCAGCGCCGCAGGTGACGATGCCCTGGGTGTGTACAACGACTTCGCGTTTTCCGAAGGTGAGAGCAAAGAAGATTATGAAACTTTTGTCAAAATGTTTGAAGGGTACTGCGTCTAGCAAGGCAATGAAGTTTTTGAGTGGCATGTGTTCCGCCTTTGAGTACAAGAGGAGGCAGAACCGTTTGAAATATTTTTGAGGGACATCAAGGAGCAAGCGAAACTCTGCAACTTTGGGAACCTTGAACGATCCATCATAAGGGACCAAGCGGTATTTGGGATCAGCGATAAAAACTCAGACAGAGAATGCTAAGCGAGAAGGACCTTACTTTTCAGAAAGCTGATCAAATGTGCAAAGCAGCCGAAGTATTCGCGCAGCAAAATCAGAGTGGTCGAAGGAAACCCGGCAAGTGGAGTACACGAGAAAAACGCAACAAGCCAGCAAAAACCAGTCTCTATGTCGTCAGTGCGGAAGAGTCCATGCTCCAGAAGCATGTCCAGCTCGGGGAAAGTTTCTCTACGTGTGCTAGAAAAAGAATAATTTTGCGGCGTGTTGCAGAAAGCGTCAGGTTGACCCAGTTGATGGTGCACAAGAGGCGGATGATAATTTCAATATCTTGAAAATCAGAGTGTGCGGCGTGGCGGATGGTGTGGGAGCAGATTGGATAGTGCATGGCTTGATATGCGGCCAAGAACTGAAATTTAAAGTAGATACTGGCTCACCAGCCAACCTACTACCTCTGTCTTTGTTCCGGCGTGTCAACCGAGCAACGGAGCCCAAAAAAAACACCGCAGTTCTTACTGCACATAAAGGAAGCAATATCAAGCACGTGGTAGTACCAACAGAAGTCCTGAATAGAAACGGCAAAGAACGTCGCGTTGCATTTTTTATTGTGAAGAAAGGTCGCAATGCCATCATTGGTCTCAAGACATGTCAGGAATTCGGACTGATTCCAACAGTGAATGCGGTAGACGTAACAGAAGACGCTCCCCAGCTGGGTTTTCCACACCTATTTCGCGGAACTGGCTGTGTAAAGCGACAGTACAAGATGGTAGTGAGACCGGATGCCATTCCGGTAGTGCAGCCTGCCCAGAGGGTACCGTTGGCGATCAAGGAGCAGCTTCATGAGGAGATGAACCACATGGAAAGGGCCTCTATCATCGTAAAAGTGGACGAGCCTAACAATTGGGTAAGCCCTTTAGATGTAGTAGGAAAAAAAGATGGCCGTCTTCGCTTATGTATGGACCCAAGGGTCGTAAACAAAAGCATAAAGCGCGGACATTATCCTATGGCATCTCGGAAGGACATTGAAAGTGAAATCTCGGCCACAAGGTACTTTTCCTGGCTAGACGCAAACGCGGACTTCCATCAGATACCGTTGGACGAGGCTACGTCACGCGTGTGCATCTTCGCAACGCCCTTTCGTCGCTACAAGTTCATGCGGTTGTCATTTGGAGTTTCTTCAGCAAGTGAGGTCTTCCAGAAGACTTTAACAGAAATATTGAAGGCCTGACAGGCGTGTGTGTATACATTGATGATATACTAATCTGGGGGGACTCGACAGAGCAGCTTAATGAACGGCTGAAAGCCGTACTAAAGCGAGCGGAGCAAGCTGGGACGAAGTTTAACACCCAAAAATGTTTGTTTTGTGTGACACAGATAGCGTTTCTTGGTGACGTGATCAGCGAGAGCGGTGTCCGTCCCAGTCCATACTTAATCGAGAGCATACAGGCTATACCGCAACCGAAAGATAAACAGGCAGTTCGCAGAATGCTTGGCATTGTGAATTATTTTCGCAAGTATGTACCCTTGCTCAGTGACAGGACGTCACTACTTCGGGGCCTTTTGAAGGAAAGTGTGGTGTTCGAATGGACGTCAGCACACGCGCACGAGTGGGCTCAGATCTGCAACGCATTCATGAACCCATCAATACTAGCGCTCTTTGATTCATAAAAAGAAGTGAAGGTAACTGCAGACGCGTCTAAAAGCTGGATTGGTGCTGCCTTGCTGCAAAAACACGGAAACGACTGGCGCCCAGTCACGTAAGCATCGCGGTTTCTGAGCGAGAGTTAAACACGCTATGCTCCAATTGAAAAGGAAGCGCTGGCTATAGTATTTGCGTGCGAAAAGTTTCACCCGTTTGGCTATGGCTGCAGGATTCTTGTCGAAACTGATAACAGGCCTCTGATTGCCATCGCCAAAAAAGTGTTGCGAACGTGCCACAAAGACTGCAACAATTTTCATCTGTCCTTTCAAATACGACTATGTCTTGCAGTTCATCCCTTGGAAAGGCCTGGTGCTCGCAGACATGCTGTCCCGTACTGCCACGCTTCCTGGGGCCACTGATGAAGCGGAAGACATAGAGGTCCGCGCAATTCAGGTGGTTTCAAGCCTGGTAAGCAGACGAACAAAGTAACGACTTCGACAAAAGACGCGTGCCGACCCGTATTTAAGCAGCGTGTTAAAGCAACTAAAAACAAGTGCGACGATTCAAGGGGAACTATAGCCATTCACATCGGAGTTACCGGCAGAGAACGACGTACTGCTAAAAGGGAGCAAGATTGTCATGCCGAAAAGTATGAGATCAAAAATTCTGGGGCGGATACACGAGGGCCACATGGGAGAGCACAAATGCAAGGCCAGGGCACGTAGGCTAGTTTTTTGGCCAGGACTAGGCAGTGACATTGAGAACCTCGTACGAACATGCCAAGTTTGTAAAAAATACGCCTACAGCCAGCCGAGCGAGCCCCTTATACAACGGCCTACATCAAAACGACCATGATATCGGGTCGGAATTGACTTGTTTCAGTTTGCAGGGGACTCCTACGTCGTGGTGTATGACGACCAGTCGAACTTCCTAGATATTGAAAGACTGGTGAGCACAACAGCAGCGGAAACTGTTTCTAAGATATCCACCATATTCTCTCGCTATGGCATTCCTGCGCAAGTCTGCACCGACAACGGGCCCAAATTTCTTCGAGTGAATTTGCTGCATTCACAGGACGGTTCGACTTCGAACATATAACATCTAGCCCGAATTTCCCGCGCTCAAACGGCTTAGCCGAAATGGGCGTACAGATTGTGAAACGAATTCTCAAGCAAACTACGGAGGGCCGTGAGGATTTTTGGCTGCGCTTTTGGCTTATCGATCTTCCCCCTAAGAAGACGGACGGTCGCCCGGAGAGTTGCTGCAAGATCGTCGTCTTCGGTCAAGGGTCTCTGAGTTTAACGCCGATGGAGAGTGCCCTGTGTTGAAACATCGGCAATCACTACACGTTAAGCCATTATCGCCCCTTGATGCAGGCAACGTTGTTCGGATCAAGAATGGAAACTGGTCCCGTAAAGCAACAGTACTTAAGGAGGTGGCGCCACGTTCATATCTGATCAAAAGGGAAAGTCAAGGGCAGCTGAGGTGAAATCGACAACATCTGCTGCAAACACACGAACGCTGCGAAAACGAGAACGGCTACGAGAGCGGTCTGGAAGACTTCGAGCCGCCCAATAGCGTAGGACCACCCGCCGAAGGCTCGGAACCGGCACATGGCATGTGTGACGCAGCAGTGGCTGACCACTGTTCAAACCTGCAAAGCACCAGGGTTTCTGAAGAAACCGAGCAAACAGAATCAACGGGAGGCTCATCCGAATTGTCCAACACTTCGCAGGTCAACGAGATCACGGAACGAGCCACAGCGCCTGCGCTACAAAGAAAACTTTCGTCAGGCGTGCTAGTTCACTTGTTTCTTTTGTTTGCTGTTTGTTTGCTTGGTATTATGAGTCCAAACTGGATGAAGAAAAGTTGTATCATAACGGGTTATCGCGCATACTTCCACTTCCTTCCTTGTCTCTCCCTTTCCCTCACTGCCTACGCAGCTATATAGGCGTCATGAATAAACGACCAGTTGGTCATTCCTTGTTCAGCAACGTGTCGCCTCGGTTCGTTACATCGAACACGTTACAGTGATGAGCCTGCACATTGAAGACCGCTAAATGAAAGTACTTACTCCGGCCCATTCACTCAGTATTCGCGTTGCTGATGGTGGTTCGGCTGCTGTTATTGGCGTCTGTACTGCACGCGTTACTATTGCCGGCCGTCAAACTTCTGTTCTCTTCTCTGTTCTCTCTCACTGCACTAATGATTTGATCCTCGGTCTTGACTTTTGGTTCATTCATTTCGCCCTCATCGACTGTTCAGCCGGTACTGTGCAACTTTACCTACTGTGTCTGATTGATCCGCCCAGTCCACTCCAAGCACCTACGTGCTCTGCTAAGCATGTGCGTTTGTCACCGCAAACTGTTACCTGCATCGCCGTTACGCCCTTACCACATGTATCTGATGTCGACTACGTGCTCGCGCCCCTTACATTCATTCTATTGACTCACAATATTACTTTACCGCACACTGTGATTCAGTCACGTGAAAACCGCGCCTGCATTTCTGTGCTCAACTTGGCTTTGAGTCCACAAGTGCTCTTGCGTCGAATGGCCCTCGTCATGCTGACTCCCTCTGACGAATGCGTCATCTTAGCTATGTCTTCCAACGATGCTGGACACTCCAGCTGCCCACATGCCCAATCTTCGCAAGCAAGCCCGTCTCCTCACGTTCAAAAAATGATCGCGTCAGATTTTTTGCTGCATCAAGCTGACGCACTCCTTCACGTCCTTATTGATACTGGGACGTATTTGACTTTTGGGATCGACCGCTGGGTCAAACCAGTGCGGTAAAGCACCGCATTGACACCGGCGATGACTCCCCAGTCCATCGATGGCCATACTGCATATCTCCAATCGAGCGTTACATAATTCAAGCAGAACTCGACAAAATGATCGCCAACGGCTCAATTGAGCCATCATGTAGTCCTTGGGCTTCCTATGTAGTTCTTGTGAAAAGAACGACAATTCTTGGTGATTCCATGTTGACTACCGACACATGAACAAGATCACTAAAAAAGACGTCTACCGGCTACCGTGCATAGATGACGCCCTGGATTGTTTTCACGGCGCTAAGTATTAAATGCAAACTTAGCATTTCTTAGCAAAATGCATTTCTTAGCAAACTTCGATGACTTTGAGCGCATCTATCTATCTATCTATCTATCTATCTATCTATCTATCTATCTATCTATCTATCTATCTATCTATCTATCTATCTATCTATCTATCTATCTATCTATCTATCTATCTATCTATCTATCTATCTATCTATCTATCTATCTATCTATCTATCTATCTGGCCACTTATAAATTTAGCTCTCCTGGTCGTTTCAATAATGGTATCAATACCAAACTAGGTATGGCATAACATGGCTGTATGAAGAACATATTTGACTAGCCATAACAAGAATATCATGATATGTATCTCACGAATGTTATGATTTACCTTTCATGGATCGGCAGGTCTTGCGGTGGTTTCGTTCACATGGCATGTTGCAAAACTGGTATGGTATGACATGATTGCGTGGTGAACAGAAGTGACAGGCGTGGACATAAAAATCATGACATTTGTGTCATGTAAAAATATGACTACACGCCACGCTCATGATGCGCTCGCCGCCGTTTTGCTCACGTCATTTATACCAAACTTTGTATTACGGTACGGGAATAGATGACGAAGGTATGTGACTGGTGCCAACATAATATTAACGGCATGCATGTTATGTAACAACGTGACTACATGCCACACTGATGATGCACTCGCGGCCCTTTCGCATGCTTCAAATATGCAAAATTCGGTAATATGTCACACCAAAGGATGACGAAGGTATCTTACTGGTGCAAACATGACAATCATGAAATGCGTGCCATGTGAGAACATGACTACATGCCAGAGTCAAGGCGTCAAAACATTTCGACATGACGCGCTGCGCGTGCTTACCAGCGTTTATTTCGTCGCATCACGCCGGTGTTGCAACGCCAGGCACCGGTCTCGCCATATACTTGCAAGCACGCGCCGCGCTGAGTTGCTTTGGCGCATGCGCACCACGCTGCGTTGTTTTGACGCATGCGCGCTGCAGCGCGTCCGGCATCCCTCCGTCATGAAAAGAGGTAGACACAGTGTTGTCTGGGTGACGCATCGGCACGAAATGCAGCATGTCGCATTTCGTGCCGGTTGCCGTCGGGCTGCACTGACGGACGCTGGTCGCACCTGGCGTCAGACTATAGAGTGCTCGCGTGTTGCTAACGTAGCGTCGCTGTGCCAAGTGTGCGCGCGTGTGAACGCTACATTGGAGTATATTGGGCCCTTCATGATGGGCTCGCGGCCGTTTCGCTAGCTCCACATATACAAAATTTGGCGTTGCGTAACGTCAATGGATGACGAAATATATGACTGGTGCAAACATGATAATCCTGACACGCGTATTAGTTAAAAACATGACAACTAACCACGCTCATAGCGTGCTTGCGGCGGTTTCGCTAGCTCCACATATACGACATTCTGTATCACGTGACGTGAATGGATGACGAAGGTAAACGACAAAATCAAACTTGATAACCATGGCATGAAAGTCATGTACGACATCATTTACCTCCACCTCACAACGTTGTGCTGATTTTAAAGTTACATATCAAGATTTCTCATTCGTGCTTTGCATATAATCCATTCCCACTGTACGTGTGATCTGCCAACTTTTTTTTTCTATTTATCTAGGATAAGGGTACAGGCGAACGGCTGTCGACGACGTGGATCCCGACAAGACCGCTTTTTTTACCTCCGATAGTCTTTACTAGCATGAGGCAATGTCCGACGGGCTATGCAACGCTCCGGTCATGTTCAAGCGTAAGATGGACTCTGTTTTGCATGGATTCAAATGGTCATTTTTTCCAGGTTACTTTGACGATGTTATCGTCTTTTCTCCAACCTTTAAAACCCACCTCGACCACCTTTTCTCAATGGTGGCTGTAGTTGGCAACGCCGGTCTCCAACTGAACTTGTCAAAGTGCCACTTCCGACACCAGCAATTAACCGTGTTCGGCCACCTTGTCGACTCCATAGGTGTACGCCCTAATCCCAACAAAGTGCGAACCACGTGCAACTTCTCTGTTCCTACCTGCACTAAGGAAGTCCCACCCTTCTTGATCTGTGCTCGTACTTTCGACGTTTTGTGAACAACTTTGCGGAAGTCGCCCGTCCTCTCACAGACTTACTGAGAAAAGATGTCTCTTGCACGTGGGGCACTGCACAGAATACGACGTTCTCTGCACTTATCGCATTACTGACTGAACCACCTGTTCTGGCTCAATTCGACGTTGCCACCCCTACAGAAGTCCGCACCAATGCCAGCGGCCGTGGAATCGGTGCTGTTTTGGCCCAGCATAAAAGCGACTGCGCCCGCGTTATCGCCTATGCTAGTGGTCTCCTCTCGCAGGCGGATAATAACTACTTAATCACCGAAAAGAAATGCCTTGCTCTCAATAGGGCGGTAGCGAAATTTTGTCCCTATTTGCATGGTCGACATTTCACCGTCAAAATCGATCGTCACGCAATTTGCTGGCTCTCGTCCTAGAAGGACCCCACTGGGCGCTTTGGTCGAGGGGTACTACGGCTCCAAGAGTAGAACTACTCGGTGTCCTACAAATCTGGTCATTTACATCATGATGCTGTCTGCTCATCTCGGTATATAGTGAACCCACCAGAGGCGTGGACCCACCTGACCCAACAGATGAGCTAAAAGAAGAAGATCGAGAGAAAGAAAAATAAAGAGAGACACAAAGACGGAAGAAAGTACATAGAGAAAAAGAGAAGATTAAAATAAATAAAAAAACACCAGGCCCATGCTCAACGTACAGCACACTCCCAGAGAAAGCTAGAAAAGTGTCGTTCAGAGTTTTTTTTCAAACACTGTTTGGGCGACTGCCACATGCAAGCTTGCAGGCTGCCCACTACGCCATAAATCATTATAATTTTGTGTAGTAGGAAGGCATTTATTATGCCATACTTTGTTATTCTACAGAGAAGCGCATTTCACTTGACACACTTGCAAGAAATTTGGTGCATTTTTTATGCTGTGGCTGACAACGATGAAGCATTATGCCTGAAGATTTTGCTAAGGGTGGGAGAATCGGATGACGTGATCCTCATTGCGTGACGCATGGTTTCTTCCTTTGCAGTTCTAAAACACTTTATTACTCATAGTAACTTGATTCTTGCCAGACATCAAGCCCGCTTAAGGTCATTTATCAAAGTAGTTTCAAGCAGCAGCGTGGCTCTGTGAGAAATGCTTGGCTCACATACATAGAAGCCGAGTTCAATTTCTTGGTGTACTTTATTGGTGTATTTTATTTACCTTTTTTCCTATTTCGTGTGATGGTGGTTACGGACACCGACGGCGACGGCAGTGGACAACTACGGCGCACGTGACTCTTGTTGTGACCCCAAAACAGCTTCCGCTGCAATCAAAAGCATACCATAACATGCATAGCGTGATATTCAAATTTGGTTAGAACGGAATTGAGGGTGGATGAGGGCAGGCAGATGGGAAAGAATAAAACATATCACAGTCTTGCATTTATTGTAGTATAGCAAAAAGTGGGAAAGATGACCGATACTAGCGAGATGAGGTTGCAGAAGCGAATGACCATCAGATGTGCCAATAAATTAGGCCAATTTCGCTAACCTCAAACTTTGTGAAATTCATTTACCTTTTTTTAAACATTCGTATCACAAATTTTATACCGACAAAAATTATAGACCTGTCTCAATTTGGATTCATATCAGGGTGCTTGATATAGCAGGCTAATGTAGATCTTGAGAGTCGCATTCAATTGGCTTGACGTAAAAGGAAGTATGCCGCATTAGTCTTGTCCGACATTGCGAAAGCGTATGACAGCGTTGAGCATATAGTTTTACTTAAACAGCTGCTCAACATGAACTGCCCAAAGTAAATTCAGGCATGGCTTGTGGAATTCTCCTTGAGCTCTCAATTGACTCACTTGAAAGCGAAACTGGTATATATTGCTCACGTACTTGAAGTGATCGATGGAAAAAGATACGGTCCGTAATTGAGTTCCGTGCTACAGCTACATCAAGCAACTTTTATGGGTGTACTATGCTACAGTTTTTCTCTGCTTACTAAAACAGGCAAGTCATACATTCGAGCACTTCGGAGCATGCAAGCAGAGGAACTACGTGTTTGTGTTGGCCTACCACGAGCTATCTCAACCGTTGGATCAGTCATATTGGCTCTGAATCATCAGGTTACCACCTAAATGACAATAGACGTTCTGATAGCACGTAATCGGCACATTTCGCGGATGGTATGGAGCCATTTGTCATTTCTGCCAGAACGACGCCTGTGGTCGTCGTTCTCTAAGGACATCAGCTCCACACCGCGCTTTGCTACCATCCGGTTTTATACCTTTGGCGCGTTCACCGTCCACCTTGTGGAGCCTACGACAACCCGACGAGCGCTTTTTCATCCCAGGAATAAGAAATATAAAAGTTCTTTCTACCTTGACCTTGATGCAAGCAACTCTGGTCTGTTTGCACACCTTTTATGCCAAAGCAATACACGTATACACAGATGGCTCGAATACTGAAAAGAGCTACATCGGCGCCGCCTTCATCTCATCACGACACCATCACTTACCAACTTTGTCACGTGAGCACATCGACTAGTTCGGAAACTGTTGCCCAGCGAGGTGACTAATCGATGGGCAGTATTCTGCGACTCCAAGGCGCCTATACAATGTCTTCCGTCTGCACTTCGTCGCAAATCGTGCGAACAACTGGTGTGGGAGATCAGAGAAATACTCCAATATGCGACCGAACAAGGACGCAAAGTTGTGTCTCAGTGGATACCAAATCATCGCGGTATCTCTGGCAATGACCTCAACATTGAAGCATCCAGAAATGCACACGAGCAAAGAAACCCGGTTTCCATACCTTTTTCTAGGATTGACACGTCTGGATACCTAAGTAAGCTGGCGCTGAACATGACGCTCCAGAAGCGGCAGTCATTAAAATTTGCACATCATCGACTGTATTCTTTCAATACATCTCTACGACTATGGCTGCCCTCTAGTCTTTCAAAGGAGGAAGGTACAGTGTTGTGTCGTCTGCGTATGAGCGTAGCCTTCACCAATGCCTACTCATTTAAGATGGAAATTGCAGTGGCCAACAGCGTGGAGAGCAACGACTGCGCCGTTGATGAGCCTTTTGTACACCTCTCAAGTTACTGCCCGGCATACACAAACGAAAAGATTCATCTGCGCAGTGTTCTAAATCAACTAGACAGAAGTGATTCCACTGCCGAGAAAGTATTGGGACCACGGCACTGCCCATCTTAGCTCACAAAGGCAACGAAAGCGCCGTTGCGTTTTCTCAAAGACACCGGCCTGTTTCATCGTTTGTGATGTGAAACTGTTACGCGTCGGCCCCGTCAGTGACATTTTTCTCCTCCTCTATAAATTCCCTTCCCCATCTTCCTTTTCCCAGTGCAGAGTAGCCTACTGCGGCTCGGCCCTGATTAACCTCCCCACATTTCTCCTTATTCTCTCTCTCTTGCAAAATAGACCATGCTACCCAAGCGGCATTTCTTCGTCTATGTACGCGCAAATAGAAGGTGTTCCGCAAGGTGCAGTTCTTTTTACAGTTTCATTTATTATACTAACGAGTTCTACCCTACGTCATCGGGATGCAGACGCATATATTTATGCGACGACGTCGCTTTTATTCCACGGCCGATAACACTCACAGTACAGTCATACTTATCTGCTCTAGAAGGGTGACTTGATCAGATACGTCTGCATGTAAATGTTTGAAGATGTTCCGTACTTACATTCTTTTTTAAAGACCCCGTTCATATTCCACCTTGTTATTATCTTGAGAATATTCCGCAAGTAGAGCAGATATAATACCTCGGTGTGTCATACGATCGCTTTTTGTCTTGGAAGGCAAAGGGTGTTCGGGCGTTTGAATTGCTACGCAAAACTACACATAGTAACTTTGGTATGCGAGGGAAAGCGCTTTAGCCAATATACTGCATGTACACTCTCATTGTTTATGAAAGAAAAGTTATGAGCACGTGGCATGTGCTCTGCGGCGGCTGCCTACAGGACCATCATCAACTGACAGCAAAATAAAAGACGTTGGGCTCTGGCGTCATCTATTGGAAAACAAAACAACGAGTTATGGCTGCAGGGCAAGCGCTGCAAAATACTGTAGGCAGCAGTTATAGAAAGCAGGTCACGTGATCGCATGTTCCCTTTTATAAAGAACGACAGTGTACATTCGGGAGGTCCTGAATTCGGATGCATATTATATTATACGTTGGAGCTCCAACCTATAAGCTTCGTCCTTTCGTAATCTTCCAGAGGCAAGCCTTGTGCTTTGGTTTAGGTCTTGCTACGTTTACAGCAATTAAGTCGTGTATCTAGAAGCTGGACTCCTATCACTTAGGTGACGTTTTAGATTGTTGACGGTACATACATTTTTAGATTGCATGAATTCTCAGTAAGGTGTTCCGAAACATTTTTGTCTCCTAGCACGAGTTGTTGTCTGGAGCATGGTGGCCTAGACTGCACACGCTTCATCTTTTATTATGCGGTGATTTCTAGACAGAATAATGCTTCATAATAACAAGCATAACTAATGTCTTAGCGGCTTTTAAGTTGTATTCTTAGTGATTATCTCGTTTATTTACTAATATAGACAGTGATATGACAGATGCTTCGCAAAATGAAGCAAAATGTGGATTTGGGATCTTCGCGCCTTCTCTTTTTTGGTCATTTTCTCTACGACTCCCAGATGTTGTACCCATTTTTGTAGCATAATTTGCGATAGTTCTAGCTCTCTTTAAAGTAACAGCATCTACTAGTTCAGCCGTAATTTTGACTGATTACTTGTCGGTGTGTTCTATTCTCACTGCAGATGAGAACTCTCAAGTTATGAGTCCTTTCAAATCACTAGTTTCTCCACACATATACATTTGGGTAAATTGGTTTGGTACCGCGACATGACGGACTTTTTGCAATGAAATGGCGGCTGCTTTAGCTGAGTCATAGTCAAATAGCCCGTTTATTCAAACATTTCACCATATAAATTCAATCTAGGGGCTAAATTTGGGGGGAAAACGATGTTAGAAAATTTTTCGTTCGTGTACAAAATGAACACAGTGAAATTTCAACACCTAAGTCATCACTTGAACAGTATAATTTCTCGCGCGAGTGCAGTTGAAGTCACAGTCACTAGGCTGCGCTGCCAAACTCCACATCTAAATTTTACAGCGAAACCCTTCATAAAACCACAACACGGGCCACGTGCGGAGCCGTAGTTGTCCACAGCCACCGCCAGTGTCCGGAACACCTATCGCACGAAATAAAAAAACTCAAATAAAAAACACCTAAAACATGTGCTGTCATAGTGAAATTTAGACCCTGGTACACAGCGGCAACCTTGTATTCTACCGCTGAGCCATGCCGGTGCTAGAGAGAGACAGAGAGAGAGAAATAACATTTATTTACACATCCGGCGTGTAGGAAGTCCCCCGTCTCATAGGGCGCGAATGTTCTCTATCTTAAGTATACGGCTAATAGAGTCCGATAATCACAGAGCCTAGACCTCGAGGATTTTGTGCTCCGACTAGGCGACAGTTACTTGGGAACCTCTGCATCCGTTAGACGGGTCATCGGCTCCTTTAATCCGTTGCTTCGCCAAGTCGTTCGCAAACTTGGCATTAGGCAGGCTTGATGTCGGGAAAAAATTGGCGTTATTATGAGTAATGAAGCGTTATAGAACAGTAAAAAAACAACCAGGCGGCACACAATGCGAATCACGTAATCAGTGGGTCATTCAATCCTCCAACCTATTGAAAAAGCTTGTTCTTCAGCACATTTCAACTGTGGCACATTATCTTGTATCTGGAATGCGGAATTCTTCATGATAGCAACTGAGTTCAACACAAATTTTGTTGCAAGTGTTTAACGAATACCTGACTTCTCCGAAAAATGACAAAGAATAGCATTGTGAATACCAGCTTACTACATAAAATTTAGTGTTATTTATGAGGTAGTGACTGCCCCAAAGATTGCGTCTAGCATTTCCTCAAAGAATGTTTAGAAACGGCTCTGAAAGGCTGCTCTTCGTGTTTCGCTTTGACTGGGCTGCGCGTTCCACACAAGCCTGATTTTTTTATTTTATTTTATTTATTTTATTTACACATAGCTTGTCTGGCTCCTTCTCTTAATGGTTGGTTTTGCAGACTGCCTGAGACAACAGGCCATTATTCAATATCCTTTCAAATATTCAAATTCACCACATTGCGCAAAATACACTATCTGCCGTTTTCCGTCTCATAAGATTGGAGTAAAACACTGCATATGTAATTTCTTCGGGGAGTTTGTCCGTAGGATCCAGTGACGGGAAAATTGCCGATGCATTGCAGGAGTTAATTAATGCTTGAGAGAGTTGCAGATTGTAAAACCAAATATTATTGCTATATAACTGTTTAAAAATTACATTATTTTTCATTCAAATATTGTTATTGCTCAAATTTTGTTTGCCAATTATTAATATTGAATTTGTCACTTGATTTGTCTCTTTATTTAAAAAGCTGTAAGTTATAAAAGTAAAAGTATTTAATAAGAACTACCCGGTTCTTGACCAAGTCCCAAGCAAAGGTGTTTACCACAGTTTCCAGGCTCTATTTTTTCTTCTTCCTTAGTGTTCGTCCCACTTGTGCGTATTTGTTCCAAACGCTTCCTTTAGGGGGCCCTGCAGTGCTTGCTCAGCGTGGTCAGAAAACACTGCCGATTGGTAGTCGAAGCTTCTAAGAACACGTCCGGCAAACACTAGAGCGCAGGGTATGGCCTGGAATTCCTAAAGTCGCCAAAAATGCTTTGTTTTTTTATAAACTAAGGAAACAGTAAAAAACCGCGGCATGTAGCCGAGTTCACGGCCATTAGCTAATTTGTTCATCGCGAGCAGTCGAATTACCGTGCTCGCCGCAGAAAGCTGCGTGTGTACGCTAATACGCGTGCGATCACACTAAAAGTAAGCCGCTCGTTCGATAGAAAAACAAAAGAAAATGTGACGGAAGTCAACAAGTGCGCGTGTCGTGACTTGTCTCCCCATTGTCATCGCTTTTTGTTTAACTTTCAAGCACGTTCGTCGGAACGAGAGCATAGAGAGAAAGCAATTACAGTGCACGACAAATATCTGCTCTCGTACTTGACGGATCCTAACTCTTTTCTGGTGGGTGGTTGGTGAAGCAATGACCTCCTTTGATGCCGCCATTCAATGGTTATTTAGAAAGGTGTTGCAGGGCCCCTGCAAATATATGGGAAGACCTCGGCAGGAAAAGAGGTTTCTTTGTAGAGCAGTCTAACGAAAAAAATTTGTCACGTCCAAAGAAAACAATGTCCCTAATTTTCAGTGTGTAACTATCAAGCACCTACTGCATGTTGATTTAGCAATTGAATTTGAATGCTTCTCTTTTTAACAGTGAAGCTCCTAAAGCTCTAGGTCAAGCATCTGGTGTCCACAAAAACCCTCCTTGCCGTTGCCTACCACGCGCCTTTGCTTGTCAGCCTTGGCCACCACTGAGAAAGCACGCACAGACAACGCACCGAGTTTGTTCTCTGTGCGAGCCAAGTACGAGTGATCTGGTGGCTGTGCTAATACTTGTTAATAACGACGATCCAAAAGTATATATTATGTGTATCATGGGTACAATATTGATACTTAGGTACTACGCAGTATGTTTATTTAACAAAACATGCATAGATTCTAGTCTTATTGACTATATAGTGTTGCTTACGCTGCACTGACAATACTAGGCCATGAACGAAAAAACTAGTGTTTCCTGTGCTTCTCTAAAATGTCACGGTGCCTCCGCCTACCAGTGGCTCTGCGTTCTACACAAACTTTTATTTCCCGACTTTATTGCCAGATGGTGTCCGTATCTGACGCAGCGCCTCCAGACAGTATACAATGGTCTGTCAACGACATTTACAGCGCAACACGCAGATACGTGGCCAATGTTTTAAGTAAGGTAATTTGGTACCTAAAAGAAGCTCCACCTCAAAAAATAAACAGAAATCTACAGAGTGCACTTCATTCCACCCACAAGAGCTATTTGGAGTAATTTCAGTATACGTCTGCTTCAAAACTAACGAAAACGAAAACAAAAGCTACTGCCATTCATGTCGTTTTTTAAATGGAATGTACTTCAGCTGAAATTCCTTGAGATAAAAGCAGCTCAAAATATTTCGCAAAGAACAACGCTGCAAGGAAGCTAAAGCGGTACGGTACAGAAAGCCTGGCCCAGATTATTGTACATCGTGGGAATAGCCTCGTATGTTCGCACTGGTAGGCACCATTATTTTGTTCTATTTTTCTTTTGGTTTTTTGTTTCCAGAATTGTTAAGCGAGGAAGAGGTGCAATGGTAAAAAAGGCGCTCCAGCTTCGCCATTACGAAATCTCACAAAAATAGGAGGTACAAAATAGCGTAAGTTGTTCCTTGCGAAAGACAATGCCAGACTATCAGCATTGAAACATACCTCCCACTACAGCACCTTCACTGTAAGAGCAGCGTTTCGTTTGGTTCTTCAACGGAAAGAAGTCATAGCCTTGAGAGAAAAAAGAAAGAGAGACAGAACGTTATATACACCGGGTCCCTTGTGTTTGCGCGAAAAAGTGCACGATCCTCAGTTTGATGTCCCATTCGAAGGGACGAACAGCTGCTCGGAAGTACCATAGAGTAAGAAATCCTCCCGTTGTTCAAGCAAGGAAGTGATGCATCTCCCTGCAACTTTCCTACTTTGAGTAGTGCCTATAAAAAAGTGCATTCGGAACGTTAGGATTGGAGGTTAGTGACGAAGTGACAGAGAGGCGTACATTTGTTTGCCACGTTCGTTGTTCAAGCTTTGCGCTGTAGTAACGAATGACGAAAACCGTATTTTTTCGTGTGTTTTTTTCGCGGCTGCCCCATTTGAGATGCCGGAATTTTTTGCTTCATCTAAAATAGGGGCAGATTCATATACTTACCTTTAGGTACACTTTAAAGATCCACGTGTGGTGGGAATCACCTGAGCCCTCTTATACGGTCCCTCTGTTAATAACATCGTGTTTGGGACGTTTACCCCATCAAATATTATCAGTAGTACTACGTTTGTTTTCTGTGTGCGCTTTGTAATCATAGCGCATCTGTAATTTCTAGTGTTTTTAGGTCTTGATATATGATCCCATTTAGTCCTGGGTGCGTTTTCCCTTAGATCTGAATGAATGCTCATTCGTTGGTACTGCTGTACCGAAAAAAGGGCTAATTTAAACAGGGACAGAGAAACGTCGCACGAGAACGGGCGCACTGAGCGGAAAGTTTTACAGATGCGCAGAAACACATAGCTTATGAAAAATTGTGCGAGGGGATGCATAGTTAAGATTGCTGTTGGAAGCTGTATTCCTTGATCGGCAACCAGTCAGCGGCTGTCGCCGTGTGGTGTTTCTTCACCTCTGTTTATATTAGCACTGTTTTGTTTTTTCAGATGAATGCGATTGCTTATTCGAATGATAAAGCAGGCTTGTTTTCTAGAAAAAGAAAAAAAGTTTGGTCTTAAATGAGCATTTGTCGTGTTTTCTCTGCCAAACGTTTTCTTCGTCCTAGCTCAGCTGTTCATGTTCCACAAAGTATTGGCGCACATGGCGAGGAATTGGGAGAATTGTTGTTGTTGAGGAAGGTGTAACCACATGCCACTGAGAAAGGGAAAACTACTCACACTTGTGCCCAGATGGACACATTGAGAAAGTGAAGTACCCTCGTAGTCTCACTGTCACGCACATGCTCCCGAAAATTGTATTCAAAAACATTTTCAGCACAGCGAGCTGCTTCGACACACCCCCGATATAATGTAAACAGCAGTGACATAACTTCAAAAAGAACACAAAAAAGGCCGCCAAAAATAACCAAGGAAGTTACGTAGCTTTAGTTACACAATTAAAAAGTATATACATTGAAAGAGCGCTTGTCAGGAGGTCTGAAACAGTAAATGAGAGAGAGATACAACTTTATTGAAAACGACAAGTTTCCGAGGAATTGTATCTTCTCACCTAGATGGCGGCTAAGAGTCCTTGGGCCCTAGCTGCATCTTCGGCTTGCCTGATCACTTGTAGCTAGTCCTGGATGTTTGAGCTAAGCAGCGCGGACTCCCACTGCTACGTCTGTCCATGCGTTCGTCCATGCGTTCATCTAGTGAACAGTCCAAGTACAGCCATCTCCCATCTCGCCGCCACCGGTGGCTACATAAAACGAAGGATGAGCAGACCCACGCCTTAAGGAGCTTCGCCCCTAAAAATGCAGTGCCTTAATTAGCTCAAATTGGGCTGTGTACCATTCCCTAATTACTACCGCCACCACCTACCCTACGTGCACGTGGTGATAACCTTTCTTTAAACACGATAGTCTTCCTTAGGGACCTTCGACAAAAAAATTTTGGTCTGTCTGTATATTTGTCTGTTTTTCCGCCCTTAACAATACCGCAAACAGCACCATGCGATACTCGTAACGGCAGACCCCAACCGCAGCACCGACCAATCTTGCTCAATATTCAGCGTTTATACTTGTGTGATTGTCAATTAAAAACCGATTATTGCGCATATACAAAGCACCACAGCAACGCATCAATATCCTGTATGTGTGTATTTTAGTCGAAAAAGCATGCATAAGTAATTCTAAGAACCGTAACGTTTATCACGCTGCGCTGACCATGCAATGCTGGCACGAAAAGGCAAGCGTTTCCAACGCTTTGCAAAGGAGACACAGTGGTGGCACCTACCCGTCGCTTTGCGCTTTACACCTTATCACCTCCGAGAGGGGCGCGCACGTCACGCGCTCAGATTTCCAAGATAACTGCCACATAGCGCTCATGTCTCACGTATGACGTGTATTGATGCGCTCGTTCGCCTTCGCTGCACGTTCGAGGCACACTAGAGCAGTGCCTCTATAATACCATTCACCACATTTCTTGCGCAGACTATCAAATAAACGTTTTGTTCACTTTCCAGACGCAAGACTATCGTCTTTTGACGACATTTGCAGTGTAACATGTAGATGTGGGGCCAATTTTTCTTCTCTATAAAAAGGAATTCGTTACACCTGCTGAAGCCTTCGTAGCAAACAACACTTATGAAAATGGCAACTATACCTATTCAACAACCGACTATGCTTTCAACACCCGCGTTTTCCAACAGCCGATTACACAGTGAGGAATTGTGTTATTGCACATTCTTTAAACCAATCTGCAATATTTCCCCATGGAATTTGCGCCTAGGTTCATCACTTCAAAAGGCAAATAATTGTGCTTAGTTAATTACGCGGGAAACGATAAAATTGCGGTACTTCTTGCAGGCGATAGTAGGAAACAAGCATTTCGTTGTATCATCATTACATGGGACGGCATATTTTGCAGCCCTAGCTCAAGATAATTAAGGCGTCCTTTATTTGATTCAAAGTTTTACACTGGGCAAATGATGATAGGTAGGGATATAACGATCCGAGAGGTTTAACGGGTGTTTGGAGCAAATAAACTTTAGAGCGTAGACTTCGCGGCTGACACTGGGCCTTCATTGTCCCTAAACAATGAATGCTAATGCCCCCGCCTGGGGTTAATGAGAAAGGGGAGTCAACGCCGTTCAGTACTAATGCGGTGCGTCAACATAGAAGATGCGGGTGCCACAAAGCTGCCCTCACCCTCTGATCGCGCTATGGTCATTTGCCTTTGAGAAGCATATAACGAGCGTAAATTTACTGCCATTTATTCAGACGTAGGCGTAATTAAAAGCCCAAACACATTCATTCTAGAAAAATCTCACTTTAGGAACAATTATCACAAGCGGTCGTCTGCCAATGAGGAAAGCCAAGGGGAAAAAGAAATGGATGTAAGCGACATTATGGTGGTGTATTTCTCACTGCGTGGACCATAGAGCTTGGATAAAACTGCATTGTTTCCAAATAGACGTTATGAAGCCATTTATCCTCCTACACACGAAGATTTTAATGCTTATTGGCTCTTCTCGAGGAATACCCGTGCCTCATCTGAGCCATATTGAATAAAGTCGTTCATTAAAACGAGCCATCTACATGGTGACAAAAAAGAGCATAGTAAAAGGCTGGTGCTGACAGCGTCTTTCATTGTTATGTTGATACTAAAGATCCTGTCTGGCAGTGTCGCAAGCATCCGCTAATATACAACGTTGTGCTTGTTTAACGACATATGTAGTGAACGGTGTCAGTGAGGTAGTTTTCGATCTTAAGCAATACTCTAAAGCAAAAAGAAAACCTGAACATACAGAAGAAAAATACTCTTGCACACAGCTATGAGGAGCGAATGGAGCAGGCCACGTGAATAGGTACATCCACAGACGTTCACTGTTTGATCGGGCACGTTCTATATCAAAAGAAACAAACCGCAATCGACATAAGGGTCATTGCACACGAAACGTTCCAGCCATTCTGGCCACCATCTCAAATGTATTCGAAAAACATCGCTTGTTTGCAGAGTCAAAAATAGTGCATCGCTGAAATTTTACGGAGAGAAAAAATTTTCGGTCTCGTGGATGCCTCTCGAGAGTCCCAGAATGTTATCTGTGTGTTGTTTGCGAGAAAACTGATTCTATTACTTAGTTTTTCAAGCCATGGGCCGTACGTCCCGTGTATGTAGTAGTAGCCACCTTTCGTTTAGTCCTTGGAATGTCTGCTCAATGACGGTACTTGCGTGTAATATATATATGATGAACAGATACGAGATGTCGGTACTTGGAGTGTTGCTGAATCATATTAGCGTAATATTTCTGCTAAACACACCTGAAGAAATTTAGCTAAATTGTTATATATGTGCATTACTTTCATTGCAACTGTATGCCTCGTGCCAATATCTGAATCACCTATACTTAATCTACGGAAGTTATATTCTTCGCAAAAAATATTGTGAGGTTACTCAAAATTTTTGAACACTATAGAAAACAATCAAGATTTTCAGAAAACTGTCATTTTCGTTCATAGAGGCAATTCGCACTCCTGATGCTTCATATAAAAATAACCTTTATACCCCCATCAGAAGCAAATGAACACATATTTTCACTTGGTTTTTCTCTTAGAGTGTTGGCTTTAGGAGGAAAATAAATTATGACGTTTTGCCTTTGAGAGAGAAAGAGAGAAAAATAGAGAGGAAAGGCAGGGAGGTTAACTAAGCTTGATTAACCTCCCTGCCTTTCCTATCTATTTTTTTCTCTCTCTCTCTCAAAGGAAAAACGTCATAATTTATTTTCCTCCTAAAGCCTCCTAAAGACAATGGGGAACTTCAGTCCACAAGCTGCCGTATGAAGCAACAGTGAGAAAGTGGTCAATCGCGTACCTAGAAATTATTTCTTTCTTTAAAACTAAAATTGCATTGTTGAAGCTGATTACGTGTAAAAAACTATTCACTTTTTATTCAGGTATCAACTGTATTTTCAATTGGAGCACTGCATAGCACAAAATGCTTCACAATGAAGACAGAAATGATAAATTTCTGAAATTTCTCATTTTTTCTCACCATATTCAGAAACTTGAGGGGTCTGACAGTACTTTTTGAGCAAAATATACTTTCCGCAGATTAGGCATTGGTGGCTCAGATATTCAAACCAGGCGCAAATTCGCAAGGCCAAAAATGAAAACTTTAGGCTTTAACTAAAATGTTGGAGGCGTATGCGGCGGAAATTCTTCATTATTTTCACCAATTTTCAAACAACAAACCCAAACACATTTTCCTATTATCTCGTGTAAAAACAAAATCCTCGACTCCTATAATGAAGTGTCCCACAAACAAAAAAACACCTTTCACGGTAATTGGAGAGGAACCCATGTGGTCACATATTTTTCTCTTCTTTAGGCTCAAGGCATAGGCAGTTTTCAATTCAGCACATCCACACGATTTTTTTTTCGAATACATTTTGTGATTGTCTCCAGAGCGGTTGGGATGTTTGCGTGGAATGACCTTGTATGACGTAAGAAAAACAAGGCTAAAGCAGCGAAGCTTTTATGAGTACAATCGACGAGTTCATACCAAACAAATTATTTCAGAATGCGCGTGCATGTGCGTGCATGCGCATGCAAATTGAGGTGATCAAGCTTTCCTACTTGTCTTGCCACAAAACTACCACAACAAACCGCAGCAATCTTCGCGAGCATCCCTGTACCAAACTTACAGATATTGCGAATTTCATTTGGACGTATGAGTGTAAAAATTACACTTGTGACAAGGAGTGATGTTGAAGCCCAATTCTTTTCATGTGGTCGTGCTGTATTTCATTTTTATAGACCCCCATTCTTATGGAGGATTATAAAGTTTTTATTTATTTTGTTCGCGCTACTGAAATAACTGATTGAGTGGACGGTGGAATGGTAGGTGCATATTGTGGAAAATATAATTCATATGACAAAACAAATAATAGATATGCTGGAAGTAGTAGGCGCATGATGGCGACAGTGAGAACAAAATTGCAAGGCTTGTGCGGAACATGCAGCACAGTCACAGCAAAAGCTGGATGAACGGCTTTTCAGAGCTTTTAGGATCTCTTAATCCCGCTTGCATGGTACCCACTACTCAATTAACCATCATAATTTTTATGGAGTAATAAGGCAATCACTCTGGCATTCTTCGTCATTCTTCGAAGAAGCGTGGTGTCTGCTACACACTTGAAAGCCATTATGTGAAATGATGATGTGGCTGACGACAATGAAAAAATATGCCTGAAGCTTTTGTAACATGTTGGAGCATTCGAGGACCCACTCGTTACGTATTTCGTATTGTGTGACGCCTTGCTGTTCTTTTGATGTTCTCAAATGTTGTATTACCCATATTAACGCGATTCTTTATCCGACATCAAACCTGCCTGAGTTTCACAATGAAGCTTCAAGCACTATCGTGGTTTTATAGTAGAACACTGGGCTGGCATTCAGGGAACCAAGGGACGAATGCCGCTCTCTTCTTGATGCTATTGTCTAGTTGTTTTCACTTTCAGTGATGGTGGTTACACACAGCGGCGGAGCAGGCTGCGCGCGAAAACCTTGTTGTAATCTCAGAACAGCTTTCTGTGTAAAAAATGGTGGAAGATGGTCCTAGTGGTGCACTTCTTTTGGTGCTCGTGGAGAAGAGCCAATCATGGGGACAATGAAAAATGCTGGATTTTGATCGCTATGCTCATCAGGTTTGGTGGCTGCACAACCTATGATGCACAACCTGAAAGATTTTTTTCCTATGCACCTTGGTGTATTGTTATATGCATATGAATTCAGTGCTCATTACTGGAAAGACACGTTTTTAAACTTGAGCGAGAGGTTGAATAATTTTCCGTATTATATTTCAATATTTTGGAGAGCTGAATCTCGTAGTACTTGTCTGGCGACAAAGCTTTACAAAGTATTCCCACTTATCAATTGCGTGGGATTTTATGTACAGTGTTTCATCATATTTTAGCTACTTTTATATGGTCTCCGTCTTTTGAGCCCGTGCATCGTGACAACATACTAATGCCAGTTGGTGATATAGCGTTTGGATTAAAACACCTCAATCTCAGACGGAGGGTTTCCGAATTCCTGTTTGGAAACAATTTCTATTCCGTAATTCGTTTGTTCTTGAAGGTTACACTGGTTTCTTGCTTTCAGACGTATTTGTTTCAGCAACCTTCTAAAAGCGCCCCCGTTATTATGGACTCATGCAGGAAGGCCCCATCGCAGCTTGGTTTCGTAAAGCTTGCTTTTCAGTAGAATATCTGCACACAGTGTCCGACAAGAACTATATAGGGATACCACTAAACAAGATCTTCCGGCCTCCGTTGTAGCACTATTGCACTCCAATCTTCCGAATCAACGTGTGTTGAAACGAGTGCACAAAAGAAACAATCCACTTAATTAAAAACGTTCTTCTATTTAAACTACCCTCTGAGACAATGCCAGTAAATACGTGGTTTAGAAGAAAACGTACTTTTCTCTGTTAACTGCCATCCATGCAATGTGCTAGAAACTCTAAAACTTTCGTTTGTTAGCTGCTTAGACGCCATTCTGTTAAGGGATGTGTTTCAGCGAGGGGTGAAAAAAATGTCATCATTTGCCACACCACACGTTATCTTCTACAAATATCGCTTGAAGAGTCAGTATGATATCTTCTTCCTAATGGGTATGCACAGCCCATGCATGATGGTAATGCAGAAGCAACCACTTTTTTAAGCACACAGCTTATTCAAATGACTATTGGCTTTAGGGACATTTGTGACGACTAAGATTAAGACCAGACTGTTGGTGATATATATTGTTTCTTGTTTCTGGGTGCGAGGGCCACGTTATGGCCAAAGAGTGCGTATACATGCGACAAAAGATTTGGGCTATGGGTATGAGGAGTGGCTGTAAAAGCGCCTAATATTCCTCTCTCTAAAGGTGGGTAAACATATAGGGAATAAAATATGAGAGCGACATGAAATGTGTAGAGTGAATACTAGTGGTCAATGGTTCTGATGATAAGCTATGAAGAGATCATAGAGCACGAATGTCTCTCCGGCGTCCTTGTCTCCAAGGGCCGCGAAACATGTGTGGCAGCACCAACCTTTTATGAGAGGTTGTTGCTGCCGCACATCTGTAGAACGACCTCTTATGAGAGGTTGTTCTACAGATTACCAGGGTAGATCACGTTGAAGTTGCGAACATCTTTTAAAAATGCAAATAATGAATGATGTTTGAAAAATGGATCTCTACCGAGGAACATCGCCGGGTGAAGAGGCATTTGTTCTCGGTACGATGTAGGAAAATGCTTTTTTCGGATAGGAGCTCATTCACTGCACTGTATCAAAATATGTAGGACACTAAGAGGTTCGCCGCATTTCTGACACATTGGTGCATCACCACCGGTCAGGAGGTGTGAGTGTGTACTGTATGTGTGTCTGATACGTAACCGACAGAGTGCTACTTCTGTACGGCGTGTTTGTGGTGTTGGTGGCCAGTCACCAAGGTAAGGCTTGATTAAATGTAATTTATATTGTACCTTTCCGTCGCATGTACACTGCCAATAATCCCTCAGCTTTTTTCTCAAAAAGAGTTTCAAGTCCATTACGGGGACAGCTACAGATGACTGCTGAAAGTTCACATGGACTGATGTTGCGAGCTTATCCACTAGTAAGTTTCTCTCAATTTCATGGTGGCCTGGTACCCAACATACTGCTACATGCTGTTTAGATGCGTAAATGGCACAAAGGAGAGAGTAGAGCGAAGCAATTACAGGATTTTTGTACTTTCTGATGGCTTTTGAAGTTTTTACAACGCCTAATGAATCCGCGTATATGACTGCATTACTTATTTTCGTTTCTTTATAGTGTTTTGCTGTCGGCAGTAATGCGTAAACTTCAGCTGTAAAAATGCTCGTGTGAGGGTGGAGAATACCGACATTCGAAAAAGATGTGCCCACCGCTGCATAGGATACGCCAGTGCGAGTCTTTGATGCATCAGTGAAAAATTCAGGATAGCTATATTTGTGTGCCAATTCCCAGAAGTACATATGAATGTGTAGGGGTGGGGCATGCCTTGTCACAATCATGAAAGATGTGTCGCAATTTATAACCTTCATTGTTATGGCGGGGCGCATGTAGAAGAAGCCATTACCCGGTGTTCGAGCAATGCGACGCCTGTATCCAAAGCTAGTGCTCGAACACGCAGCGATAAGGGCTGTTTCAATGTGGGTCGGTTTAGAAAGAGCTGGGAGCTGGATGCGTCGTTTACAACAGGGTATCATGGGTAGTCGGTCTTTGCGGTTATCTTCAAAAAATATGTAAAAGACAGATACAATCTTTGCATATGTAGCGACCGTTCATCTGAGTCTGCGTAGAGGCTTTCCACGGGGCTTGTACGAAAAGCTTCCGTAGAAAGGCGAATGCCTAAGTGGTGGACAGAGTCCAGCATCATCAGTGCCATTGGTGGGGCGGACTAGTACACTATCGCCCCATAGTCTAGACGTGTGCGAATAAGGCTTTTGTAGAGGCTCATGAGACATTTTCTGTCGTTGCCGCAACTTGTGCGGGGCAGTACTTTTAAGATGTTCATTGTTTTCATGCATGTCTCCCTAATGTGTCTAATCTGTAGTATAAACGTGAGCTTCTTATCTGGAATTATGCCTAAAAATTTTTGTTCACTCTTGACAGCTACGCGCTTACCCTGCAACTCTATATGAGGATCAGGGTAGAGTCCTCTCTTCCTAGAAAACAGAACATAGGAGCTCTTTAGTGGATTCAGACGGAAACCGTTCTCATCTGCCCATTTACACACCTTGTTAACACAGAGCTGAACCTGTCGCTCGCATGCCGAGAGATTTCAGGATTTAAAACCTATCTGTAGGTCATCAACGTATGCTGAATAAAGGATGTTACGTGGGATGCACAATCGCAGCGAGTTCATTTTGACTACAAAGAGAGTACAACTGAGGACACCACCCTGCGGTACTCCCGTTTCTTGCATGAACGGTCGTGACAACGTATTGCCCACTCGAACACGAAATGTACGATTGGACAGATAATTTTCGATTACACTTAGCATATTACCTTGTATACCTAAATGTGTGAGGTCTCTCAATATCCCGAAACGCCACGTTGTATCGTATGCCTCGTCCATGCCAAGGAAAAGAGATAGAGAAAACTGCTTATGAATGCAGGCATCGCGTATTTACGCCTCTATGCGGATGAGATGGTCTGTGTTGGACCGACCCCCTCGGAATTCACACTGATATTGGTCGAGGAGTTTGTTTGACTCCAAAAAATATAATAATCGGCAGTTTATCATGTTTTCAAATAATTTGCAGAGGCAGCTAGTCAGAACAATAGGCCTGTAACTTGATACGGAAGATGAATATTTGTCCTGTTTAAGAATAGATATTACTATGGCCTCTTTACGCGCAGAGGAAATTTCGCCAGAAGCCCATATGGAGTTACACAGACAGAGGAGGGTTTTATGTGTTTCTTGAGGTAAGTGTTTAAGCATCTAATATAAAACACAGTCAGAGCCTGGGACCGATTTGTTGCAGCAGTTTAGCGCTACCTGCAACTCAGCCAAGCAGAAACGTCTGTCGTATGGCTCATTTTTTCGACATTTACGTTCAGGTTTTTGCCTTCCTACTATCTCTTTGTATCGTTTGTACGTATAAGAATAATGCGATGAGCTAGACACGTGTTCAAAGTATGCTCTCAGGGAGTCTGCTTGATCCTCAAGGCTGTTATCCTCAGTGTCTACTAGAGGGAGTGAGTGTGTCTGTCGGCCACTTATCCTATTCACTCTGTTCCAGACCTTAACTTCATCAGTATAGGAATTAATGCCTGACAAAAACTTCTAACAGCTTTCTCTCCTAGCCTGTTGGCGCGTCCTTCGCCATTGAGACTTTACTTGTTTGAAATTGATCAGATTCTCTGCAGTTGGGCAGTCACGCAACAGACACCACGCTTTATCCTGCTTTTTACGAGCATTCCTGCAGTCAAAGTTACGGGACACGACGTCTGCAGGGACCACAACTTGTCTGGGTGATACATTTTGAAGCAGCGTCAATATTAAAACCAGTGAAATACATAGTGGCAGAATCGATTCCTAGAGAGGAAATCTCGGCCCACGATATAGTATTACGACTCTGGTACTTCTCCCAATCTGCTCTGTTTACTTTCCAAGATGGAGCCTGAGGTAGAAATTCATTTTCTTTTGGCGTACTTAGTAATATGGGAACTTGAACACTTCCATAGAGGTTTTTAATAACATTCCAAATAAAATCAGGTAAAAGTGTAGGAGAAACCATGCTAAGATCCATGCAGGAATACGTTTTGTTTGCCAGGCTAAAAAATGTTGGTTCTTCTTATTTAAAGTGCATGCATCCGTGGAAAGAATAAAGTTCTCAATCAAGCGGCCTCGCGCACCACTTCTAGAGTCACCCCACAAAGGGCTGTGGGCATTAAATCACCATGGACGAAATATGGTTCAGGTAGTTGATGCATAAAAGACTGAAATTCTTGTTTCTGCAGCTGATAATGAAGAGAAATGTACACTGAGCGAATGGTAACAAGTTTCCCTACGACAACAGCACGAATGGTCACTGCTTCAAGGGCCGTTTGTATCTGCAAATCTTGACACGCTATGCATTTGTCGAATATAATATCAACGCCACCTGATGATGCGACTGCATCATCTCGATCTTTGCGGAAAACGATGTGGTCTCTAAGGAAATTTGTATGTTATGGTTTCAAGTGTGTTTCTTGTGCACACAGCACTTTTTGCGAGTGTTTGTGTAAAAGTTCTTGGACATCGTTGAGGTTTTTAAGCAGTTCTCTGACGTTCCATTGTATAATTTGTGTTTTCATATTGGGTGTAAAGTAGTGCTGTTAGTACAGATTGGGGGTGACTTACTTTACAGAGCCTTTAGAAGGCCCTGTAATTGGTGTTTTTTTCTTTCTTGGAGCGGTCAAGGTGCTCTCGCCGCTCCTTCAGCGCAGTCGACGCCGGTGGGTCAGTGGTGTCAATCGCCTTTGTAGAGGTGCCATACAGTCGCGTACGTGAGGTAGGCTTTGTCTTGGCAGACGAAGCCTTCGCCCCCACCAGGCCAAAGGTCAAGGGGACCTCTATAGTTTGTGTGTTGCCCTGGCTGCTGCCAGGGTTCACATGGGCCTTTCCTAAGGCCGTGTTCAAAGAGGGCGGAGCAGCCAGGGCTGCTTCTACAGTGGGGTCTGCTGGCGGTTGCCTCGGCACGCCAGGCGTCGTCCGGGGCTTCGCAGAAAACCGTAGTGGTGCTGACCCCCCTAAACTACTTCGGCGGATGACTTCTGTAGAAAAGTGTGCGATGCGCGCAGTCGGGCTTCCCTGAAACTGACATTTTCTTGAAATTTATTTGTGAGAATTTCTTTTTCTCTTTTTCAGGCTGGGCATGAGCGAGAATAAGCGGAATGTTCACTATCACAGTTCGCGCAATGGGCCTTAGCCTCAGACTCACAGTCATCAGCAGAGTGCCCTATGGGGGCGCACCTTGCGCACATGAGCAGCCCTCGACAGCTTTGGGAAGCATGGCCAAATCGTTGGGACTTGAAACAAAGTCTTGGGTTTGGTATATATGGTCGAACATGGAGCAAGAGATAGCCTGTAGTGACTAATTCTGGGAGTGTGCTTGTTCCAAACGTCAGTACAATGTGTTTTGTGGGGAGTTCTGCATTACTTCGCCTAATTTTAATGCGCTGCACGTGTATGACATTCTGGTTTTTCCAGCAGTGCAAAAGTTCTTTCTCGGTAAGGTCTACAAGAGCTTCATCTGATACGACACCTTTCACTGTGTTCAATGTCCGGTGAGCGGTAACGGTGAGGGGTTTGTCCCCAAATGCAACAAGGTGCCTTAGTTTCTGATACTGGATTTTGTCTTTGACTTCTATTAGCAGGTCCCCACTGGCCATCTTGGTGGCTTTGTAGCCAGTGCCGATGGCATCAATGAGGCATCTGGAAACTAGAAATATAGATATGTTTGTTGCTTTTTTTTCCTGTGGTTTCACAATGTATGACATAATCTTTTGGGAACAAGTTTTGATTCTTCATTACACACTGTGATGATGGTGATGATGAGCGGTGTCTTGTAGCACAAGGACCAAATGAAAACTGTGAGGCTCCTTCAGTATGCCCCCTTTTTTGGGGGCGATCACTTAGGAAGGGGTTTGGTGATCCCATGAAAGAAAGCGTTTGTTCGACAACGGCGCCTACCACCCACCACGGAGCCCAACTATGGGACGTGGCAGAGCATGTAAACTCGTCATTGCAACGCCAGCAGTAGGCCTTCACTATAACCTAATACGGTTTATCCTAGGTTGGATAAGCACACAAGGTTGACCCTTGCTGCCAGAAAATTTGGAAGTAGATGGAAAAGAGAAGACGGCAAGACAGATAAAAAGTGGGAGGTAAAGACGAAGATGAGAGAGAGAGAGATAGGAAAACGCGACAGCCGATTTCCCCTGGGTGGGTCAGCCCAGGGGTGCTATCTACGTGAAGCCGGGGCCAAAGGGGTGTGTTGCTGCCGCTAGAGGCCTTAAAGGTCCAATCACCCAGCATTGGCTCAATCCCCAGGATCCCCTTTTCCCCGGACACGGCAAAGCCACGCACGGCTAGGCGTGGGAGGGGGCCGCAACACCCCCCCCCATTAGCTAGGGTCCATGGTGTCAATACACACCAAACGCCTGCTTGCACAGACGCCTCTGCGGGGAAAAAGACCGAACTGATACGCCATATTGGTACTCAGGGCGAAAACTGGCGTCGGCCGCAGCGAATGCGTTGCCACATTGCCCCGTTGTGGCCCGAACCATTCCATCAATGTGCAAGCCTCCGGAAAGAGCCATATAGCTCGTGTGAGTCCCGGCTCACTCGCAGGTATCAGGCAATACCTCCGCCGACTACCATACCAGTAGAGCTACCTCACACGTTACCGGCTTCCAGAACATTACCTGAATTCACTAAGAGGATAAAGGCACACTCCAGGACAACATCCCAAAGTGATCAGGCAACAACACACAATTCCGCACCGAGCACAAGTAAGATCGCTTGCACATACCGTACTGGTGAACAACATGTGCCCTGTGAAACACAACGTGCTCTGACCATTGCAAATGAGTAAACGGAACACTGTTGCACATCTTGACAGAGTACATAGTATTAAAGGCCCTCCTCATTTTCTTCCACCCAATAGATCCATTACTCAGTCCCTTGAGTGATGGGAGGCCTTGTTATACATAGTTGGGCTTAATAAAGCTTCATACATCTTTGCTCTAAAAGCAACACCGCATCCTCAACTCCGTGTTGTCGCTTGTACTAGGCTTGGAATGCTGCCATAAACTGAGTGCGCTACTGCTCCTTGCGCTTCGCAACCTGGGCTTGTTCTTGTGCCTGGACGCCTGCACCGGCCCGGCATCCGCAAATTCTCTGATCAGCTGTCGGCTCTGTCCTTGGAAAGTTTCCGGCTGTTCGGGCGTTTGCATGACCCCTGCCCTGCTCATGTAAAACTTATCGATTGAAACTAGTGCGCTCGGACTCGGCGGCATGGTTGCGAAAGAATTAACGACATCTCTGACGGCGCAGCCATTGCAACACACTTGGGTACGACGAAGAGATTGCCGTCACTAACGGCGCCTCCAATGGCGCGTGCTTGGTTGCGACCTAGATGACGACGTGACTGACAGCGCCGCCAACGAAGAGAGTTATCTTGTTTTTTGGTGAATAGTTTTTAGTTTCGCCTGGCTACGCAGACTTACATTTCGCTGTAATATGTTGCAATTGTAGTCAGATGCGAACTAAAGGGCGAGAAGATTCTGTGAATGTCGGGAAGCAGGCATTAATTTATTTGTGGCTTGAAGGGGGAATGAGGGCGGGCGGCTTTTCTGACGGGGATCCTAGAACGATTACGCATTTGCTATTGCCAAGATTGTTGTGACGACCCGACTTCTTCAGAAGGCCTCCTTGATCGGAACTGAGGTGACCTGCGACGCTTGTGGGCAGGCACCTCAGCAGAACAACACCTTGATAGAAAACCACGTATCGGTTATATACACAAA
Organism: Rhipicephalus annulatus; assembly: GCA_013436015.1. NCBI lineage: Eukaryota > Metazoa > Arthropoda > Arachnida > Ixodida > Ixodidae > Rhipicephalus > Rhipicephalus annulatus. Next base: position 175,056 of record WOVY01003841.1, on the reverse strand, counting down.
GCTCTCAGAGTACACAGAGCCTTCTACATGTTGGGAGCGTGACCAGCTTCTGCTCCCTGCTCTCTCTGCTTCGGCAATTGTTCCACAGGTTTTTTTGGTCAAGACAAAATAAAATCGTGAGTGGTGCAGCGCTATCATTTTGTGTCTTTCATCAAGATCGTAAAAGGTAAACAAGGAAGAGTTCTAGACTGCACGAAAACAGGCGTTCGACTTGATACGTTATTAACATGATAGCGTTATAGAATATGTTCTCAAAAATCCGGAGTAAGCGTCATTGCTGGTTTTGTTGGTGATGGGTGAAAAACCACCATCACGTCCGTTACTGAAAAATCAAGAATATGCAAATAGCATAAATAATGAAAACATTTCTTGTCTGAATGAAGATCGTACGCAAGCCGTTTGCGCGGCAAGCAGATGGTCTACCACAGAGCTACGCGTCTCTTTTTTCCTTTCTTTCATGGTGTCTGTTCAATTCAACGCACACAAAGAACAAATGAGTTCATTATTCTTCTTTCGTGACGAGTTGACGATCACAAAACAATAAATAATTCTCTAAAATAAATACTTCAAGTTATGTGTTTTTAGGTATACTTTAGAATGGCGGTAACGATAAGCTCCTCACCAACACAATATAGAAAAATGGCTGCAACTTCATCTCCTCTATACCTCGCATAGTTGAATTTTCATTCAAATGATGTGAATTGATGAGGAATTTTTTCACTTAGCATTGTTCTGTAACATGCGTGTCTTTCACAGAATATCCATCTCAACGACAAAAACCTGTCGAATTATACAGCATTGTTACTCGCTGGCCACAGATATTGCACGGAATATAAATTAGGCACAAAATCTTTCTAAGAGTGCGTTTAAACACATCCCAAAACAAGGTTGCATCTCTGCTACCTCTAAAACAATGTTCAATTGTTTAGGGCGTAACAAAAAGCGTTAAGGGCTTATCACAAACCCCACATATCACTAAATCATTGAAATCAAGAACCACAACGATAACGTTGGAAGTAGTGGTAAGCCAGGTGACATTCCTTCAGAAAGAACAGAAGTAATTAAAGCCTTGAAGGGAATCCAAAAAGGCAAAATTAGTGATGAGGATAAGGTAACATCGGATCTTGAGAAATATGGAGGACATATGATGTTAAAAAACTAGCTTCCCTCTTTACGAAGTGTCTCCTAGCGGGGAGGGTACCGGAAATTTAGCAGAATGATAACATCATCTTAAAATATAAAAAAGGATATAAGAAGGATTTCAAGGACTGCAGGCCGATCATCTTGATTCTCGTTGTATACAAGCTATATACAAAGGTTATTGCTAACTAAATAAAGACATTAGAATTCAAGCAACTAAAGGAAGAAGCAACAATTTGAACAGGCTACTCAACAATCGACCGCATTTATACTAAACCTGCAGGTGATAGAGAATTGCTCAAAATACACCCTACCACTGTGCATAGCCTTCAAAGATTACGAGTTGGCTTTTTATACAGTAGATATATTAGAAGTCATGCAGGCACTACAGAATCAGGGCATAGATGAAAGATGTATAAAAATCCTGGAAGAAATAAACAAAGTACCAGCTGCTACCATAGTGCTCCATAAAGAAAGCGACAGAATACCAATAAAGTAGGGTGTAAGACTAAAGAATACGATCTCCCCAGTGCTATTTGCTGCGTGCTTACAAGATGTTTTTCGGAGGCATTGAATGGGACGAGTTAGAGATAAGAGTTAATGGAGAGTACCTTAATTAGTAACCTGCACTTTACCGGCGGCATTGCCTTACTCAGTAACTCTTCGGACGAATAGCAATTATTACTGTATTAGAGAAGGAGAGTGGAAAAGTAGGTCTTAAGGTACGTGTGCAGAAAACGAAAGTAATGTACATGTACACATCCTCAGAGAGCAGCGCTTCGAAATAGGTAGCAGCGCACTTGAAGTTGTAAAAGAGTACGTCTATTTGGACAGGTATTAACCATGGAGCCGAACCACGAGAAGGAAATAACTAGAAGGATAAGAATGGCGTGGCGCTTATTCAGGAAGAATTCTGATATCATGACTGGAAATCTACCACTAACCCTCAAGAGGGAGGTATGTAACAGCTGCAGCTTTCCGGTACTTACCTACGGAGCCGAAGCCTGGAGCCAACGAAGAGGGTTCAGCTGAAATTGAGGACGACACAGCGAGCGATGAAAAGGAAGATAATAGGTGTAGGATACTATCTATACACTATGTCCTAAATTCTGTGTTGGTACAAAATTTATGTGCCAGTTCTTATTTATGAACCCATACGAAATAGCGCACTCATCAAAATATGGCAAGAGCTTCACTCTCGATGATGTAAAGAATGATTGTCTGCGGTTAGCGATCTCTAATGTTCTGATAATATCTGGTTATTGCAATAGCTCGTCTGACTACGTACAAGTGGCCGTAGTTGTAAGAAACATTGTTCACCTCATCGGTGCGGCAATCTTTAAATGAATAGCTGTAAAATAACGGTCCACTTCTTGTCGCCCCCCTCCGGCCTCTTTCTCGCTCATTCTTTTCGTGCACAGTAGCTGAAATCTCACCTATTTAATTGACCACTGTATATACAATTAGGGCTGTATCTACTTCTTACTTGTTAGAGCCTGTGAGGTACAACATGAATTTATGGTATACCTAGGACATGCTGTCAATATTGGCGCCAGTAGCAACAGCAAGAGCCGTGCAAAGGCCTCTCATGCTTCGCCATACAACTCGGCCGTGTGTTTGCCGCGGCCACGTTATTCCAGCAAACTTCTTTACACCATCTGCCGACAAAACTATCTGCAACCCCCCTCCTCACACGCATGTCTTCTCTAGGAATCTATTCCGTCAATAATAATGACCACCTGTATTTGGCCTTGTCCCTGCGTGCCCTATCCTTGCCCTTAGCTAAGCTGCCCTTAGCAGCCGCTTATTATCTGAACCATTTTGCTCTATTCTTGTCTCCTAACCCCACATATATTATACTTCCAATGCTCACTGCCTCATCCTCAATCTAAGTTGACCACTTTCCACAAACCTCTAACAAAATAAGCTTGTGAAGGAAATACAAAAGACCTCGGTTTGCAAGAAAGACGAAATCCTGAAAAGAAAGTTACGTTGTTTGCACGATTACACCGAGAACGAGAGCCAATATTTTATTCCGCAGACATCTAGATTTTGGATAACACCGAAAACTACCGGCGAAGTTCACTGCACGAACGCCTGTATAACGCTGGCGCAGCTCCCCAATCTGAATTGCTAATGCACGGTAGGTTGAAGCTTCCCCCGCAGATCGACAACGACGCCCCGTATGGTGACAGGCCTCGCAAATATTATTCCGCCCCCGTTGTGTGGCTTAGCCTCCGTTTTATGGAATAAATTGTACTGAGCGTGAGCGAATGAGCGTGGGAGGGGCTATGCCGTTGTAGCACACCGAGGCAAATATAATCCCAGTGCCCTCGGTGCACGCGGGCAATGAAAACGTGGTGTTATTGATAGTGTTTTTATTTTTTCTTGAACAGCTTCTCTCTCGCTCGTTTTTTTTGTTTCACTTGTCGGACACTAGCATGCACGGCACACTCCCCAACCGTCTCTGACTCACAGATTGACAGCACGGTTTTGTGGCTGTACCCCGGTCACCTTGTGAATCGGTATTTCATGCGAAAGTAAAGTCTTACAAAGTGAATGAGGCAGAGCGATGAAACGACATTCAGTGGAATAAAATGGAATCACCTCAAGCGAGCCAGAAAATCATGAAGATTTTTTCCGCAGGTTTTGTCACAGCAGTGGAAGAAAACATATGCTCAGTATGAGGACAGGGATGATGAGGTAACACATGAAAATTAATAAAAAGTGCAAAAATAATTATCTATGCTGGACCCCTGCAGATAGAGTATGTTAAAATACAACTTGTATGGACCATTTATTTGAACAAGACTGTGTTCGAGAATTTCTCTTCATATTATTATTCTTGAAAAACAATGTAGAGAAAATAGAACATGCGAAAGGTTTCCACGCCAATGTGATCCTCAAAGATGTCGACTGTTTAAAGTGTTCATTATAAGGTACGTAAAGACGTCGACTGCTTAATGTGTATATTATAAGGTACGCAGTTTTATGTACCTTCTTTAAACAAAAACGCGTTCCTTCTTCACTTCGAAGTTTGAAAAGACCTCCTGTTACATTCTTCTTTAACGGCATAAATAATATTCTAAAAATGTGACGCAGCGTTATATTATCGTTATATTTTGTTGTTTTTATTTTTCCAAATAGTGTCAGATAGTCTTGAGAAAAAAATAAACATTGAGTAGCAATGAAAATTGGGCGAGTTGGTTCGAATGCATGGATTTAGAACGGCTCAAGAAAGAAGAAAAGACAAATTTTGAAATTATGGATGTGTGCATTTCAGCCTATAGCACTGTCAGTAACCGCAACAACTTCACTAGTAAGCTGCTCAGCGCTGTTCGCTCGAATACAACATTTCTTGAATTGCACAATTCTATACCACGTAATAATTCCGCAACTGAGAGAGTGAGACATAAAGAGATGTTATGTGAAAAGGCAGAGAAGTTAACCGGAAAACAAATATCTGGTTTGCTGCATTCCACTGAAAAATGAGTAGGCGGAGAAAGCAAAGTAGGGAAGTGAGTTATGAGAGAACGAGGCATGAAAGTGCATGCACGCAGAAAACACGAAGGAGTGTCAATCTTTCAGCGAGGCATGGTGCTCACAAGATCTTCAATAGCGGTTTCGTCGCCTTCAGGTGTGAAACTTGTACTCTCCGGCAGGCCGAGACTGCTTTCCTAGAGTGTCACGCAAACACTGCAGCGAGGTACTGCCTCTGCAAGCTGTATTGAGGGCAATGATACGGCAAGCAAACGTGTGCCGCATTTTTCTTAGTGTGTCTCTTACAAGCGCGACTGAAGCTACAAGAATGATGCTTAGGCTTTTCCTTCCTGTACTCGTTAAAATGCTACAAAAACCTGTAGTACAAATTTTCTCGACCTTGACAACGAACGTAGCGTAGTATTCTAAAAACCAGTGGCCTTATACTACACTAAGCCTTCCTCAAACGATACTTCTCACACTTTCTTTTCAGTTTCAGTGGTATAAAATTCACCTTTGTTAAAAAAGCAAGCAACGGTGCACAGCAGTCGTAGCACTTTAATTTCGTGCTTATTGTCAATTTTCGCTAATATAGCGCGTGTACATATACATGCTGAACATAAATGTACGCGTGTGCTATGTGTGTGTGAGAGAGAGAAAGAGTGAGAGAGTAGAATGGGGCATGACAGTGCAAGCGCCAAAATGCCTACTCCACTGCTAACCTTCCAGGTTAGTTACATTGGTCTCTCCAAAGAATTTCGTAGCAACGATTCCTTATTAGTTACGGTGTCGTGCCCCTATGCCATCATATGGCGTCGCGTAATTAGTCTGTGTCGCAATGCTGCTACCTTGAAAATTTTGTGCCAGATACTATTATTTCTTTCTGGTGATGTGAAACTTCATTCCGGCCCAACTGGAACGCGCGGGCTATAACCCATACTAACTGCAATAAAAAAAATGAAAGAAAATCAAAAGACTATTCGCTGCGAGCAAGCAAACCTTACGAGTGCGAAAACCGTCGAAGAAAAAGCGCTCTCGCCCCTGAACAACCAGGTAAACTTGCTTGAATCAACAAAAAATTAAACAGTAAATTCCTCTAACGGAAATAATACAGACCAAATAAAAAGTGGCATAGAAGTTCCTAAAGCGGCCTGTCTCGATGCCAACAACATGCTACGCAGAAACAATCTGCTTTTTATTCGCATTGGCGACTCGGAAAACGAATAGTGGGATACGTCGGAGCAAAGAGTTGTGACAATCGTTCGAATCCCGGCTGCGGCGGCTGCATTTCCGATGGGGGCGGAAATGTTGTAGGCCCGTGTGCTCAGATTTGGGTGCACGTTAAAGAACCCCAGGTGGTCGAAATTTCCGGAGCCCTCCATTACGGCGTCTCTCATAATCATATAGTGGTTTTGGGACGTTAAATCCCACATATCAATCAATCAGTCAATCAATCAGAGTCGTGACAATGTGCGTGACCAACCAGAAGTTACAACTAGACGCGGAAAGTATTGAACGCGCACATCGCATTTGCTAAATTTTGTCCGGGAAAAAAGGAACCAATTATTACCAAATAAATCACTTCAAGATTGAAGCAAAGTTTTGGCCTGTGGCGTTGAACTAAAAAATTGTAACTATGACGTGAGGGAGGATTTATCACCTACTACCCGCCTCGAATGGTCAAAGCTGCTGAATTTTATACGCTTCCAGAAGTGCATTTTCAAACTGGCACTTGATCACGTTCATGTGGGCAAAGCACTCACTTTCGTTACAAATAAACGAATAGCGTGAAGGAGTGCTCTCGTGTCTCGCAAAGCAACAGATATGTGCGTGATCATGCCACCAAAGGAAGCGACTGACGCTATCCAATTATTATCACCCCGGTTTCTATTCTGAGCCGCCAGACGTGGTTCTTTTTTTATTAATGTTGCATTTACCAACATACGAAGTGTTGTGCCAAAGCGCGATCAGCTCTGTAGCCACACCTCAGACACAGATGCTGATATCAATCTTCTAATGGATACTTGGCTGAGTGAAGACATCAGGGATCACGAAATCCTGCCATCATAATTCATTGTTTATCGTCATGATAGAATGCATAGGAGAGGTGGTGGCGTTCTCATAGCTATCAAATTACCTTACACTCATCCCTTATTTGTCAAGATAAAGAGTTAGAGGTATAGTGGATATGCCTTCATAACTCAACCCTGAAAACTACCTTTGGAATCTGCTACAGACCCCCAGAAAGCCAGCCACTTTTTTGCAACTATCTTTGCTTCTCTCTAGACAACCTCAAATAGATGTTTCGTAACTCTCCAATCTTCCTTTTTTGAGACTTCAACTATCAAATCAATAGTACTCTTCTCAAAGTATGCCACAGATCTCCATTTAATGAATCGAAAGAGTTCCTTGACTTGTGTTAGATTTGGATTCCCTCCAAGTTCCATCATGTCCTACTAGAGGCGACAATACGCTTGATCTCTTGCTCCCAAATTTCCCCGATGGCATACTTAGTATAACTGCTTTACCTGAGTTTAGCAATCACAGCTTTTTATATATAATCATCTCGGTAAGAAAGCAGAAAAAATCACCATCAAATAAATTTATCACTGACTATAACAGATGTAATTACGATCTTATCAATGAGGAACTGGAGTGTTTTTTTTTCACAACTTTCAGAAAACATACACAACATGCAGCGTGCACGCCAACTGGGAACTCTATGACAGCAGTATTACGAGCCTAAAAAATAAATATGCATCTACAATTCTTATGAAAACTGACAATAATAATCCGTGGTTTAATAAGCATTTCAAAACTCTTCTGAAAAAGCACCTGTGCAGGATGACCAGAACAAACGAACCCCCCGAATTATGGGACCGTTACTACCAGTGTGGAAAACTGTATCTCGAAGATTTCAACGAAGCAAAACGAAACTTGTGCCTACGAAAAAAAAAGAACCACTCGCCGTCAGGGAATCGAACCCCGGCCTCCCGCGTGACAGGCAGGGATACTGGACACTATACTAACGAGGAGATACAGTAGGAGTTCACGCCGCATGATGCCACCTGGAGCACAAAAATTCGAGCAATATTCGGGTGTTTAAAAAATTACACAATGAGAGCCGCCTGCACTCATCTTAAGTAGTAATATAGGCGTCTACAAAAAAAAGGAATACTCGGGTAAAAAGAGAACCGTCGGGTAATTGAACCCCGGCCTCCCGCATGACAGGATTCGGACTGAGCACTGTACGAACTTTTTTTCTTTATTTCCGACTTCAACATTTGAAGTCACTTGTTACGTGTATAAAACTTTAGGGCCATGCTTTGGCTCAGACGAGCTTAAAATTTTTTGATGCGGATGAATTATCCGAACAGAGAAATCGACAATGGCGGGTCGGTGAGCATGCAATGTACCTTTCTCAGGCACACAGCACTTTCAATAAAATGTTGAGAAACAGGACGAACATTATGAACCTGGAGAACAAAAATGAAATTTTGTTCTCCACACAGCATGGAGGCCCAGGAGCATAAGTAAATTGGGAGGAAAATTCTGTGGTGTTTACTAGCGAAGAAACGTATTCCTTAGAGATGGAGAGGCAACTATTTCTTTAAAGTACGCTGTAGCACATCCAAGAAAAAAATGGGCTCGCAATAGAGCATAACAACATGCTCTATGGTTTCGGGTTCCTCCACAAATAACAATTGGTTGTTCAGGGTATTTAAAAGCCTATATCGTGTAGCCATATTTTAGCAGGAAGTGTGTTTGTGTGGAGTTTAAAGAAGGAAGTCATAACAGATGGTAGTACCGGCATTTTCTTTACTCTTTAAGGTCGTTCTGTCATGGGCCTGCGAGGTGTGGAAAATGGTACAAAGGACTGGAAGCAACTTTCAATGAGATCGCTGTACTGTTTTCTTTTGTTGACACAGCACAAGTACATTTTAGAAAATCAGGCGCTCAACATCCTATACCGAGCGATCGATACCTCTAGCAGATAACCGATGAGAGCCGCAGATAAGTTATCACCTGACGACAGAATGAAACCAGTCAATAGTCTCAGTAGTCTCCCTTGGTTGACACTGTGAAGAGAAGGGTCGTTTTGATCCCGCAGAAAAATAAAACGCGATACAAGTTGTCGCAGAAACAAGTGGGCTAAAACAAGGCCACCTAGCTTAACTGAGCGAAACTAATTCATGCCACTGGTACACTTTCACGTCAACGCCCAAATGAACACGGCAAAAACTCCATCAATTCTCTGGATATTCATTTGTGATGCGCATAACACGTCCATCATGTACCAGAACTTGGCGCTAAGAAATAGGTTACGGAGGGTGGCTCGTAAAAAAATAGACAGTTTTCTGTCTTGCCATGCTGTAGCCTTTTCCGTTGCACTGTGCGCTTGGCCATAACAGTACGAGTAAGGATAGCGGTAACTACCGAGTGGCACTCCGAGGTATTGCGTTTGGACCGCCGACCCGCACAAACGGGAGAAATGCTCCGTCGTCGCCTCCCACTCGCCTATGCTAGAAACCATAACTCTTATTCCAGTTGACCTGGGCATTAGTGCATACGCAAAACCTTTCAATCTTGGTCGTGGTATGCTTCATACCCTCCATGTCTGAGCAGAAAAGAGCAATGTCGTCTGCTTAGGCCAATATTTTAATTAACACTTGCCGCCTGCAGCCTAAAGCCGGTAATAGGTTCGCTGTGAGTGATGGAGAGACAGAGGGGCTCGAGGTAAATTGCGAACGACAAGCGCGACAATGAGAATATGATATCAGCCAGTGCACAAGAGAGCGCACACTAATTAGGTGGTTTAAAAGGTTACACAATGAGAGCCGCCTGCACTTCGCTTCAGTAGTAAACTAGGTGCCTGTGAAAAAAAACACCCATCGGGAATTGAACCCTGGTCTCCCGCGTGACAGGCGGGGATACTCGCCACTATACTAACGAGAATTTTTTTCTTCAGTCAGAGTTAGGTACATCATGTACACACATTATTACAAACACTTTTGCAAGAAGTACAAAAAAGCATTTAAAAACGGCAAACACACTTTGCTTGGCGTAAAAGGATTAAAACGTGTAAACGCGACCAGTTCATTCAATACAGGTAGCCACTCTGGCTGCTCATCTCCTGCATGAATCACACCTCTTATATAGGCTATGCTTGCAATAAAGTATTCTCTGGCAGAGCGAGCATCAACATCAAGATGACGATATATCATGTATGCTTTGCAGATAACGTGCATACTTAACAACATAAACATATCATACGGTATCCCAGTGCCACTCTAAACAGGTAGAAAACGGATTCCATGAAGTGGTAAAGGTAGTAATGTTTTCAAAGTTCGTTGCAGAATGTCCCAAAGAAAAGTAGCGTCCAAACAATCTGAAAATGGTGATCAATGCTCTGGCTTGTGACACAAAAGACAATTAACAGACCATGGAACAAATAAACCTTTTTCCCGTAGCCATGGTTTTACAGAAAGCGTGCCGGTGTGTAGTTGAAAGAAAAAAGTCTTTGCTGATGGTCGTTCCCTCATTGTCTCAACTCTTTTCAGGACGTTTTTCCCAAGACATTTTCCATACATCGTATGGCACATCGGCACAGGTAGCATTACGTCGGTAAGGTGCTTGTATACTTGTCTTTTTGTCACCCTACTTAGATACTGTAAAAAAAACCATACTTTTAGTACATTGAAAGGAGACACCAATTCGCGCAAATAACCATGAATGCCTCGGTGCCCAGCACAACAGCAAGATACAATGAATTCAGGTAGATAACAGCACAATCTATTTTGAACCATAGTACGCAAGAAAGGATGCCTCTGATCACGCAAAAAAAAATAAACCTTGAAACCATTTGCTCGAGCAATAAGTAGGCTTGTCTCAGCTCACCCGCCTTCACTGAGCGAAAAACATTTGTACAGCTTGAGCATTCCCAGTTGGAGGCCCAAACAAAAGTGGCAAAAACTCTGTGTACCTTTTGTATGCTTGAGCGGTTCATGCACTGCACTTGAAGTACATACCAAATTTTTGCCACTAGAAATATACTGCAGACCGTTGACCTCGCGAATATCGAGAGGTTTTTCCCTCCCCAATTGTTCACTTTCTCTCTTAAGTTTTCCGTCTATTCTTTCCAATATTCAGTGGCATCATTATAACTCTGCAATTGTACACCAAGGTACTTCGTCGGCACGGAGCTTCACTTCACCTTTTCGAAGACGTCAGGCTTTTCGTCCCAGCTTCCATGTCAAAAACCTGCACTCTTACCCCAATTTAAAGCACTGCCTGACCACTTTCAGTACTTATCTTCTACGCTAACTGCTTCACTAATGCTTTCTCTGTCCTTGCAAAAAACAGCAAATCGGCTGCGTATGACAATACTTTGACCTCGGTCGTCATCAACTGAAAGCCACGTATTCTGTCATTGCTTCCTATGTTCAAACAAAAGAGCTCCAAATACATTGCAAATAACATTGGGGAAATTGGACATCCCTGACGAGCACTCCTAGCAATTGGAATGTTTTCCGTGACTTCCTTTTTGATAACAAGGCTAGCAAAGCAGTTCCTATATGACATTTTTATGCCAGCTGATATAATGCTTCGAACATTTACATGTTCCAATCGTGAAAATGGTACTGCATACACAACACGGTCCAAAGCCTTTTCTAGGTCTAGTTGCAACATCGCTACTTGGCTGTTCGATACATCGCAGCACTCGAGAAAGCTCCTCACGGTGCGGATGTTGGTGCCAATTGTTCGACCCTTATTTCCACATGTTTGGTGTGGTCCTACTAATATCTTTATAACACTTTGTAATCTCTTGGCTAGCACCTTCATAAAAACCATAAAGTCTGTGTTAGTAAGGCTTATGGGGCGATAAGCGCTCACCGACAAGAGCTTTACCGGGTCATCACTCTTCGGGATAAGTATATTGGACCTTCGAAAGGACGGCGGCATTTCCTTTACTTCATAAGCCTCTCCAACGGTGCGGCAAAGTACCCCGACTGCTCATTTTGAATATTTTGTAAAAGGCTGCACCTAGTCTATCTGGGCCAGGCGTTTTACCTTGAGACAATTCGTCTATGGCCTTTTCTATTTCCCCAACTGAAATTGGCTGCTGCGGGCATTCGGTAGTCTCCTTATCTAGTGTAGGCATTATTGACAAGAACTCGCCATTCAAGGCTTTTTCTCTTTTACCGCTGCTGCCCAGCAATCATTTGTAATAATCGACAAACGCTTGTTTTATAAATTGTTTCTTCGTGGTGGTCACCTCCCCATATTTTATGCCTTTTATTTAATTACGGGACGCATAGCGGATTTCTTCGCACTGCAAGTGTTTCGTCAGTGTTTCGCCCATCCAGAAGCACTCTGCTCTGCGCGTATAACTGCTCCTCTGTATTTTTCTATATCCGCTTTTTCGAGCTGGTTTTTTACCTCCCTAATCTCTTCAGCTAAGCCACCTGGTCACGTGCTTCCACGTGACAACAAGAGTTCGAGCTGGCCCTGTAGTTCCTTTTTATTTGTTTTTTCCTTGTAACGCGCCATGCATGATCTTTATAATGCAGCAATTTTAACCTCTTGCTTGAACTCTTCTTATGCAGCGAACAATCGCCTCGACTCAGCCAAGAGTACTTTGTCGATAAGCATTTAACCTTATCCACGAAAACTTCATCACAATGTAATCTATTGTTCATTTTCCTCAACTTTCACAAAAAGATTGTCCTTTTCTTTTTCACACCTATCGTAAACATTACGGCACTGTGGTCGCTGAAGTCTACCGGTTTATGCGTATAACTGTTACATAGCGGCACAATTGCATGCGATACGTACGCTCTGTCTATTCGGGCACAGCAATCATGCTGGAAATGCGTGTACCTAAGGCCATTTTCATCTAGCAGAACATTGCCAACATCTTCCAACCCCCTATCTGGCATAAGCCCTGACAACAACAAGGCACTTGATCACGTGTGGTTAGCCTTTTGCTCCCATCTTCACTGAAACACACACACAATTGAAATCGCCAAGAACTACCACATTTCCTTCACATTTTAAGTACTCTTCGACACGTGCAAAGAAGGGTAACCGCTAAGTTGCGCTGTTCGGTGCATATACACAAATAATACGCCATTTCACACCAAACCCAACAAAATCACACGAGACAAGGCGGCTATCACCGGTAGTATGAACGCACTCTTCTACTAACCCTAACGAATTGCGCAAGAAGAGGGCGCACCCCCCCCCCCTCTAAGGTACGAACAGAGTGACATATACAATCATTATAGCGGGGGCTAAATGGTTCGACCATACAGTCCGCTTGTTCTTTTCTTTCGACCTTCGTTTCCTGTACCGCTACAATATCGAGGTCGTTCTCGAGAAAGAGGTGACTAACCTGATACTGCTTTCGACGAGACCGTAGGCCACGCACATTTAAGGCAGCCACACGTAACCCTGTTTCATGCTGTGAAGGCCATGCGAACGATAGTGCGGACTGCATGGTTTTTACCTCACCGCGTGGTACAACCCTGGCTTTCGTGGTTGAATTTGTGGGTATACACGAACAAGTCGTGCCCCCTCCACATATTTTACATAGCGATGAAGCATCTTTGTCACATTCTTGTTCACCTAGTGATGTTGGTCCCTCGTTGAAAGTCTCTCCCCCGTGACTACGAGGGTGGCTTGGGCGGTGGACGCACGCCCGCCGCGACGTTCGGCTTGAACCCGGCGCTGAATCGCCTGTGTGCAGGTGTTTTGGCTGCCGGCTCACTTCCAATTGTTTTCTGCTGTCTTGCGTCTTTTTAAGTGTTCTCCTCGTGCGAACGCTTTGCACATACCCCCACTAGTGGCGTCCATGACTTCAGGCTGTTTGGTCGTCGTCGCAGTATTGTCCTCCTTTTCGCCGCGCTTTTTGTCGGACGGTACAATGATTGATTTGATTGATATGTGGGGTTTAACGTCCCAAAACCACTATATGATTATGAGAGACGCCGTAGTGCAGGGCTCCGGAAATTTAGACCACCTGGGGTTATTTAACCTGCACCCAAATCTGAGCAGACGGGCCTACAGCATTTCCGCCTCCATCGGAAATGCAGCCGCCGCAGCCGGGATTCAAACCCGCGCCCTGCGGGTCAGCAGCCGAGTACCTTAGCCACTAGACCACCGTGGCGGGGCGGACGGTACAATGCTCAGGTCCTTGCTCAGTTGACTGATACTTCCGCTTTGCTCCCCTGAGCTGCCTTGCATCCATCGTCCTTGGGGCCCTTAGAGAAGGGCGTGAACACCGGACCCGGAATCTTGCTGCCGGCGACATCTTCTGCATCAACTTTGTCCATTAGATATTCCGTGAAGCGATCACATGCCACAGGCCCAGCCACGCTGGCGCAGGTCTGGACACATTTGCTGTCTTCGTGCCCATAGCGTTAGCACCAGCCGCAGTGAGGTAAGCGACAGTCCCGCCGTATATGGCCAGTTCATCGGCACCGTAAGCAAAGTGGCGCCCGTCCTGGTACAACCAAAAGCGTGTTTATGCCACGCACTCGGAGCTGGTGTGGCAAGTCTTAAATGTTCACGCCAGTTTTCAGCTGCATGTTTACTATCCTGGTCGAGGATCCTTTGTCAGCAATTTGATGGACGCGCCAATGTTCTTTCGTTACATCGATCACTTTTCCGTAAGTTACTAGCGTAGTGCGCACCTCTTCGTCCGGTACATATTGTAGTAACCAATAAACCTTTAGGCGCACGTCCTGTTTGTTCGGGTCAATGACGAGGCAACCATTTTCCTTCATTTTCACGTCACCAAGCGCTAACATGTTCTTCGCGGCTTGTGCTGTACTGAAAGTCGCAGTCCACACGTGATCCATTTGGAATGCGCCTAAGACAACTACTTCAGTCAGCATACCCAGGTGCACCAACGCATTGTGTAACTTCTTCAGCACGATAAGGTCTTGCCTTGATATCTCTGTGTAAAAAAACTGTATTCTGAACACACGCACCTGTAGGCAATCGCGGCAGCACGACTTCGTAATCCTGTTTTTAATCTGAACAATCCTGTTTCCACGGCCCATCTGGGTCGCAGTTACCGCCCAAACAAAGCACTTCATGCACACGTCCGTACACTGCGGTGGCCGGAAGTGGAATCCACTATACTAACGAGGAGATGCACTATGAGTATATGAAGTATGATATCAGCCAGTGAACAAGAAAGCGCGAAATAATTAGTTGGTTTAAAAGATTACACAATGACAGCCGCCTGCACTTCGCTTCAGTAGTAATATAGGTGCCTGTGGGAAAAATGAAGAAAACAACTTCCTGTCGGGGAATCGAACCCTGGTGTTATCCCGGGAGCAACATTCCCGGGCGGCTTAAAATTTCAATGGTGGTGCGGTGATTCTGCTCGGCCCGCGGACCTAAAAACCCATTCCACGTGACATCTCGGAGGAAATTTTGCAGCCTGTGCTTCCGCCTCCTCCTTTGGGTGGTGCACCGAACAATGAGCCTCGCATCTGGACTTGTGCCAAGAGAAGGCTTTCCACATTCTTGGGCCAGTGACCACGCCTTGATGCATTGTGTTCGGGGCTTGCAAGGAGTTAGCTGAGCGAGTGGTGCCGTATTGCTCTTTCTTCTCTGTGCCACCGGGTGTGCGTGTCGTTGCACTTTTCTAGAAATAGGTTTGGCGCACGAGTCTGTAGAGGGTCGGAGTGGTGGAGGACAATCCTATTAGAGGGACCTGAACTGACTTGTCTTCTCTGAGAGTGAATCCTGGGAAGGCAGTGTATAAAAACGCGGGCGCAGAGACGCTTGAGCGTCCTTCACTTGTTCCATGCTGTTCTACGCTACTCTCAACATGTAAATAATGTACATAAATGTTTTTCTTCTCATCTACGCCGGCTTCTCGATTCGTCTTCTCCCGGGACTCGGATGGCTCCAGCCGGGACCACCCTACCCAAGGTCGCCACAGTCACTGACGTGGCGGCATGTCCCGACACCTTCTTCCTAACAGTGGGCACAGTGGTTAGATCTGCCAGCGTCAGCTACCCTGGGGTGGTGAGTGCTTGAAGTTTACCTCTTGTAGTGCCAGACCTAGCTAGCGCTCTTTGTTGTTATGTTTTGGTGAGGTAACTTTGTGGGTCGGCCAAGGAATATATGATTCGACCACACTGTTTCCATAGAAGGTAAACGAGGCAGTAGTGAAAAGCTCATAGGGCCAGACCTTGCTAGCACTCTTTGTTAGTAGGTTTCGGCATTATAACTTTGTGCGTGGGCCAATAATTGAATGATTCAACCGCATTGCTTCAATAGAGCGTACACGAGGCGTAGTGAAAAGCTCGTAGGGCCAGAACTTGCTAGCGCTCTTTGTTAGTAGGTTTCGGGATTATAACTTTGTAGGTCGGCCAATAATTGAATGATTCAACCGCGTTGTTTCAATAGAGCGTACACGAGGCGGAGTGAAGTAATAATATGAACAAGTTCAAAGTGGTAAACATTCTCCAAATTTGCAAGGAGTTAGGGCTTGCGGTTGGCTCTGCTAAGCGGAAACAGCAGATTATCGCGTTTATGGAGAAAGAGAAAGTTACACTCGAGGCAACCCAGGAAGCTCTTGAGCAAATTTGAGATAAAACGGCAAGAGAGGAGAAATCTCAGGAGGATACTCGAGCTAGAAACCAAAAAGAGCAAGAAGCTCAGGAGCAAAGAGACAGAAGGGAACATGAGCTGAAACTGAGAGAACTGGAAGTTAGGGTATCAGCCGGGAACCATGCTCCCACAGTGAGGGAATCGGGAAATCCAAACAAGATAACAGACCTTGTGCAGTCGTTCAAGGTTGGCGGAGCCATCGCACTTTATTTTGTACATTTTGAGCGACAATGCGAGAAAAATAGAATGCCTTTCGAAGATTGGCCGCAAAAATTGTTACCACTGCTTTCCTGCGAGGCCACTGACGTGATAGCCCGACTTAGTAGGGAGGACGCGGAAGTGTATGAGAAGGTTAAAGGGGCGTTGTTGCGCAAATATAGCTTGTGCACGGAGGCATTGCGACAGCGTTTCAGGCATGCGCGTAAGGCAAAGTCACACCAGGACTTCGCCTATCCGATTAACGCTAACCTTGTAGAATGGCTGAAGAGTGCGGAAGTTTATGGAGACCACGATAAAGTAATAAAATGCATTGCCCTAAAGCAGTATTACAGTGTCATTCCAGAAGTAACAAAGCTGTGGCTCCAAGATTGGCTCACAGAAATGAATTTGGGCAAAGCGGCTGAGCTTGCCGATGACTATGAACTGCATAGAAATTCGCGCGGAAAGGCAGCGCAGCCTGAGAAAAATCCAACGAGATTCGCGTCTAAACAGTTTGAAGGAAAGAGGTTTTTTCCACGTAACTACTTTCGAAAGGAAGAATTGTAGGCGCAGGAGCCGCCGAATGAAAAGCGTGAGATTGAGTCGAAAAGAGGCGGCATTTCAAAGGCGTCTGCTGACGTGAACCGCACTTTTGATGCGCAAAGGTCTGCAGTATGCTACAACTGCAACGAACCAAGCCACTTTGCTAGAAGTTGTAAGAAGAAAATGGCATTTGAAAGAATACGTGAGTGGGACGAGAGCGTGAGACTTATGCAACCGTACACGCAGGAAATGCTTGTCAACGGCAGGAAAAAGAGGGTACTGCGTGACTCAGATGTCACAATTGGTGTCGCACACCCAAGTTGCGTTTCTTCTTCGGATTTTACCAGAGAGTGTGCTTGGACCTGACAGGTGGCTTAGGAGCAAATTGCATGCCTGCAAATCTCTCGAGTAATTCTAGAGGGCCCTTTCAGCTGACTAGACACCAAGGCAACGGTATCCGAAAATTTGCCGAAGAATTTTCCCTATTTGTTACCCAACAAATTTGCTGAACTTTTCAGAGAGCGAGGCGAGTCGTTTTCCAACGAAGCTGCGTTCATCGCCCTCACGCGTTCTAAAGCACGTAAAGTTTCTGCAAAAATAGGAACGACGCATCCAGCTCAGCCGCCAATGTCAGTAAGAACCTACTGTATCTACAGGGACTAGAAGCCAAGTCACAGAGGAGTCGACTCTGCTTCAGCCTAGTTTTTGCCAAGCAAGGAAAACACGTTGAACAGTCATTGACAGCTAAAATGTATGCAGATGATATAGTATTAATAGCCGACCACAACGAAGATCTTCAGGGATTGATATACATGTGCTGTAATGAAGGAGATAGGTTAAATTTGAAGTTCAGTAGAGAAACATCACCTATCATGTTTTTTCTTGATAACGAACGTAGTAAGCATAAAATACAATTCACGCTTGTGTAAAGAGTAAACGACAGATACACCACCCGATCCTGGGCCAGCTATTGTATTCTGTATCTTCTTCCTCCTCTTCCCCGCTAGCCTAGCATGCGCATCCGTGCCAAAGTGCCAGTTTTGGTCTTCGTCATCACTCTCGGCCATGACTGCAAGCATTGTCAGTGGGCCACACGACAGTGTACTGGTGGGTGAGGCTAGCTGCAGCAGTTGACAGTGCTTCAGGTGGACGGGGTTGGCTGCATTGTTGTGGTCGGCCCCGCCCACGCTGGACGTTTTTCGAAATCGGCTGGGCGGCCGACACTGGCTATGCCGCTTGGGTCGTTCGCCATGTCATCATGCGGACTGAGTCCTGGTTTGTTCATTTCTGCATGATGACACAGCGGCACTACATTGACTGTCGCGTGGCAATCTACAACCTCGGCCACGCTGCGTCTTTTTAGAGAAAGCAGTTCGACATCGATTATCTTTTTGTGAACCGAGCAGGCAATCTCGTGATATTTGAAGTGCGGTACAGTGGTGTGGATTTCTTGAAGCAGGTTCTGACGGCTGATCACAGAATTATTTCCTTTGTTCCGCCACATTTTGGAAAACAGAACAGGAAATGGTGGATTCGGCTACGAAACAAGTAGAGTCATACGCGGCCTTCTGTGCTATTTTTGGCGGATTGAGGGATGTTTTATGGTGCGATGAGACACCTGTTATGACGTGGGGTGAAGTCCTCGTGCTCACCTGCGGCGTGGCTTCTGCGCCGAGACAAGGCTAGTCAATGACTTGCGCAGCGTTGTCGCTATGGGGATCCGGACGCTGTCAAGTGAGCGATTTTTCAAGCCACACTGCGTGCTGGCGGAAGATCCTCGACGGAAGCCGTTCCGGAAATCGGAGACTGTACCGATTCGGGCAGTGCTTGCGTCGCACGCATATCCGCTTCCGTGTGGCCAGATGGGATGTTATTAGACTCATTGGAAAGACCTGTCTCATTAGGCGGTAGAATGTCAAGTAGGACAGGGGCCGGTGTCTCTAAGTTTACCGGACGGCCTGCGTTGGGGCCTGTTGTGGAACGTTCCGCAAAGCTTGCCGTCAGGGACCCACCGGACAGAGCTGCACCGCCGGGCCGGTGCTTCTCAGGAGCTCCAAATATGACAGCAGAAATGCTTGTGCAAGGCAGAGTTATACTGTCGTGATTGTTCCCTTCACATTGGTCACCGAGAAATGACAAAATGGTAGGGGCTCGAATTGCATCCTCTAGGTCAGGATTTTCTTAAGCTCCGTCCTGAGGCGTCGATAGAGCATTGAAGGAGAGAGTGTCGTGATGGTAAGCATGAACAGCGCTCCCGAACAGTGGGAGCCTGCGTGCTGTCTTGGCAACGCCTGGGTACGCCAAGGAAGCCTGACTGGTGCCCCTTGGATGCTCTCCCGTTAGAAGAGTGTCTGGCACGGGATTCATATCACGGAAAGTGTACGTGACGTTTCCGGATGACAGGAGCCCATGCACCTTCTCTGATATGGTTCCGTCAGGTGTTGTCCTGGAACCACCAAAGAGGCATTGATGCCATCCGCGAATGATTCGTTTGGTAGCTGCAGCAGTGGTCGTGTCTTGAAGTTCATGACTCAGGAAGCGTGAATGGAGTTTCGGAATTGAGAGACCCGCGCTGTTGGCGATAGGCAAAATACAGGTGGCTTCAGCCGCAAGGTTCAACGGTCGGCTGCGTCACTGTAAGGTATAAACGACAGAGACAGCACTCAATCCTGGACCAGCTGTTGTTTGTTTGTTTGTATCCTCTAATCCATGGCTCGTACCCACTCTGGGGGATTGGCCAAGAGTGGGTACGAGCCATGGACCAGCTGTTGTATTTTGTATCTTCTTCCTCCTCTTCCCCGCCAGCCTAGCATGCACGTCTGTGCCAGAGGGCCAGTTTTGGTCTTCGTCATCACACTAGAAATAGTGGATAATTACAATTACTTGGGCGTATGGATAAATAACCTGGCTGAGTATCTAAGGGAGCACGAAAAATGCATAATGACTTAGGGTAACGGAAATGCAGCGATAATGAAAAATAGGGTACTGTGAAACTACGATAAGTATGACGTTGTGAGAGAGATTTGAAAAGGTGTCACGATCTCCGTTCGACGTTCGGTATTGTGGTCTTGTGCATGAGATCAGAGATTCAAGACCATAAATAAACAAAGTGTCATAGGTAGACTTGATTTGAGAGCACACGAGATCACCTCAAATCAGGGGTTGCAGAGTGACGTGGGATGGACATCGTTTGAGTGCAGAGAAGCTAGCATCAATGAACTATTTCAGGAGCAATTGAGAAAATTGGGAGAGGAGCGTAGGGCTACACAAGATTTCAGCTATCTTTATATGAAGAATGTGGATATTAAATTGTGCAAGTGAGCTCGAAAATTGTCAAGCAAGTATTTAGACAACAGCTGAATACCCAGCCAAAAAGAAACATTGGTTAAGAAGAAGGTGAAGGAAACAGACAGGGACATGTGAAAGGTTGGAATGATTACGAAAGTATCACTGGAGGCTCGCTGAACTTTCATGCAAGAAATTGCAAAAGCAAAGATCTTTGATGATTCTCGCGTAGTTCCCTGCTGTTCTAGTCCAAAACGGGAGTTACGCGGACCAAGACGTACTGAGCCAAATACGAAGGCACAGACACGTTTTGCAGTGCGTGAGAAAGGAGGAAAAAACGGCTGAACATTTGGGAGTGTTTTGTAAAGGGCTGACTTCTATAGGTCAAGATAATGGTGCAAAAATTTTTCAAAGCATTTGGGCTCCGTGAAAGTGAACGCAAAATAGATTCTACTTTAATTTAGTTTTTCTCTCTTGCTACTCATTTCCTGTCTTTTCCAACTTTATAGTCTTTTTTTCTTTTTTCTCTGTTGTTTTGTTTATTTCTAAATTTCTTCCTACCTTGTTCTGAGAACACGAGGAAAAAGACATTCCTTTAGTGTGAGGACGCTTTTAACGAGCAACATGTAGCCATGGTTTTTCAGTTTTGTGTGCGCTGATATCGTCATTAAGGCACCCGAAGAACAAGCGACAGCAAACTTGTTTGGTGCAAGGACGCGCCACAGATGATTATGTTATGTTCACTTTGCCTATGTAACGGAAGCTACGACGACAGCATACGGTCACCAAGTACGAAAGTTTAGACCCCGGAATCGCTTCACCCTTGGAATTAGTACCACGACTACGATTAAAAAGTGTTGCCATGGCATTTCAATACATATTTGGTTCTTTGTTTCTAGTAGGACCAGTCAGGAATGGCTTCGGGGAAGCCCTTGAAGCAACTTGTGCAAGTTTTCAGGAGGGCTGTGAGAGGACGGACCTATTACGATTACTTCTGAAAAGCGCTGGAATTCACCTAAACACTTTGCTGCATGTAAAGCATCATATCTTTAAATATCATCTGCAAATTAATCTTTAGAGCGAAGTATGTTATAGGTTAAAAATTTCGGGGGTGGCGGTGGCGGCGTGCTACGCGAAAAACCTCTTGGCGCGTGCGTAGAATTGCGTGTGCGCACAGCTAGGCCATCAAAGGTGCACCAGTCTCAGTTGTTGTTTCTAATTACAGTGTACTGCAGCTTTATAATTACAATGCAGGTTGAAAATTATTCATTTTCTGTACACTTGCCTTTTTATTCAAAGTCTAAACGAGGATAGCACCATGACTGAATAACATACTCACATGGCTATGCCATTGGATAATCTTCTGTTGGTGTGCCGTTTGCTGCACTCTTCAATAGAAGAAAAGAAAGCGCCTGCCCTGCGGGAAGGCGCAGCACATTCACAACGAAAGCAAGAAGAGCAGCCTTTTAGAGAGTTTTCCAAACAATCTTCGGATAACTTCTGCAAGCCAAGCTGCTTGATACTCACTAGGGCATAAATAATAAAAAGTTTGTGTTGTGGGCTGGCATTTGCAATGGAATTTATGTTCATTCTTCTGAAGAGCGCGGTATCCAAATAAAAACTTGCAAGAAGATTTGTGCCAATTTTTCATGCAGTGGCTGACGACGATGAGGAATTGTGCCTGAAGTGGGTATGCGCCACAGTTATTAGGTGAACAAGAACAAGCTTTTGTATAAAGTAATGGGCGTTGGACGACCCAGCCGTTAGCCTATTCACATTGTGCGGCAACTGGTTTTTCTTCTGCTGTTTTAAAGTGCTTTACAACTCAAATTACCGCGATTGCTTTCCTGACATCAAGGCTACCTAAGACAAGTGTGCCAGCCACTCCCATGCACTGGCATGGCTTAGTGGTAGAATACTGGCTTGGCACCTGCTGGACTCGGATTCGAGCCCCACTATGTCATTGGCAATAAGCTTTTTTTTTAATTTTGTGCGATATGATTACGGACACCAGTGGCGGCAATGGCGGCGGCGGGCAACTACGGCAGCGCGTGCCTCGAGTTTGGATCTCATGACAGCTTTCAGTGTAATAAAAAAACAGCTTATATGCGTACACAAGAAGGCAACACGACATACACAAGCGAGATCTAGCAACAAGTTTAATGAAACAACCACACATAGTATTTACAAGAAAGCTAAGAGCGCGTACCTCATGCATTAAACACGAGAGGTTCACAAAGAAAATATATATCATAAAACACGTTTTCCTGATAAGTAGTGTCTTTTTTTGGTAATGACAACGAAGGTACACTATATGCATGTGCTGTACCATGTTTTGCGTTATGATACTCTTCAATTACTTGAGGATCATATTGCATGTATACTTGTTTAATAATTTTCAATCTTTGCTTATCAGGCTAACTACCATGATCTCGGCAATAAGGAGGCAGATTGGGCCTCCTCCTGTGCATTATGTGGGTGCTCGGCTTTTACAGCAACATTATGTGTGGGTGTTTCGTTAAGCCTGATGCTGTTTCCAGTGTATGTCAGTTGTCTTCTCTTCTTGTGCATGTGTCATAAACTTTTTTTTGTTTCATCAAAGGGATCTTGTAAGCAACAATTTACCATGTCACGTGCTACCTGAAGCCAGCCTTAGCTAACGTTGAATGAACGTATAAGAGGGTTTGTTACTTCCACGTCTGTTATCGATTCCACCTACTGCAAGACGCCTTGCGGGAAAGCGTACCGTATGGCCAATAATATAATAATTTCTGGGTTTTACGTGCCAAAACAATCATACGATTATGAGAGACTCTATAGTGGAGGGTTCCGGAAATTTCGACTACCTGGAGTTTTTTAACGTGAACCTGTATATAAGCACACGGGCCTCAAGCATTTTTTCCTCCATCGAAAGTGCGGCCGGCGTGGCTGGGTTTCGATCGTGTTACCTGCGGGTGAGTAGCCCAGTCAGTGCCTTAGCCTCTAGACTACTGTGGCGAGTGTACCGTATGTCTAACTTTCACTAATATAGATGTCACTTTCATATATGATACCCAATGAAAAGTGAACAACCACATGGTCTATGCTAATTGATTGATTGATCATTGCTATGTGGGGTTTAACGTCCCAAAACCACCACATGATTATGAGACGCCGTAGTGGAGGGCTCCGGAAATCTCGACCACCTGGGGTTCTTTAACGTGCACCCAAATCTGACCACACGGGCCTACAACATTTCCGCCTCCATCGGAAATGCAGCCGCTGCAGCCAGGATTTGATCCTGCGGGTCAGCAGCCGAGAACCTTAGCCACTAGACCACCACGGCTGGGCCACATGGTCCAGTGCACGTGTCCCACGTATAACCATCACTGAAGTGTGACGCCCTAACTTTAAATTGGATGACAAAAAATCAAAAGCAATTCTGATAACAGGCCCATGATGAGTGGTCATCATAAAACAGGCAGTTTACAAATGTAGTGGGGGCCCCGTCGCGGTGGTCAAGTGGCTGAGGTACTCGGCTGCTGACCCCCAGGTCGCGGTATTGAATCCCGGCTGCGGCAGCAGCACTTCCGACGGAGGCGGAAATGTTGTAGGCCCTTGTGCTCAGATTTTGGTGCACGTTAAAGAACCACAGGTGGTCGAAATTTCCGGAGCCCTCCACTACACCGTCTCCAATATACATAGGGGGTTTGGGATGTTAAATCCCACATATCAATCAAACAATTGTAGTGGAGCTTATTCACCGTTTCTGCGATTGAACGTGTCAGGACGAATCTTTTCTTTACTAAGGCGGGGTATTAGTTACCGACGGGATTATCTCACCTTCCCGATAAGATATTTTAAGTAAAGTGATATTCGATGGAATTACATTATGGAAGAGACTGCAAAAAATGTGTAAGAGACAGTGGGGGCGTCAACGCAATTCCTTAGACCATATAGCACATAAATGCCATAAGGTGGTTTCAAATCCCAGCCAATGGGTGGTTATTTCTCGTGTCACTTTTGTTTTCACTTTTGCATTACTCTATTGGTAAGGCTAAACAAGATAACCCGAAAAAATTGAAGGGGTCACCTTCATTCATTCCGTTTTTATTGTGCCTTACTATATAGGAATGCCTTGAGTCAATGCTTTGAATTGCATAAATTTTTAAATATTACAATATCGAATTTAGCGCTCGCAATATGTCATTTGAAATGTTCAGTAAAGGCTCTATTGACTTAAAAAACAGAATATTTCGAAGCACGCTTTTAACGGTTGATACAAGCGTGTATTTCCATCACACTGCTGTCAAAAAAGTGTCTTTGAAGTCAATGAAGCCGACGCCTGAAGGGATCGCAGACGAGATAGAAACATTCAGATCAATACAGATTAAAAAATATAGAATTAAATTTGGCAAATCTACTCGCCGAGCAGTATTTCGTTCATGTAAATGGCATGAAGTTTAAGATGAGAAATAAAATAGGCTACCCACAATCACGGCTATTAGCAGACACGAAAAAAATATTTCCTTGTTCGTAATGTTTGGGTCGTTAAGGCGCAGTTTTTTTGGCGCCTTAAAAGCGCATTAGCACCCATTCTGTAAAAGGCAACGCTGAATGAAAAAAAAACTACCCTAAAGAGGCAATAATGTGGACATCGCAATCATAATCTAGCCCTGCGTAAGAGAGAAAAAATTATTGCTTCGCGAAGCGCTATAAGTTTTATGGACAAACAAGAACAAATGGCTTGATGGAGCTTTACCTTGTACTTTAAGTATAAATAGGGTATCCGTACAAGCAACCGCTTTTAGGAGAAAGCATTTCGAAAAAAAATTGAATTAACGCTTACGTACAGGCTGGTGCTTTAACGTGCCCTGGTAATGGCAGTTACAGTAAAACACAGAAAAAATATAGATTGGTAATTACGTGACTTATACTTATCCTCCTAAAATGGCTTAAGAGACGTGCTCGTTTCTAAAAGACGCAGCTGAAGCTGCACCAGCGGTATTAGGAAAACGTATAAAAAGGCACTTTAACCACCTTGAAACATAATACTATAATATTTTGCGCATGTAGGCCAGTCTTCTCTCTAAACAACAATCTGAAAGGTTGGCGGCCTTCGAGACTAAAGTCAGGAAGCTAGCTCGTCCCTTAGTACCTCTGAAAAATAAGTCAAGCACGTATTATGTCACGTCGACTCAATGTAATGTCTAGGCGCAATGTTCGTGTATTTAAATCACATCATCACTGTAATTCACATTTAAATCAAGGCTTCTTTGACGAGATCTTTCTCACTTTCCTTATTGTAGCTACAGACTTATCCTTCTGAATGAATGAAGCACTGTAGCACACTCGTAACATTGAACAGTTGCTTTCATGCCGTAATAACATCGGTGTTCATTGCTAGTTTTTTTTTCATCGCTAGTTGTTCATCGCCAGTTACAGTTATGTCAATAAAGAAAATGGCTGAAACATTGCTAAGACATGACAGTAAAATTTTTTTATGGCTATCAAAGTTTTATAACAATAAAAATAAATTTTAGCTTGAGCCCCTTTTTTTCAGCTTTGAGGAATTGTTATGGTTGGAATTTCGAGTAAAACTTTGATTGAGAGCAACACCTGCTATTTTATTTGTAGGGCTATTTTTTCCTTTGCATTCCTTTACGCAGTATATTGACTGTTTTTTTTCTTTCATTTGCCCAAGTATTTCTCTCCTTAACTCCTAAACCTTCAACCTAGCTCTGTATAGCTGCCCTTGTCACCCCCTCGTTGCTCCGTGGCGATATTTCGTATAGGCCCTTCACATAGCATGATACCTTCACTCAGTGGTCACGATGACTTTCTGATTACATTCACTTCACCAACTGTTAACTAAAGCAAATTCGCAAGGGAATAACAACGAAACGCATAGCACCGCGATCAGAACGTATGTCTGGGAGCAGATTGGGGTGTGTCAGGACCGGAGAGTGTAGGAAGTCATTAGAGATCTCAACTAAATGGCGAATTGAGCTTATCGGAACCTCCCGTGTTCGGTCATTACCGTTCAGAGCCATAGAAGGTTGCAAAGATTTGTTGGCTCCACATTGTGCGCCCCTCACGTCCTGGTGTCTTTCATCGGGCATCGATCCATCGATACTCGTGGGAGGAGTTACCGCTCATTGCGTGATAATGCGCCCGCCGCTCATGACCTACGGTTAGCTTGTGCCTCGATGCGTGCACTTCAACAAACGCGAAATACCTGAGCCGTAATTTCGTCGTGGAAACTTTTTTCTAATAAGAACAGCTGGTGAACACCGTCTTTGCAAATATTGTTGCTCTGCAAGTTTTTCCGGACGTAACGAATGAAGAGATAGGCATCTGCACCATTCAGAATTATAGAGAAAAACTACGATGAGAGCACTTGATTGATTTGCGCCCTCTCTACTCTGTCTCCATCAGGCATTGCATAGCAAACCATGCAGAAGCGGCGCACTCCTACGAACGGTATAAAACCGTTGAAACAATACTTTTAGAAAACCTGACGAATAAAGAATAGTCATGACCCTGCTGAGGCTGGCGCTGTATGCGGGAGTGCTCTAGTAAGCGTTTAAAAGCAACGACAAGTCAAATGTCTTTTGTGCATGTGAGAACGTCCAAATAACAAAACATTATGCTAGGCTTGGTCTAAGCAACGTGATGCTTAAAACCGCTTAACTCTGCCGTTTTAAAGACTTTGAAGATTGCTTCTTGACCTTACCTGGCAGATGCAGGTCGTTTCTAGGTAACTTCTAGGCCTTGGTTAGGTGACGCTTTCTTGTTAATACATTGATTCTCAGCGCATAATAATTTGAGTTAAATTGCAGCCGAAGAGATCACATTGATTTCCAAGCTCCCGAGACAGAGGCTCACACTGGAGGAAAACTTCCGTCCCTCTATTGATCTACAGGCTCACTGTCGTTGGCCCAGGCCTTCTATCGCTACCGGGTGCTTTTGCAGCCACCGTTGCCTTCCCCGCTACCTACTAGTCTCTTATTGACCATACTCGTGGCCTTCGGCTCACCGCCGTTGCATTGCACACCACTCTTGGGCTACCTGCTGCTTTCTTCCGGTTTAGTGGTCGACCAATAAGCTGTGAGGTTGGCTCTATTTCTATAGCTCTTACCCGTCTATGATTAATATAGTTGTTAAATAGGCCACAAAAGTCACGTTTGGCCTAAAAAAGTCGCCACTTTGCCGCGAAGGCAAAACAATAATCGCGATACCAACAAATTGGAAGGACACGCGCACAATGACATGCCGGTGCAGTGGTTCTTCGAGGGACTCTGTAGCTTGAAAACACGCCGTAGACGGGAAATTTGTTTGCTGGCTGCATATTTGAGCATTGCATCTGCATTGAGGGCACTCAGGTACAAAACGGCCAGTGTGGCGACAAATATAGCGCTCGACCTTGCTTAGGTCATTCCCAGGGCTATAAGCAGATGTAACATTGAGTATCTGATTGCAGAATAACCACTGTATAGCTCTTCCGAATATAAGAAGGAAATCTGAAATGATACTGGTGACTGAGCCGAATTTATTAATGGTCAATTGTCGTCCATAATTACCACTCTGTTGCGCAGGCAAGATAGGCGCTCGTGATGTCCATGTTCAGTCTGCAATAGGCCGCTGACTTGGAAAAACCAAGGCAAGCTCTATGGCTTGGTCGAGTTGAGTGGCGTAGGAAAGAAATGAGCTCACATTTAGTATTCTTTTTGCAGTGACAGCTGTTGCCAAGGGCACGTCACGCATACGCTGTAGGGCATATTCAATGTGCTGAGAATCTATCAGTTGAACGGGATATCATGAAGTTACGCACAGTTTCGTCAAATCGTAGTCGTAGAAGCTCTCACTTATTGGATGAACGCATTGCGTATGTGCTGCCATTGTAAGTTTGTCCCTGAACTGCTTCTGGAACGCTGTCTTGAAACTATCGCACGTGTCGAAATGATGTCCTGCCATACTCCTAGAATCTCCAGCAGGACCATGGGTCTTACCAACCACTACGCCGAGGAGTGTAGACGGTGTTCACGACGCCTAACTTTGAGCTCGAGTTTTTCAAGCCCCTTGTGAGCTTAAATACTACCATCAATACTAAACTCGCACTGGAACTCTCGGCCGTTTGGACTACGATAAAAGCTGATTTTGTATGTGACTTGTCACTTTAGAAGATGCAACAATCCAACACGTGGCCCTATCTCGCAAATCCACTTCCGTTCGTAGAAACTGGCGATATCCACATTGCGGAGACTCCAGTCATCGAATCAAAATAAGCCAAAGTGCGAGTGCCAGTAGCGATCACATTGTTTCAGCCGGATTACTAAAGCTAGGATGGCCTAGAGCATCAAAATCGGTAACGCTTGAACCCCCAGTGGCTGGATAGGTGGCGCAATTTTGCTAGTTCGAAATAAGCCGTCATATCCCAAAATTGTTATTGCAGAAACATTGTGCATTGTACGTCTAGCCTAAAAAACACGCAGTGGCATCGTTAGGAATGAGTCACCGTTTTAACAATTTTATGCTCAAAAACACTACGCGTAAGCCAAAGTGTTCATGACTGTCGTTGCATGAAGTGTCACAAAATCTCAAAACCATCGTGGCAGCAGCCCTGTATTTTTTCACCTTTTTGCGCATACGAGGGTACTGTACACAATAAAGAAACATCTCATGATTTTGTAGGTGTGCTGATTCAATCTTGTCTGAATTCAAAATTGTTTAAATACGGTTAGCATCAACATTTATTGTATGCGAAAACGAAAAGGCATACGTTTGCTTACGTACGTATACGTTTGCATAAGGTCAGCTAAAACGTTGTAAAACATGCTTGTCGGTAAGACAGTAAACGCAAACCGGGTAACAGGTAACACGTTAAAGTAAAGAAGTATACGTACATGCTAAAAGCTCCTACTTTGGTCGAGTGTACTTATGAAGCGAGTTAGCGGAGTCTGGAATAGTGTACGTGCATGCGAATACAATACATACGCTTATCAGAGGGCAAATGAATCGTTTGATTTCAAATTTTTCGTCATGGCACACTACTTTGCCCTGCGAATTATCTTGCGCGAGTGAAACAGAGGACAATAGGTGCAAGTTCCACATATTCTAGTCCGATACAGCGCTGAGGCAAGTGGGGGCCAAGATGGAAGCTGGACGCCATTCAAACGGTGTTTGATGAGGATTGAAGACGCGACGTGTGCACGAGAATACGCCACGAAAACTAGCGCGCGCAAGTACTGCCGTTTCGTGGTGCTGCTTATACCAAGTCATGACCTCAGCGTACAGTAGAAACCAAAAGTAGCTTTTAAAAGCATGCCTTAATAACTCTTCGTTGTACACTTACGCTTACCGGTAGGTTTCTTACGCTCCCGGGAGCTTGGTCTACCATTTGACGCAAAAAAAAACAATAAGTGATAACTTTGTGTCAATACTCCTTCAAGATGGTGTCAAATAGTGATTGGTGACTTCATACCCTCATTCTGCAACTTCGTCTGGGGTGCACGTCGTTGAAAAAAATACTACAAACTTTGTATAAATGATTGCCCACCAGTACCCTAAACCTTCCCACAAAGGAGGTGGCTCATGACATGCCTTAAGCATTATGTCATGCCTTAAGCATTCATGTCATGTCTTAAGCATTCTGTGGTTAAGAGGCGCTCGTGTCTTTCGTGTCCTTCTTGTCTCTGTGTCGTGGTTTTGTTCTCGCGCTATAACTATCGTCAAGCCATACAAACTAGCCCAAGCTGCCACACTTCTTTCGTGTCCTTCTTGTCTCTGTGTCGTCGTTTTGTTCTCGCGCTATAACTATCGTCAGGCAACGGCAAAGTTACGTATTGGTAGTGGTAAAAGCGCTACAGACTGATAAGAGTTTGATATATACCGCAATGCATTTGAGAATTGCTACTCAAGCAGTAGTCACCTGGTACCTCCTTTAAACCAATACTGCTTGAATCTCGTGCTTCAATATTACTGCAACCCAGGCTAACTCAGGCTATTATGTAGATAAATTTTGAATATTGTAAGAAAACAAGTTCAACAATCATGCACAATTGAAGGCTCCCCTTTATTTGACCGGGAAGGGCCACATAATAAGTAATAATAAGCAGTGGGAGTCCATGCTGCTCAAACAGCCGGAAAGGAGCAACCTTGGGTCATCTTACTTCCTGAAGGTGTATCTCGTTTCATGGGCTGCTAGCCCCCATTTTATGCCAACACGTTGCCAGAAAGTGTCGGACACAAAATGATGTTATCTATATTATTTTTCTTCATATGTAAAAAAACATAGTGATATCGTTGTACAAAACAAGAACTTTGCAGAACTTTCATTCTTGCACTTCGTAAGTTTACTGAACTCAAAAGTTCGGAATGTCAGAAACGCTAAATGTGTACAGCCATGCCTGAAGTTCTCACTGTAGAAAAAATGTTTCACATACGTTTTAAGCTTGGCATATTAGTGAAATCAGTGTGCCCATGAAGTTTCTAACAAGAAATTCACTAATGATTGCACAACATAGCTGCAACAAAGTCAGATGTTTTCAAAAAGAGCACTCAAATAAAAGAAATTATTCGTATTCAACACAACACAAAAATTTTACAGTGGGCAGTTTTTACACTTTTTGAAGGACCAATCAATATATATATATATGTATATATATATATATATAGGGGAAGTTATTAGAACCAATGGAATGTAAATAAGAAGAAAGAAAAGTGGATGAAAAAATTACCAACTGTGAGCAGGAATCGAACCTTCGACCTTCGAATTACGCGTTCGATGCTCTAACCACTGAGCTATCACAGCGGCCCTCCCTCCATCCACTTTTTTTTGGGTTTATCTGTGAATTTAGAAGTAGGAGTGACAGTCAGCGCCATCTATAAGCCAAATGGCGAGTGTGAAAACACTCTTATGCGCATGTTTGGCGTCACGTAGCACGTGAACTTATTATGAGCGGGCAGCTGATTAATTGTCCCTCTTATACAACCTAAACACACCAAGTCTGCCAGTACGAGACCCTCGTTCAATAAAATAAGGGAAAGAAGTGTATACCTAAGGGCTCGTTTTTCAGTGTTTTAACACAATATTAATGAGATATAACAGACAGTAATGCCAAGGAATGTACAGGGGAAGTTATTAGAACCAATGGAATGTAAATAAGAAGAAAGAAAAGTGGATGAAAAAATTACCAACTGTGAGCAGGAATCGAACCTACGACCTTCGAATTACGCGTTCGATGCTCTAACCACTGAGCTATCACAGCGGCCCTCCCTCCATCCACTTTTTTTGGGTTTATCTGTGAATTTAGAAGTAAGAGTGACAGTCAGCGCCACCTATAAGCCAAATGGCGAGTGTGAAAACACTCTTATGCGCATGTTTGGCGTCACGTAGCACGTGAACTTATTATGAGCGGGCAGCTGATTAATTGTCCCTCTTATACAACCTAAACACACCAAGTCTGCCAGTACGAGACCCTCGTTCAATGAAATAAGGGAAAGAAGTTTATACATAAGGGCTCGTTTTTCAGTGTTTTAACACAATATTAATGAGATATAACAGACAGTAATGCCAAGGAATGTACAGGGGAAGTTATTAGAACCAATGGAATGTAAATAAGAAGAAAGAAAAGTGGATGAAAAAATTACCAACTGGGAGCAGGAATCGAACCTACGACCTTCGAATTACGCGTTCGATGCTCTAACCACTGAGCTATCACAGCGGCCCTCCCTCCATCCACATTTTTTTGGGTTTATCTGTGAACTTAGAAGTAGGAGTGACAGTCAGCGCCATCTATAAGCCAAATGGCGAGTGTTAAAACACTCTTATGCGCATGTTTAGCGTCACGTAGCACGTGAACCTATTATGAGCGGGCAGCTGATTAATTGTCCCTCTTATACAACCTAAACACACCAAGTCTGCCAGTACGAGACCCTCGTTCAATGAAATAAGGGAAAGAAGTGTATACCTAAGGGCTCGTTTTTCAGTGTTTTAACACAATATTAATGAGATATAACAGACAGTAATGCCAAGGAATGTACAGGGGAAGTTATTAGAACCAATGGAATGTAAATAAGAAGAAAGAAAAGTGGATGAAAAAATTACCAACTGTGAGCAGGAATCGAACCTACGACCTTCGAATTACGCGTTCCATGCTCTAACCACTGAGCTATCACAGCGGCCCTCCCTCCATCCCCTTTTTTTTGGGTTTATCTGTGAATTTAGAAGTAGGAGTGACAGTCAGCGCCATCTATAAGCCAAATGGCAAGTGTGAAAACACTCTTATGCGAATGTTTGGCGTCACGTAGCACGTGAACTTATTATGAGCTGGCAGCTGATTAATTGTCCTTCTTATACAACCTAAACACACCAAGTCTGCCAGTACGAGACCCTCGTTCAATGAAATAAGGGAAAGAAGTGTATACCAAAGGGCTCGTTTTTCAGTGTTTTAACACAATAATAATGAGATATAACAGACAGTAATGCCAAGGAATGTACAGGGGAAGTTATTAGAACCAATGGAATGTAAATCAGAAGAAAGAAAAGTGGATGAAAAAATTACCAACTGTGAGCAGGAATCGAACCTACGACCTTCGAATCAGGCGTTCGATGATCTAACCACTGAGCTATCTCAGCGGCCCTCCCTCCATCCACTTTTTTTTGGGTTTATCTGTGAATTTAGAAGTAGGAGTGACAGTCAGCTCCATCTATAAGCCAAATGGCGAGTGTGAAAACACTCTTATGCACATGTTTGGCGTCACGTAGCACGTGAACTTATTATGAGCGGTCAGCTGATTAATTGTCCCTCTTATACAGCCTAAACACACCAAGTCTGCCAGTACGAGACCCTCGTTCAATGAAATAAGGGAAAGAAGTGTATACCTAAGGGCTCGTTTTTCAGGGTTTTACCACAATATTAATGAGATATAACAGACAGTAATGCCAAGGAATGTACAGGGGAAGTTATTAGAACCAATGGCATGTAAATAAGAAGAAAGAAAAGTGGATGAAAAAATTACCAACTGTGAGCAGGAATCGAACCTACGACCTTCGAATTACGTGTTCGATGCTCTAATTACTGAGCTATCACAGCGGCCCACCATCCATCCACTTTTTTTGGGGTTTATCTGTGAATTTATAAGTAGGAGTGACAGTCAGCGCCATCTATAAGCCAAATGACGAGTGTGAAAACACTGTTATGCGCATGTTTGGCGTCACGTAGCACGTGAACTTATTATGAGCGGGCAGCTGATTAATTGTCCCTCTTATACAACCTAAACACACCAAGTCTGCCAGTACGAGACCCTCGTTCAATGAAATAAGGGAAAGAAGTGTATACCTAAGGGCTCGTTTTTCAGGGTTTTACCACAATATTAATGAGATATAACAGACAGTAATGCCAAGGAATGTACAGGGGAAGTTATTAGAACCAATGGAATGTAAATAAGAAGAAAGAAAAGTGGATGAAAAAATTACCAACTGTGAGCAGGAATCGAACCTACGACCTTCGAATTACGTGTTCGATGCTCTAACCTACTGAGCTATCACAGCGGCCCTCCCATCCATCCACTTTTTTTGGGGTTTATCTGTGAATTTATAAGTAGGAGTGACAGTCAGCGCCATCTATAAGCCAAATGACGAGTGTGAAAACACTGTTATGCGCATGTTTGGCGTCACGTAGCACGTGAACTTATTATGAGCGGGCAGCTGATTAATTGTCCCTCTTATACAACCTAAACACACCAAGTCTGCCAGTACGAGACCCTCGTTCAATGAAATAAGGGAAAGAAGTGTATACCTAAGGGCTCGTTTTTCAGTGTTTTAACACAATGTTAATGAGATATAACAGACTGTAATGCCAAGGAATGTACAGGGGAAGTTATTAGAACCAATGGAATGTAAATAAGAAGAAAGAAAAGTGGATGAAAAAATTACCAACTGTGAGCAGGAATCGAACCTACGACCTTCGAATTACGCGTTCGATGCTCTAACCACTGAGCTATCACAGCGGCCCTCCCTCCATCCACTTTTTTTTGGGTTTATCTGTGAATTTAGAAGTAGGAGTGACAGTCAGCGCCATCTATAAGCCAAATGGCGAGTGTGAAAACACTCTTATGCGCATGTTTGGCGCCACGTAGCACGTGAACTTATTATGAGCGGGCAGCTGATTAATTGTCCCTCTTATACAACCTAAACACACCAAGTCTGCCAGTACGAAACCTTCGTTCAATGAAATAAGGGAAAGAAGTGTATACCTAAGGGCTCGTTTTTCAGTGTTTTAACACAATATTAATGAGATATAACAGACAGTAATGCCAAGGAATGTACCGGGGAAGTTATTAGAACCAATGGAATGTAAATAAGAAGAAAGAAAAGTGGATGAAAAAATTACCAACTGTGAGCAGGAATCGAACCTTGACCTTCGAATGACGCGTTCGATGCTCTAACCACTGAGCTATCACAGCGGCCCTCCCTCCATCCACTTTTTTTTGGGTTTATCTGTGAATTTAGAAGTAGGAGTGACAGTCAGCTCCATCTATAAGCCAAATGGCGAGTGTGAAAACACTCTTATGCGCATGTTTGGCGTCACGTAGCACTCGAACTTATTATGAGCGGGCAGCTGATTAATTGTCCCTCTTATACAACCTAAACACACCAAGTCTGCCAGTACGAGACCCTCGTTCAATGAAATAAGGGAACGAAGTGTATACCTAAGGGCTCGTTTTTCAGTGTTTTAACACAATATTAATGAGATATAACAGACAGTAATGCCAAGGAATGTACAGGGGAAGTTATTAGAACCAATGGAATGTAAATAAGAAGAAAGAAAAGTGGATGAAAAAATTACCAACTGTGAGCAGGAATCAAACCTACGACCTTCGAATTACGCGTTCCATGCTCTAACCACTGAGCTATCACAGCGGCCCTCCCTCCATCCCCTTTTTTTTGGTTTATCTGTGAATTTAGATGAGCGGGCAGCTGATTAATTGTCCCTCTTATACAACCTAAACACACCAAGTCTGCCAGTACGAGACCGCTGTGATAGCTCAGTGGTTAGAGCATCGAACGCGTAATTCGAAGGTCGTAGGTTCGATTCCTGCTCACAGTTGGTAATTTTTTCATCCACTTTTCTTTCTTCCTATTTACATTCCATTGGTTCTAATAACTTCCCCTGTACATTTCTTGGCATTACTGTCTGTTATATCTCATTAATATTGTGTTAAAACACTGAAAAACGAGCCCTAAAGTATACACTTCTTTCCCTTATTTCATTGAACGAGGGTCTCGTACTGGCAGACTTGGTGTGTTTAGGTTGTATAAGAGGGACAATTAATCAGCTGCCCGCTCATAATAAGTTCACGTGCTACGTGACGCCAAACATGCGCATAAGAGTGTTTTCACACTCGCCATTTGGCTTATAGATGGCGCTGACTGTCACTCCTACTTCTAAATTCACAGATAAACCCAAAAAAAGGTGGATGGAGGGAGGGCCGCTGTGATAGCTCAGTGGTTAGAGCATCGAACGCGTAATTCGAAGGTCGTAGGTTCGATTCCTGCTCACAGTTGGTAATTTTTTCATCCACTTTTCTGTCTTCCTATTTACATTCCATTGGTTCTAATAACTTCCCCTGTACATTCCTTGGCATTACTGTCTGTTATATCTCATTAATATTGTGTTAAAACACTGAAAAACGAGCCCTTAGGTATTCACTTCTTTCCCTTATTTCATTGAACGAGGGTCTCGTACTGGCAGACTTGGTGTGTTTAGGTTGTATAAGAGGGACAATTAATCAGCTGCCCGCTCATAATAAGTTCACGTGCTACGTGACGCCAAACATGCGCATAAGAGTGTTTTCAAACTCGCCATTTGGCTTATAGATGGCGCTGACTGTCACTCCTACTTCTAAATTCACAGATAAACCCAAAAAAAGTGGATGGAGGGAGGGCCGCTGTGATAGCTCAGTGGTTAGAGCATCGAACGCGTGATTCGAAGGTCGTAGGTTCGATTCCTGCTCGCAGTTGGTAATTTTTTCATCCACTTTTCTTTCTTCTTATTTACAATCCATTGGTTCTAATAACTTCCCCTGTACATTCCTTTGCATTACTGTCTGTTACATCTCATTATATTGTGTTAAAACACTGAAAAACGAGCCCTTAGGTATACACTTCTTTCCCTTATATATATATATATATATATATATATATATATGTATGCCCTGCTTTTAAACTGCATTTCATATAAACCAGGACAAGAATGGGTTGCCTGGGCATCTTTTATAATAGAGTTCAACTGTATCAACTTCAGTTGGCAATATAGTGCACCGTTTTTATAAAATGAAAAGAGCATGGCACAGATAACTTTAGTAGGGGAGTGGTACCTGTGTTTCACTGAAAGCCCCTTGGGAAAAAGTAACGTGGCTCAACAGTAACTCAACAAAGTAACTTGACAAAAAAAATTGTGCTCCTAATAGTACCTTTCAAAGCTGAGTACACTGAGAGCAGGCTCAAATGATGCATGACGAGACTGGCACACCGTTGTTCCTTGCAAAAATGTTGTCCCACCAGATTGAGATGATAGTAATGTAAAATTTAAATGAATGTATAGTAACTATATGTATTATTTATTCGTGTATTAGTTCCTACTTAGAGTGTGCAGTGTTTGCACTATCAAAATAGTTCGTCAAAAATGCTTGCAACCACCAAACATGTGTTGATTGCTTGATTAGCACCTAGGACAACGATAGCAAAGAAATAGAAAAAGAACATTCGTTGCAACTCACCATTTTGCATAAAAACCGTCCGAATTTGTCTGACACGTATATAGGTGCACGTGACACCATTTCCGACAGCAGAAGTGAGCAACCGCCATGGTTCTCAACATTGAGTAGGGTGCTCGTGCAGCTTACCTCTGCGTGGGAGCTTGGCTGCGTAATTCGTGTGATATGGTGAAAGAATACCTGCACTCGATTTTTCCGTCGTACTTCTAAGAGCTTGTGGGACCGACTCGTGTACAATACTCGTGTATTACTAGAAGTACACTTGCTGAGTACCCAGTACGTCATATATAAGGAAGGAAGGAAAATAACTTTATTATGGTTCTCCGGAACGTGAATCATTTTTGTGTAGTCACTATGCTATCATTCACAGTGCTATCCGTGGTCATTCTTCGAAGAAGCGTGGTATCCGCTACGCACTTATCATGTCTGTAGAGTAATGCCTGCATTGGGTATGCGCCATTTATCAAGTGGTTGAGAACACGTGTTTTGTAATGATTTGAAACATTGGACGACCAACTCGTTACACAATTTGCGATGAGTGAGGCCTCATTGTTTTTTCCATGTTCTAAGATGCTTCATTACTCACATTACTGCGATTTATTTCCCTACATCAGGCTTGCTTCAGGCAAGTTTGGCTACGAGCTGCAAGAAACGGTGTGGCTCAGTGGTAGTATACTGTGCTGGCACGCAGGAGGCAAAGGTTGGAAGCCCAATGGGTGTTTGGTGTTCTATATTTTCTAGTTGTGTAAGATTGTGGTTACGGACACCGCTAGTACGTGGCGGTGGCGCCAGCGGACAACTACGGCGCCGAAAGTGAGCCTTGTTTTGATCTCAAGATAGCTTTCCATGTAACAACGGACAAGGCGCGGTCACTAGAATGTCAACACTCTTTTACCGAACACACTTTGCAATTCACAATGTGTCCTTATATTTTTGCCGCTAGCTTTACCGTAATAGGCGACGACAGGAGACACTGTGAGAGACTACAATTGGAGTGGCTGACAGCACGAGCACATGAGGTGATTCGGACCTATAAATAATACACCAGAGCCTTACACCTCCGCATGTATAGTGTAGCATTTTTATATAAAGTGTATGTATATATACCTATATAGTGCATATGTAAATATACCTATGTTCGAAAGGGCCAAGTTCTATCCAATTTTAACATATAGGATACTTTTCTTCTACAGCATGGCAACTTGCTCAACCATTTTCAACTATTTATTATTTCTCCATTCAGTATAGTTTGACGCGAGAGTCATTATGGTGATGGTGGTGGCCATTCATGTATAGGTGACGACCGGAAAAATTAAACGCTTCGCACGATTTTAAACACATCGAAAAATACTCTCTTGTAATGGTAGCTTTCATGCTTGCTTTATTTTTTTTCAAATTATATCTTTTTCTCCCTGGGAATGCCATTCTCCTAAGAATTAAAATTGTTGTAAATGGTTTACTTTGTCGGAATCACTCAAACTTAGACGGAGAAGGGAGCTTCCCTTTCACGTCGCAGGCAACGTCGCACGCCAGCGACGTGGAGGATAACTCCACCCGCTGAGCCTAGGGACCACACTTGTCCAGGCTCGAAGATGCCTCCATCTGCGGGCAGCCGAAGGCATCGCCGAAAGCACGCAGTGCTGGCAGCGCGAATCGGCACACACGTTCGGCGACACTACGCTGCTCGACGCTGCGTTGACACCAATTCATGCAGAGCCCCACGAAGAAAAGCTGCTCGGGTGTGAGACCAAACTGCGCCGCCTCTTGGCGGAAATGGGCTGCGTTTTGTGGCATCTGGCGGAAACCCTGCGTTCAGGGTGGTGGAAAGCCGTGTTAAAATGTCGAATGAGTTGCCTGCAGTACGGGTTAGAGACAAGGCAAATGAAGACACACAAGGACTCACATGGTGCACTGTGTCTCTTTGCAACTCTTCTTTCGTCCCATTTTTGTGCGTTTCTTTACTAGTGTTATGAAACAATAAATCCCGATTGTTTAGTAACATGCCTGTGCTTCCACTGTCACACTATAAATGTGGTTCTCTGAACAGTAACTATGCGATGAGTGTACAATCATGAATATATATAATGAGAAAAAAGCCATAAAAAGTGCAGTTTCAGCCTAATGAAGGAGCAGCAATGCTTAAGGCATAATCTGCCTAACCTTGGCAGTCACAAGAACGCACCCATGAAAAAAGTATTTTGCTAAATTGTATTATTTGACTCTATGCCTTTGAAAACGAATGCCTAAAAGCTATGAATCTGAAAAATTTAACGGTTGCCTCCAATTCTGACGGTACCCATTTGCGTACCCCTGATTTTTAAAAGACTCTAAAATGAGTGCACCAAAAGTATCAGATTGAAATGTCTTTCAGTATGATTTACAGGGCGTTTACAATTAAATGAATGTTCTGTAAACGCTATCGTTTACGCTACACCCAAGAAAAAAATGCTTTCACTCACCACGAGGACGCAGCGTAGCACTTGTGCAGCACTCAGGCATTTTCGTTCGTTCGTTTTGCGATTATGATAAGACACACGTTGTCAATTCTCATGGCTTCGTAAACAAAACTCATTCTTAGTGTGCCAAGACGAATTTGGACACTTGGATATCGAATTCTGATGATCTGTAGCCTTTAAAACAACGGTATCAAATCGGGAACCCAGAGACCGAGTGTGTTATTGCGCTTAGTGCTTAACGCTTAGTCCGCCAGAAGTTATTCATTTGTCCGACGGATTAAGTAGGAGAATTATACAGACGTTCTTTGATCGTCATATGCACTTATCTCAGCATTATGTTTTATGTTGTGAAATGGATGGCGCTGTACAATTGTTGGACATATCTCTCGGAATGCCACCATTTCTATACTTCATGTCATTTTTCGTTTATTGTTTCAAAGCTGTCATGATTCTTCGAAGAACCGTGACCAGCCTGTATGTTTTAAAACGTGTTTCGACTTGTGAGCATAAGCGCGTACATGGAGGGGTTGGGGATAACGGGAGTCGAAGGCTTCTGTGTTGCATCCCAAGTAGTGTACTTCCCTTCTTTACTCCCAGAAAGCCAGAGACCAATAGCAGGCCATTTTGAGAAGCGTGCCATCACGTCATTTTCTAATATTATTTTTTGTTATTTGAAAAGCATGCATGTGTTTTGAACTCGAACGACGAATACCAGGGAAAAGAGGGGGGAGAGATTGTTAATGGGGAGCACCGGGCACGCCTATGCTTATGGCTTATGGGACGGTCATATGAACCTACAGGTGCAATTTATATGAGAGGCACAGTACATAACCAGTCAATAAGCATAAAGGTTGCTATGTGTCCCTGGGCTTCCGGCGTTGGGCTCAGTTTCCAAGATCAAAGTATCCGTATCCGAACACAGTACAACAAATCTGGAGCTTGTTATTGTTTACGTCACGGCTAGATGGGCGTATTACGTGGGCCCAAGAAACGCACTTTGACCTTGCGGGATGTGTTCAGTGTTTTACGTCGGTCTGAAGGGAGTCTCGCGAATAATGAAGAGACCACCCGTTTAGCTCTTATGTAGCTCAGGCGCGTAATCTAAGGAATGAAATTCAATTAATTCTGCTTGAAAGCGGCACTTGTACAGCCGTTTTGGAGAGCCCTGACGGACGGCCTTATGATGTCAAAATCACTCATGACTCACTTTTCGGGATCAAATGAAGATGTCATCCATGAACCGACTCAGACAGACACAAATAAGGCTGCGAGTCTGAGTCTGCATGAGTTCAGGAAAAGGGCGTAGGCAGGAAGTTTTTTTGAGAGGGAGGGGGAACGTGCACGGTGTACCGCCCCTGGTTAAGCCCTCTGGTCCGGGCCAGGTGTGTAATATTTCTGTGAGTCTGAGACCGAGTAAGGCCTAAGCGTAAAATATCTTTTTAGAGTGAATCTGAGTGAGCTTCACTTATTTTTACCGACGTATGCGGGTGACAGAGCAGACCTGTATCACATCGAGAGCGAGAACACTAATCTCTGGAATGATTTTCTCGGAATATCTAACCGACCTTTTTCAAGCACTCGCACAACATCCCGTTGGCACGTGGCACACTATGAGAAAAGTTGGTAAGCCGAGAGAACTACCTTTTTCTCCGTCAGCTGCTCATTGGCGCCGTGCGAGCACAAAACGAAAAGGACATGCCGCCGCTAGTTGAATAGGGTCCGAATGCAAGTGCACATGTCTACGCATGAAATGCGTAAAGAATAACGCTTTCAGTGTATACGTCTGGACGAGTGTACATCGAACGTAGATGATGAGCGGCATGCGAGTTGTTGGTTATACCGATAAATTTGGTGAAAGCATGTTATCGTGAGCATTGTGATTTGGAGCACTAAATTCATAGTTATTCGACGATGAACTGCTCTTCAAGCGCTAGGACCTTCAATACCATCGCGGTTTGATTGGATCGTTAACACAAAGCTGCAGAGAAGTGTTACAATTACAGAATTTTTTATATTTTATGGGCAAGGCACGCACTGAAAAAAGAAAAATTAAACACATTCTGAACGTGCTTAAAGACGAAGGAATGAAAGTTGAATTCACGTGTGAGATACCTTGCTCTGATAATTTGGAGTTTCTTTAGGATGCTTAAGTGTCTCTGCGGAGCATGTTTGCTGCCAGTTTATTCCGTTGTGACATAGAGCACTGGTCAATTCCACGTCGGTGCATTCAAATATTCTTCAATGAGGAATAATGATGTTCTACTTACTCTCAGTGAAGAAAAAGAAAAACAAAATTACTACGGCGCTTTACCTGAAAAATAGTTTCTAACTGCAAGAAGTTGCGTTGTCCTGCCTATATCATAGTGCGTCAGATTGTGAACAGCTTATTCGTACTGCAAACAATAATTTAGAGAACCTTCATGGGCGAAGAAACTAGGAATATTCGAGTTATCCCGTGCATACGTTCTGCCCAGTCTGAAAGCAAGATTGGAAGCGATACCAGGTGAGAGTTGTGCTCTCAGCACTATTAGCTCAGTAACGTTTTTTTCCGTAGAACGCAAAAGATTGCAGGAGTCTGCAGTGGGCAGAGAAAAGTACTATGAGAGGCATGCCAACTGTTCTTTCCTGTGTTGTGCAAGAGTTGCTAACCGATTTCCTCTTGTGTTCACATATATACATCGGTCAGACTGATTGATGTATCAAGATGTGCCTCAGAGAGCATGAAAATTGATTGAATGAAGCCATCTCATCACCCCTCGCATTTCCAGTACTCCGAATGCAATTTCAATCTTGAAGGCCTGGTAGTCTTGCACAGTTACACTAACCAGACCACAAGAGAAATCGCGAAGACGTATAATAAAGGACATCGCACATTATTTAGGTCAATTAACCTCCGATATTGCTAGAACACAAGAAACTTAACTACATTATTCAACTCTAAACACGCGCCTCGGTTGTAAGCCATTTTATACGTCTTTGTGACATGCGTTATGCGTCCCCCTTTTCCTATATGTGTTGGACGGGCGATAACCTCGCAATCATGAATGGGCTTTTCCGGTGTGCATAATTTTTTCTTGGTCCTACTTCTTTATTTTGCCTTGTCGGCTTGATTCGAACCTACAGTTACAGTTCCACGACGTGTTATAGTAGATAGATTAGCTGCGAGCGGCGCGCAGTGGTCTATTCCGCGTATTTTATTTTAAGGAATTGCGCTTATTTTTAAAGCACTCTTTAAATATACCAGAACCCCACATTTATTCGTAAGTTTCGTCGAAGGACACTGATTCCGAATACATCTGTTAATTTATGAACATGGCTTGCACCTTGTAGGCAACCAAGTTGTACCACTTTTTATTTACGCCGAAGGCATACTGATGCTACGGGACAGTATAACGAACTGACGCTTCCGAGCAGCTCAGCTGGTTGAACAGCGGGACATAAGCGAATCGTAGACAGACCAGAGCACCTAAAAACTGAAGTGTGTGAGTAAACTACGCAGTAATATATCCCACCTTGCCGAGTAAACTTGATCTGAGAAGCGCTGGTACGATGCAAACGGAAAGTTGAAGCGTGAGACCTGCTCTCTCATTGCAGTGGCGTACCAGCTTTTCCCATTAGCGCTTGCGCACCCGTTGGCGGCTACTGTGTGCTTGAAAAAGGTCTATTACGCCGAAGATTTGCATGTCTAGTTCATGGAATCCTTGCTCACCTTATAAGCATTGAACAGAATCTCCGCAGTGACAACAGCCTCCAAGACGCGCCTTGGTATATTGTTGTCGATCCACCTCTGCTTCACGTGCATTTTCCTCAGGCACTGGTACCTCCTCCTCAGCGCATTGATGTAGCCGGAAGTCCACACCCTGTCATAGAAGCCCGTTTCGTTGAAGATGTCTGGACCATGCA
Organism: Rhipicephalus annulatus; assembly: GCA_013436015.1. Lineage (NCBI taxonomy): Eukaryota > Metazoa > Arthropoda > Arachnida > Ixodida > Ixodidae > Rhipicephalus > Rhipicephalus annulatus. The sequence continues at coordinate 131,656 of WOVY01003841.1, read as the reverse complement.
GGAACAATTGGCCTGCCTGCATTTATTAGTGAAGACATGGGTTTGTGTGTTTCAGTACAAAGTTTCATAGTACTTTTCCATGCATTGTTATGTATGTAGCTCTTTGAAAATGCGCGTGCATATAGCGCAATTTATTCCTATGAATATTGGTCTGTTGTGTGACCGATGGTGTTGCTGCAAACTGCACTTATATGACATAAGTACAAGGATTTGCGCACTTTGCGCCGTTCTGTAGGCTCCTCAATCGACAAAGTTCTCGCCAAAAGCAGGCGATCCACCCAAGGAGCATCGGCTGCTGCAGCGCGGTTTAGAGCCAAGTCCACAACCTGAGGTCACACGCGAGAGGGTGCCAATACAACATCTCGATTCCAATAGGAAGCAGCGTTAGTAACTTTTCTGATATAACTAATGATGATGCGTCGTCTTATGAGCAACCAACTCCTTACTTATCGCAAAAAATCACAGTATATTCGCAGAATGAACGATGATGAATGGGGGAAGCGTCCGTCCGCCCATTCATCCATGTGTCCACCCATCCGTGCATTCGTTCATGCATCCGATCTCGTTATAAAAGGTAGACGGCGCGCGGGTAACACTGACGAGACGCGAGCCAAGAAAGCCGAGTGCAAGCAAGCATCTTCTACGCATCCGCTGCTCTGCTTCGTCCATGCCCCACCAACGATCCGCCACGTAAGGCGACTATCCCGGAAACTGAGAATGGCACTCGTTCTCCGCGCACTAAGGCAAAGTGCGCGCAGCAGCCAATCGGAGAACAGCGGCACTTCGAAAGGTGGCGGCAGAGAAATGCCATCTAGGAAGTGAGACGAGAAATGTTCATTCATTCCTTTTGCCTTATTTTCTTTTTCGCCTCTTCTTCTCTCGGTTATTCTTACCAGTGACAAGGTTAGACTTACTACGTTCATTAAAAACTGTTTTCGATAAATTAGGCGTGGTGAGTTAAGTGGCGGGGCAGGAAGGTAATGAGTGCAATCAGCCACCGCATGACACTTGTACAGCATACGACACTCAGAAAGTTGTGAGATGGGTGGATAGGGACGAATTACACTCGCGGGTTACATGGATATTCTCGTATTTTTACTTTGCTGATTACAGTCTTCATGGAATCATTTGAACCAGTTACAGACCTGCTGTACGACGCTGTGTCCGATGACGGCATCATTAAGCGAGAAAGCTTGTCGATCGGAGGCATGACGCTGTCCAGACCGAGGTTAACGGTGTTGTACACGGTGATCAGGTGCGGCATTTCCATCCTGAATGGCGGCATGAAGAACCTGCTCGTGTTAGAGCTGGTGTCAAGCAGTAGGCTCACCATATACTGTGTGGTTATTCGGGTCAAGTGCAGGTAGCTATCCAGATAATTGGCGTCCTTCTGGTCCGGCACGTGCGCATACAGCCTGGGCGAAACCAAAATCACGTATGTGAATAAAGCTACCGGCATGGACATGCCGGTAGCTTACGCGAAGCCCAAGTCTATCGAAGCCCAAGTCTTCGGGAAGCCCAAGTCTATCCCTTGGGCTTTACAGAATTTGTAGCCCACGCTATCTTTGTCCCTATAAACTCTGGTGCCATCCAAACCCGTCCCGGAAGCCTGAAGTAAAACTTTACACGTTGTTGACACATGCCTATGACACACTTGACAAATGCTTATGATTTCTTACTTTAATACAAATTTCGCCGAGTTCGTGTAAAATAAAACTGCTGCTATGGCGGCATATTTTGCTCAAGAAACTGACCTTACAGAGAACCAAGTGGCTTTGATGAGACAAAGCCTGAACCGTAACTGAATATCACGTCAGCGTTCCCGCACGACACCGATGCCGTCTTAAGTCTTCACACGATAGCGTTGCCTATGCCGTCTGCGGAAGCTCAAATATGTAGCTGCTCCAGCCTGCATGGAAATGATGCGCAGTACATGGCTTTGCCTTAGAACAGTGATAACTTAGTTTTGAAACGGCATGGCATGCTTCTAATTTAATAATGTTCATCAAAGTACCGGGCGTTTCAGTTAAATTGAGCTGAGGGCTTAAAGAATATAGTAAGTGCTGTGCGTTCCACATTCACGCAGTAGTAATCAGACCCCTGTGAAACAGGTGACATTACTTTCATGGACTGAGCTGTCTGAATAGCAGTGATAAATTGATCAACTTTTCTAATCTAACTTCAGCGAGAAACCTGCGCGAAGCTTGTCCTACGTGCTATGAAACGTTGCGATCTTGCACGCATGCAAAAATAAATTCCACAAGAGAATTTTTCCACTTTTCCATTAAAGAGACCTTTGCACAAAACATGCCATACTGCAAAGCACTCACGCACAGCGCTTTTATGCGTGACCTTGGCACGCAGGGCTCCTCCGCGCACAGACATCAAACGAAGTAGCTGTTGTTGAGTGCGATGGGTGCGAAGTGAGGATATAGGGTGAACATTTTTGAGCGGATAACAAATTAATCGATAAAAAAGAACGTATTCGTACGCATGGGAATGTTATACGGCACCAGAGCTGGCCTAACGCTACATTCACATAGGCCACATCGAAGTATTGCGCTACGTCCCCATTGCCAGCCTTCACTTGTCGAGCTCTTCATGTCACTGTTCAGACGCAACCACTGCTTTCAGCCCAGTGTTTTCATGACACTTTTTTTAGTTACCGGGAGCACTACCTGAAGCCAAACACGGTCAAGCCACTTGTGGTATTGAGATTGGCAGCCTACAATGTGTTGTTGTTTATGAGTTGCGCGTGGCTCCGCCAAAGTCGTGCATGGCACAAGCGCCCGCCTCCAAGTTAAAAGGTCGTGTTCAAATCGCTACGGCAAATGGCGGATTTTTCATTACAGTGGCACTTAATGTACATATGTACTGGCTTTGCTTTATTTCTTGAAACTAGCTTTAGTCGCTACGTATTTGCTAAAAAAGTAACGCAAAATGTGAAGTCTCGTTTCCATGCTCGTATTACCGAAAATCTTGCACGCTATACTTTATACGTTTTGTTTTATGCCGTGTGGTGGAGCCGCAAAAAATTACGCTCACTATCAAGTATTTTTTTCTATTTCACTTCATATTACACTTCATTTTTTGTAGCTCTAATTGTAGGCACTGAAACAAGTTTTAAAGAACAAAAGAAATCCAACGCAGCAAGAAGAAGAAACCTTAAAAATGAAGTTATAACATCTACAAATACGACACGAATAGATGCATTTTGAGTGGAAAGCAGGCATTCTACCACTGCACCACTGTGATGAAGCTTCGCGCAACTTTTAAACAATCAAACATTAAAGAGAGCCGATCGCAGCGCCAAAAGCGGCTTGATCCTCATCCAGCTTCACTTTTCGAAAATTGTTCCAACCACTCTCCTGGTCTAGTACGCTGTAGTTTCCTCAAAAAAATCTCCTAAAAAAGGTGGGTTCTCTTACGTAGGTGCGGTCAATTATAGTGCTCAATTTTGACAACCTTTATTTCGTGTGGCTCATCACCATTGGCCAGCTGTCTTCACTCGGGGCGATGCCCAGCGTCAGCATTGGCTAAAATTTTGTCTAGGAAATAATCCCAGCAAAAGAGTGTTTGTTTCTGTTTATTCAAGTACTGGTTCATTTCAAAGCCTGAAATTTCTGTCGCACACGTGCCACCGTCACACATATTGGCTGCGGTGAATAATATAAAAAAGCATAATAATAATAATAATAACAACAACATATTAATAATGTTATTATAATTATTATTATTATTATTATTATTATTATTATTATTATTATTATTATTATCTTTTTTATTGCCTATCTGGGTTTTACGTGAGAAAACCACGATATGGTTATAACAGACGCCATAATGAAAGCCTACGGAAATTCGAACCACCTGGTGTTCTTTAACGTGCGCTGACAATACAAAGTACACGGGCCGTGGTGAATAGAACAAATTAGCTATGAAAACCCCGGGCAATGCTGAAAGTGTACAATGCAGCAAACGCCATAGCTTACCGGTCCAATTCACCATTGTCACTCTTCGTGGTAAACGTGTATGGTATGAGTCCTAAGGCCACTATCCTATTCACCATCCTGGGCTCGCTCCCCTCACTGGCCTTGTGAAGTGAGGTGACAAAGTCTCTGGATGAGTGGGAGATGCACTGTACCATGTCTTCGACGTGTTCAACATCGCTACGCTTCAAATGGTTTTGCAGGTACAACCTTTCGGCAGCAAAAGGCATCAACCTGCATCAAGGTTCAAAACCATTTGTTTAGACAGTCACGAAAGACCATGCAAAATTTCTGTCCTCGACTACCTTCCAGTCAAAAAGATAGGCTGTGGGTTCGGTTAAATGTTCAGCCTTCCTTTTTTTTGCTGACATTAATTTCCTACTTTGACGTATAGGATAAAAAAATAGACTCAGACGTCTACTTACGGGCCGTTTTTTTATTGTTTATTGTCATCTCTACCGTTTCAAATAACCTTTCAACAATGAGGACAAGGTGTTTCTAATCAGCTTAAAAGAGGAATAAACGTTAACTAAAGGTGACAAATGAGGTTCCAGCAAGGTTTTAATGTGTTTGTAGCTGTCAGCACTAAGTTGTGGTTAACGTTATTGACTATCGTTATATCATATGGCAGAATAAATACTGTTAAACTAACCTCAGTCTATGATCTGACCAATCTGAAAAATAGAAATGTAGATGACACAGAAATATTATTTATTTTAAATGTTTAGCCTACTGAGTACTTTTGTCTTGCAACGTGCATAAAAACTCGACGCGTACTACTGGCCATGCAAAATAAAAAGCAAGAACTAGTATTTGACGTTTCAATTACAATGCTCTCATATTGAATTTTTCCAGTAATATACAAAACAAAAGGGCCCTTGATGGTAAGGCATACAAAGCTACTCAAATGTGCATATGTACTAACTAATAGAAATGATAGGCTATTTTGTAACGAAGTGGATTGAACATCAGAGCACAGATATATCCTTTCACAACACATAAATTGCCGAATTAAAAAAGGTAAAACAGAATACACAATACAAAAACATGAGTTAACAAACTAAAGACCTACACTGGAAGGAATGCGAGAGAATAAATTGATAACCAGCCTTGAGGATCACACACTGATGTGACGACAAAACAGTGCCCGCTATGTGAATGCACTTACTGGCGGACGTCGCTGAAGCAACGTGGCCACAAATCTTTCAAGCTGTCTGTGTAGTTTGCAACGTACGTGCTGTACGCGAGGTTGTGCGATGCCAAGGGCTCAGGAACCACACGATATAAAGACCAACGTAGGCGGAAATCTTCATTGGATCCAGTGACGTGAACACATTTTGGGACAGGAACTCCGCGTACTCGTCGTCGACTACCAAGCACGTAGTGCGCACGTTCTGCAGGGTCTGAAACTTATTGTTAAGGACTTTGGAAAGTGCGAACCAGAACTCTGTCAGTGGATACTGGCTGCTCAATTTAACTTGGGTATTTAGGGCATCACTTTCTGGCAAGTCAGAAAAGTGCCTGTTTACAGTTTGTATGACCTTGATGACGCGCGAGTAGGACATGCTACGTTCGCCTATTATTTCAGCGCAGCGCCTGATGTACACGTCGAGACTGTTGCCCAACTGCAGCTGCTGAAGGAACTTGACGAATGGGACTATGTGGTAACTAGGCGCAAAGTACAGCATGTAGCCACGGCCGAGGCGAAGATTATGGCCGCCCGTGAGCCTAAACAAGGGTCCGATGCCGATGTTAAGGTTTATGTCTACGATGCCGCGTACGATGAAGTAGACCGACGTCGCGGGCGTCTGAGGAAACGAGAAACCTTCTGCCCTAAGTACAGTCTTTATCTTGTCGATGTCCTCTGGCGTCTGGTGTACAAGTTTCATACAGTTCCGAAGCAGTATGGCGACCTTCTCAACGCTGCTTTGACCGGATGTGGTTGGTGTGTTCGATATCAAGTGAAACGCAGAGATCCTTAGTGTGTCGTGAGCCTTAGTGTAGTGGTTCGAACCAGCTCTGCTGCAGGCGTACTTATAGAAGTCGTAGCAGGGCGCGTACGATGGTTCAATTGAGTTGCGTATGGCTATGCTTGGCTTGTAACAGCGTGGTTCCCTGCATTGCATGAGAAAATGGAACAGCAGCAATGGCTGCAGAATAAAGATGGTCAATGTCACGACTGTAACCGACACCAGGAACACGCGGTACTCGGTGGTGCGGTCAACCGGGGGTGGTGGTGTGATGTTGGAAATCTTGACGTCACTCTTGGTCAGGGTGCTGAGTTGAACGGGTGCGTGGAATGAGACCGATCGCGGAACGCGGCCTCCAGGCCTCTTGGCGAACGCGGAACGTCAAAGACGCACAGGGCCATCAGCGTTCGCCAGACGGTAGTGGTGAATCAGCGGACTTGACCACCTGCTCACTTTCTTCGGTGACGAAGTGGCGACCGGCGGCCGTGAGGAACGTCGATGCTGCGAGATCAAGGCACACATTCTTTTACCGTGTAATTCAGTTATATAAATTCGTAAAGCTTGTAACGTCTGGACAACTTTGAATAAAGCAAGATCATGGTGTGGATATGATTTTCCAGGAAATGGTTGTAGCCTGGCACTTATTGTCCCATTACACGGCAGACCACACGCACATTTTGAGGCCTGCCGCTCAGTGTGCGGATATTTATGTGCCTTATAACAATAAAATTAGGCGGTGATATTACTTGCGTACGCAAAAATCTGCCCTAGCGTTGCTACCTATGCATTTGTACCACTTTTGGTTAATTATTATAGGTTGATTCTGCAAGTGACAACACAAGCACGACGAGGTTATTCACAGAGTCACCGACGCTACATGCGCAACGAGAGACATAGACGTCCAGAAGCGCCCCGTATTATCAGCGATTCATACTGCCAGCTTGAACACAACAACTGAAGTACAGCGCATAAACAAGAATATATAGGCACAAAAACACAATAGTGCGAGCGCAGAGCCACAGTGACGTCACTATTGTTTTCTTATGTTACATCAGCAATGCCGCGTGCCGCATTTAAGACGTTAGCATGACAACCCAGAATCGCGAGACATGCCGCACATCAAGGACCTCCTAATACTACGAAAAAATCAACAAAACGAGCGCATTGTTATCTCCTGTCGTCTCGCCTTTTTGGCCCAATTTGTGACGCCAAAGACTGTTCACGTGACGTCATTCTTAAATAAGCTCGCGATAGGTTCATGTGCGAAGTATGTGTAGTGAATTGCACCCACTGAGGTGGTCTAGTAGTTATAATAATCTAACGTAACTCGAAGGTAACAGAATGGAATCCCGGCTGCATTTCAATGGGGCTGAGCTATCAGAAGACCGTGTACATAGGTTTAGGTGAATTTAAAGTGCACAATATCATCCACTTTTTGTAGGCCTTCACTAGAGTATTCCTCATAATCATATACTTTTATGGCTTAAAGCCCCAATAGGTAACAATATCAGTTGCTGCTTGCCCACTACCTTGCTTTGCAAGGCATTCGCACACCCGTTGTGCCTTGCCTCGCATGACTTTCTTGCGCTGTCCACTTATACCACTTCGTCTTGTGGGTTTTCAATTACGCAAGCGGAGATCATCGTGCAGCTGAGGAGCATGAACGCTTAATAAGCTCAATAAGCAATTGTATCGGGCCAGTTGGTATGAATCCATTTTGGTAGAAAGCGCTGCAACTATTACATGGAACATTACACGGTGTGTTCCATGTATTAGTTGCAGCGCTTCCTACCAAGATTGATAAGCTCACCGCTTATTTCGGACATTGTTGACGTGTTTCATGAAGAAATACGGCCAAAAGGGGATATAGCACATGCTGAAAGCGCAGCGAATTGAAGGCAGAAAGTACTCTCACTTTTTCAACTCGAAATGGCTTGGCTCTTTATTTCAGGAGGCAGATATTGTGACCACATTTGTTGAGCTGTGTATAACTAAAAATAAGACCAAAACATATCATAGTTTTTAAACTTTTCTAGAATAATCATTGAATAGAACGTGCTTCCCATTCGTTGGTTTGCTATCTCTCGATCATTGCATATTTAATCGACATTTTTTGTCAAGCCTGTTTTCTTCTCATAATACATTACCGCCCTCTTGTGGACGCCATGAAGGCAGTGGGGTTCATTTCTTTGCTTTTTTATTTGCCGTTGTAGGTATAGGCATTAAGCAAGAACTAATAAAGTGAATTGAGACATGGTTGGTTAGATCTCACAGAGGAACTATGCAGGCGCACTAAGCAAGGGCAGAAAATATTGTCCCCGTAGGCCAGCACTTCAATAATATCATTTCCTCTTTTATTTGTCTATGTTTTTAATATGCGTAAAAAGTTGCATAACAATGCAAGCGGTGTCTTGTCATTTATTATCTTGATAATAATTCTCAGTAAGGTTATCAGATTCTGATTTAGTCGTTAGGATGTGAATGTGAAGGATGCGTCGATAGGCGTCAACATGAGTGCGTGCATCCATGTCAAAGGTTGCCATGGGGGTCAAACTATGATTCACATTGTGTGAATTGTGCTTCTCAACACTCGATGCAACTGCAACCATTCCTATAAAATCCCGCTAAGCTTTCATGTTTTAAAATAGTCATATGTTAGAGAGATCAGCCACCTTTTTTCAATGAATGAGTCGACGAACGATTGCCTGAAAACACGCTTAAATATATACCGATGGCGTTGTCGCAATCTCTATTTTTCGAAAAATATAGTTTCCAGTTTATTTTATTTTTGTTACCGCCCTACCCACAGATTTTGTAACATTCCCGCATAATAAAGATAGGGAGCACAAGGCACCAGGTTCAAGCACCCGTAACAGAAAAAAATTCCGCCATATCCACGAAGTGAATGATGATGAGTGGGCGAAGCTCCGGAGGTAAACCTGGTAAACCATGAATCCTCTGTACATTTTGCCCACTCGATTTTATTACATCGCTCCCCCTAGCGTACGTCGCCGAACTAAATCGAACGATTGCCTTCAACCAATGACACGCGCCTATATGTGACATCATTCCTATTTTATAAGATCTCGCGTCTTTCATCAACTACAAGTACCGCTTTCTAGTTTATAACATCTTGCATCTTTTCATCATCAGCTACAAGTACCACCATCTAGTAAACACTACAAGAACTAAACGAGAGGTGGCTACATACAGGAGACGGTACCGCCATCTAGTGAACACTGCAAGAACTAAACTAGAGGTGGCTACATACAGGGGACGGTACCGCCATCTAGTGAACACTGCAAGAACTAAACTAGAGGTGGCTACATACAGGGGACGCACAGCCCCCGCCCTAAGGAGCTTCGCCCCTAAAAAGTAGATATGCTCAATACCTCAGGTGATCCTGGAGAAGGCTGTATCAGCCGAATGCACCCAAAGCTCTTTTTTTTAATGTGACTTCCAACCGCATTGTTTTTTGGCGGTACGTTTTTATGATTGAGCTTTAAGTTACAGCATCAAGTGCAGCAAAACATTGCACACGGTGAAAAATAGCAACCTTCCCTTAGCTACAGTGGCACACCGGAAGTGAATGCACCAGTTTGAAAGCCCTTACCTCCTCGGGTGGCAGCACGAAGTTGCTAATCACTGGACTGATGGAGCTGTTGCGCCGCCCAGAACTGTCAGATGGTGAGTACGCCATAGCAAGGTGCTGTATCTAACGTAACGTGCTCCCATAATACATACGCTGCGATAGAATATCGAATTCAATTGAAGCCGATCTCCCTGGAACAGCAATGATGATGATGATGATGATGATCCTTGACACTCTGGCGCACACCCACAAAGGGGGATCGGCCAAGAACCGGGCGGCAGGATCTTAACTAAAAGGCTAATGACGAGCGACCACCCTTTAATCTTCTTCTTCTTCTTCAGCATGTATCTCGCGCAGAAACAAACATTTCGTGGTTTATTATTCATACACCGTAAGACTCCTAAACGCAAACTGCGCACTGTGTAAAATATTACCGTGATTGAGAAACCAAGGTTCTGTAATAAGATATGAAGCCCATGAATGTAAAACAACAAATTTTGGTTTATTTCGAGAGGGGCCATAAAAGAAGCACATCAGGTTTTCACTAATTGTTTATTTCTATAAACTTTGGTATGCTGGCTCCTTTTCTGCTCCCTAATCCTCAAATTCACTTTTACAAAATATACGAATTCTTCAATGACTGAAGTGGTAACATAGGGACCTTTGTGAGTGTGGCGCACACAACATAGGAAAATTAGCAAACTCCACAAATCTACACGGGCGCTTGTCTAACTGCTTGCCCCTCACTCACTCATGTTTACCCACTACGTGGTATTGATCAAGAATGAAGCCTTAGGATTTAACACGTGGAGAGTTGAGAAATCGGCAATGAGTAAGGTAAAAACACAGTATACTATAGTGATGGGCGACTTTAATGGAAAGGTAGGGAAGAAGCAGGCTGGAGACCAGGCAGTAGGAGATTATGGCATCGGCACTAGAAACGCCAGAGGAGAGCTGCTAGTAGAATTCGCAGAACGCAATAATTTACGAATTTTGAATACCTTCTACCGAAAACGAGAAAACCGCAAGTGGACATGGAGGAGCCCTAATGGCAAAAATAAGAACGAAATAGACTTTATAATGAGTGCACACCCTGGAATCGTGCAGGATGAGGAAGTGGTTGGCAAGGTACGATGCAATGACCATAGAATGGTACGGTCTCGAATTCGCCTAGACTTGAAGAAGGAACGACAGAAACTGATACGCAAGAAGCCAATCAATCAGCTAGCACTGAGAGGGAAAGTACAGGAATTCAGAGTGTCGCTGCAGAACAGGTACTCGGCTCTTAGTAGAAAACCAACCTTAGCGTAGATACAATGAATGATAATCTGACGAGTATCATTACGGAGTGTGCAGTGGAAGTTGGAGGCAGGGCAGTTAGACAGGACACTGGCAAGCTTTCGCAGGAAACGAAGAACCTAATTAAGAAGCGTCAAATCATGAAAGTGTCAAGTACAACAGACAAAATAGAACTGGCAGAGCTTTCGAAGTTGATTAATAGACGTAAGGTATGCGATGTGAGAAGGTATAACATGGAGAGAATTGAACACGCTCTGAAAAATGGAGGAAGTGTCAAAGCATTGAAGAGGAAACTTGGGATAGGCAAAAGTCGGATGTATGCATTAAGAGACAAAGAAGGCAAAATAACTACCAATATGGATAGGATAGTTAAAATAGCGGAGGAGTTTTACAGAGATCTGTACAGTAGCCGAGACAACCACGACCTTAATACTATAAGAACTAGCAGTAACCCAGATTACACCCCACCTGTAATGATAGAAGAAGTCAGAAAAGCTTTGGAGAGCATGCAAAGGGGCAAAGCTGCTGGTGAGGATCAGGTAACATCAGATCTGCTGAAAGATGGAGGACAGATTGTGTTAGAAAAACTAGCCACCCTGTTTACGAGGTGTCTCCTGACGGGAAGAGTACCAGAGTCTTGGAAGAACGCTAACATCATCTTAATACATAAGAAAGGAGATGACAAGGACTTGAAGAATTACAGGCCGATCAGCTTGCTCTCTGTAGTATACAAGCTATTTACAAAGGTAATTGCTAACAGAGTAAAGAAAACATTAGAATTCAATCAACCAAAGGAACAAGCAGGATTTCGAACAGGCTACTCAACAATTGACCACATTCATACTATAAATCAGGTAATAGAGAAATGCTCAGAGTATAACCAACCACTATACATAGCCTTCATAGATTACGAGAAGGCGTTTGATTCAGTAGAAATATCATCCGTCATGCAAACACTGCGGAATCAGGGCGTAGATGAAGTATATATAAACATTCTGGAAGAAATCTACAGGGGATCAACTGCTACCATAGTGCTTCATAAAGAAAGCAACAGATTACCAATCAAGAAGGGTGTAAGGCAGGGGGACACAATTTTCCCAATGCTATTTACCGCGTGCTTACAGGAGGTTTTCAGAAGCCTAGAATGGGAACAGTTAGGGATAAGAGTCAATGGAGAATACCTTAGTAACCTGCGCTTCGACGATGACATTGCATTGCTGAGTAACTCGGGGGACGAATTACAACTCTTGATTACGGAGTCAGACAAGGAGAGCAGAAAGGTGGGTCTTAAAATTAATCTGCAGAAAACGAAAGTAATGTACAACAACCTCGGCAAGGAGCAGCGCTTCGAGATAGGTAATAGTGCACTTGAAGTTGTAAAAGACTATGTCTACTTAGGGCAGGTAATAACCGCAGAGCCGAACCACGAGATTGAAGTAACTAGAAGAATAAGAATGGGGTGGAGCACATTCGGCAAGCACTCCCAAATTATGAGAGGTAGATTTCCACTATCCCTCAAGAGGAAGGTATATAACAGCTGTATCTTGCCGGTACTTAGCTACGGAGCAGAAACCTGGAGACTTACAAAGAGGGTTCAGCTTAAATTGAGGACGACGCAGCGAGCAATGGAAAGAAAAATGGTAGGTGTAACCTTAAGAGACAAGAAGAGAGCAGAGTGGATTAGGGAACAAACGGGGGTTAAGGATATCATAGCTAAAATCAAGAAGAAGAAATGGACATGGGCAGGGCATGTAGCGCGTAGACAGGATAACCGCTGGTCATTAAGGGTAACTGACTGGATTCCCAGAGAAGGGAAGCGGGTTAGGGGGAGACAGAAGGTTAGGTGGGCAGATGAGATTAAGAAATTTGCGGGTATAAATTGGCAGCAGCAAGCACAGGACCGGGTTAACTGGCGGAACATGGGAGAGGCCTTTGTCCTGCAGTGGACGTAGTCAGGCTGATGATGATGATGATGATGATGATGAGTTGAGAAAGAAATAACAAAAGGCAAGGTGAGATGAACTTGTTTCGCGTAGTTTAGACGTTGAATAACTTTAGATACAGAAAAACACATTTTAAAAAGTGGCCCGCAGGTCGCGGGATCAAATCGCGGCTGCAGCGTCTGCATTTCCGATGGAGGCGGAAATGTTGTAGGCCCGTGTGTCCATTTTTGGGTGTACGTAAAAGAACCCCAGGTGGTCGAAATTTCCGGAGGCCTCTACTACGGCGTCTCTCATAATTATATTGATGCAAGGTACGCTGGCAACTTTAGTAGCCAGCCTCTGAGGAGGACAACGAAGTAGTTCTGTGTGCGCGTGGTCTGGTGTTCGCTTTTCTGGCCCTTGGGTTACGAAAGTAAACGCCCTATTTTGTACCTGCGTACCTGTGTTTTTGTGACAATTTCTGGTGGAGGTGCGGGGTACGGTAGATGATACGGTCCCCTGAGAGCAACCCTGACGCAAGTCCATCGAGTAGCTCAGCCGAGCTTACCTCTGTGCACGTACGTTCCAGCCGTCGTCTCCAGGGATTCGAGCCACAGCACGGTTGGCTGCCTGAACGTCAGAGGAGTATGAATCAAACACCGCCTAACGTCACTGCGCCCGCACCAGCGCACCTGGTTATCAACCAGCCCAAGACGCCGAAGACATTTCACGGAGCTCCTTTTGGACATGCCGACGACTGGCTCGAGCATTTTGATCGGGTCGCTGTCATCAACGATTGGACCACAGAGCATAAGCTACGCTATGTGTACTGCTTCCTGGAGGATTCCGCGAAAACGTGGTTTGAGAACCATGAAGCAGCGCTTACGTCATGGCATGAGTTTCAACATCAGTTCCTCAAGGCTTTTGCCCAAGAGGACAGGAAAGAGACAGCGGAGCGTGCTATAGAGGCAAAGGTTCAAGGCCCTAACGAAAGGGTGACGACTTACACAGAGGACATGGATCAGCTTTTCAGGCTTGTGGAGCCCTCTATGTCCGAATCCAAGAAAGTTCGCCACCTAATGCGTGGTGTTGAAGAAGAGATTTTTGCCGGCCTGATTCGAAACACGCCTGCGACACTTGCGGAGTTCCAAGAGAAAGCCACTGCCATGGAGAGGACCCTTCAACAGCATGCCAGGCAGTATAACCGTGATGTACACCCAAGTTAGGTCACTTCTGTCACTCTCGCCAATGACATCAGCGCGTTGCGAGAGTTTACCTGAGCTCTCGGTAAGGAAGAGCTACAAAAGCTGCAGGTGGCTGCTTCACCTGTAGAGCAGCTCTCCAATGCGGAGATGGTACGCGCCGAGCTACGGCAAGCCGTTCACGCTCCCCAACCCTCCGAGGCGCCACAACAGAGGCACTGCGTCGAGATGAGCTACGCGGAAGCAGTGCGACGACCTCCATCGTGCAGTTCAACTAGCGTATTTTACCCCAGTGAGCGACACGCTCAGCAAATGAAGGTAGGCTTCCGTCCTCGCAGCTCACCGTTGATCGCCGAAGGAAGACCGAGAAAGAGTGACATCTGGCGTACACCCGACCACAGGCCCCCTTTGTTTCCACTGCGGGGAAGCCGGACACGTCTACCGAAAATGTCCATACCGTCGTGTGGGCCTCCGCGAATTTTCGCCTAAGGCCCCTCGTCCACGACCTAGCGAGCGACCACTGGACATAGAGAGTTTCATCTCGAATCGTCGCAGCATCGAACATCGGTCGCAAGCGCCTCACTCGTCGTCGCCTGCTCGCTACAGGTCACCGAGCCCAGCCTATTCACGCGGCGCCCCGAGACGCCGTTCACCCAGTCCTGCAAGTCGGGAAAACTGAGTGCAGCGACCTCCGGAGGCGAGGCCGCTGACGCTGATTCTACGGAAGATCCTCCACTACGACGACAGCGACGGCAGCAAAAAGATGTACAGACGCAGTCAAACGTGGTACGAAGAGTGGTGACATCAAACATTGCGGTAACTGTGGACGACCAAGAAGTAATGGCGCTAATTGGCACTGCAGCAGACATATTCATTTAATCTGGACACCAGGGCACAAAGGTTTGTTGTTAAACGAAATAGCTGATTCTCTTACGAAGGCATCTCTGTCGACACTAATTATTCCTATTTTTCCTTATACAGTATACATTACGGTGGCGCGATTTCGGACACTTAAAATCAGGCAAAATTTATCTGACCCTGCACTGACGGCTTCTCAAGAGTACAAACACTTGTTATTTCCCTGGCGCAGTGAACTGACTAATTCAAGGATGATGGAAGTTGTCATCACGAAATTTCGTTGCCGCGTTACCTCCCTAAATTTTTACTTGCATAGATCAGGCATATTGAATTCCCCTATGTACATTTACTGTAATCAAGAGGAAACGATCAGCCAATTTTCATTACATTGTCGCCGTTTCGATTTATTCAGGCAAAGCATACTAGCACCACCTCTTCAAAAACTGGGCTTGCAACTATCACAACCTGATCTTCTTTCATTTGTAGCCTCTACACTGGGTTTCAGCCACAGGGATGTTTTATTCGCCGTTCAAGAGTACATCACTGCGACTAAACGATTTTCTTGCTAAATTACTGTCTCACTATTTTTCTTTTTTTTCTGCAAACTTCATATCGGTATTTCAAATCAAAACTAAGTAACAAAAAATTTGTACGAATGTCGCAATGCTGAAAGTTTAAGGGCAAATTCACCTTATAATCGGCCAATCTCCTTCTTTGGGTACGAGTCATTTGCACAGGGAAACAACAACAACAACAGACACTTCCGTTATGAGCACGGGTATTGCCTGCACGCTGAAGAAGGTTTTTACCCAGTGGGCTGGGTCGCAGATACGTACGGCAGGAGGCCATCTTCTCACTCCAGTGGGACGGTGCACAGCGCGAGTCAGTATTCACGGATTTGCGTATCTCGGAGATTTTGTAATACTGTCGAGTTGCTCGAGAGACCCAATTCTCGGACTGGACTTTCTGCTTGATAATGGAACCGTGATTGATTCGCAAGAGTCACAGGTGATGCTTTCTGCGGCACATGCTTTAGCGCGCAACCCTCACGGCAGTTACGTCAATGCTTTGAGAATTGTTGACGATGACGTCACGTTACCACCAAAGAGTAGCGTGCTGACCTTGGTAGCCTGCGACGTTTTTGATGAATTAAACGACTATGAAGGTATTGCAGAGGCAAATATCTCGCTGCTGCTCAAACGAAACATCTGCATAGCCCGATGCCTTGTTCGGTTAGAGAATAAGCGCTCTCGAGTTTTGCTGACCAACTTCAGCAATGAGTTTCAGCACGTCCCTAGAGGCACTACTGACGCTTTCCTCAGTAAAATCGCCGACTTTCCTGATATCGGCACATTGGATTCGGCTTCACCACATGCAAAAGCTTGTGCTGACCTGGGAAGCCGCATTCACGCTAATCCAGACTAGCCAGATTCACAAAAGGAGCGGCTGCTAAACCTTGTGAGGGAATTCTAGGACTGCTTCTCCACAGCATCGAAAGTTCAGGGTACCACCGTTACAAAACACCGCATTGTTACCGAGGAGTCAGCGTGGCCTCTTCGCCAACATTCATACCGTGTGTCCCCGAAGGAAAGAGAGGTGATTAAGCGTCAAGTTCAAGAAATGCTGAATGATGACGGCATTCAACCCTAGACAAGTCCGTGGGCGTCACTTGTTGTCTTAGTAAAGAAAAAAGACAACACACTAAGCTTCTGCGTCGACTATCGGCGGCTTAACAAAGTCACAAAACGCGACGTTTACCCCTGCCACGGATTGATGACGCCTTACACCGTCTACGCCACGCCCAGTTCTTTATATCATTAGATCTCAAGTGAGGGTACTGGTAAAAAGAAGTTGACGAGGGTGACCGTGAGAATACCGCCTTCGTGACGCCTGACGGGCTCTACGAATTTAAAGTGCTGCCTTTCGGTCTCTGTTCCGCTCCCTCCACGTTTCAACGCATGATGGACACTGTACTAGCTGGACTAAAGTGGCAGACGTGTCTTGTACACTTGGATAATGTCGTTGTGTTTTCAAGCACGTTTGACGAGCATATTTCAAGGCTAAAAAGTGTCCTCACTGCATTAAGGAGAGCGAATCTTACTATCAAGCGCGAAAAGTGCTACTTAGGCTATAAGGAACTCAAGTTTCTCAGGCACGTGGTGAGCCCGGGGGGTGTTCGACCGGATCTGGAGAAGTTGGCTGCCGTTGCCGATTTCCCTCGTCCTGGAGACAAAAAGGCTGTTCAGTGGTTCCCCGAACTCTGTGTGTACTACCACCGTTTTGTCGAAGGATTTTCGAAAATTGTGGAACCTCTTACAAGACAGACACGGCCAGATGTGCCTTTCGTATGGACAGAAGAACAACAACAAGCCTTCGTAGAGCTACGCAACTGACTGCAGACAGCCCCAGTGCTGGCACATTTCGACGACACTGTCTACACCGAGATCCACACAGACGCCAGCAACGTAGGAATCGGAGCCATTCTAGTTCAATGGCAGAACGGCGCAGAACGTGTGGTTGCTTACGCGAGCCGCAGTCTCACAAAGCCGGAGGCTAATTACTCTACCACCGAAAAAAAGTGCCTAGCCGTCGTTTGGGCTATTAGCAAGTTTCGACGCTACCTATACATCCAGCCATTTAGAGCGGTCAGTGACCACCGTTCGCTTCGATGGATTGCCAATTCGTGGGATCCATCAGGCCACCTCGCCCGCTAGAGCATCATCCTTCAAGAGTATAACATAACGGTGGTCTACTGATATGGAGATAAGCATACAGATGCTGACTGCCTGTCTCGTGCTCCTATTTCCCCGACGCCTTCTGACACCGAACAAGATTTACCGTTTCTTGGCATCGTCAATGTGGTGCGGATGTCTGAGCTTCAACAGGCGGACACTGAGCTACTTCTTGTCATAAATCATCTTCAAGGAGAAGACGTTATCGTCCCACGCCGGCTCTCACGTGGTTTAACGACGTATTGCCTGCGCAACAATGTTCTCTACAAGAGAAATCTTGAGAGCAACCAGGAAACTTTCCTCCTCGCATTTCCAACGGCACTGCGTGAGGATGTTTTGCAGGCGTGCCACGACGATCCTTCGACCGGTCACTTAGGTCACAATAGCACGCATCCGACAGAAGTACTACTGGCCACAGCTTGATTCGTTTCAGCAAGTGTTAATGGATCTTCTTGGTCCTTTCCCTACGTCATCCTCAGAAAATAAGTAGAAAATCGTCGCAACCGACACTCTGCCTCGCTATGCAGAAACAAAAGCTGTGCCTAAAGGAACTGCAGTTGAAGTCGCCAGATTCTTTGTCCACGACATTGTTTTGCGTCATAGTGCACCTGCTGTTCAAATAACCGATCGGGAGCAGCATTTACGGCAGAGTTACTGCAACAAGTGACCAAGCTGATGCACACCAACCACCGGAAAACAACAGCTTATCATCCCCAAACGAACGGCTTAACGGAGGGGTTAAACAAAACACTGGCCGACATGCTATCTATGTAAGTTGATGTAGAGCACAAAACGTGGGATGAAATTTTGGCGTACGTCACGTTTGCTTATAACACCGCTGTGCAAGGGACCATAGACCTAACACCATTCGAGCTTGTTTATGGCCGTCGCGTCGCAACGCCGTGAGACGCTATGCTCCCCGTAGACCAGGACACCAGCGGAAATGACAGCGTTGACGACTTCGTCGAGAAATCCGAGGTAACCCGCCAGCTTTCACGAAACCGCATTCGCGCGCAGCAAGATATCGACGCTCGCCATTACAACCAAAGCCGAAGGAACGTCCACTATCAACCAGGTGACTACGTATGGATGTGGACATCAGTTCGACATCGTGGGCTTGCAGAGAAGCTATTGCGACGCTACTTTGGCTTTTACGAAGTTGTGCGCTGCCTCAGTGACGTTAATTACGAGGTAGTTCCCCAAAGCTCCGACACCAGTTTAAACTGAAGACGTCCACTTCCAGAGGTAGTCCATGTGGTACGGATGAAACCGTACCACGCCCGCGAGTTATGAACACTTCGAACTTTTTTATTATTATCCACAACAGCGTGGGCTTTTTTTCGTGGACGTGATCATTTTTTTTCATGGCCATCTCTAGCATTTCAGTCAATCAACCGGGACGGTCGCTCTTGAAGCGGGCGAATTGACGCAAGGTAGGCTGGCAACTATAGTAGCCAGCCTCTGAGGAGGACAACGAAGTAGTTCTTTGTGCTCGTGCTCTGGTGTTCGCATTTCTGGCCCTTGGGGTACGAAAGTAAACGCCGTATTTTGTACCTGCGTATCTCTGTCTTTGTGACAATATGGTGGTTTTGGGACGTTAAACCCCACATATCAATCAATCAATCACATTTTGAAAAGTGCTGCGCAACAACACGAGACATAAGAGACAGAGAGCACTCACTAACAACTCATCTTTCATTGCCGTCACCTGTGCATATATATGTGCTGCAAAAAATAGAAACACGTGATTGTGACGGGTATAAAAGCAAGATAACAAGGCTGGTTTCAACCGTGAAAGAAAATAGTAAACTGAAAACGATAAAAAATAATAAAAACAATCAAGGAACTTAAGCAGGCGTGATGAGTGAGAAACACAAGTCTACGAATGAACATGAGCACAGAGGATAAGAATCTACAAAGAAAACCTCTAAAATACATAATTTCAGCGTCAGACAATGTTATAGAGGGCTTACTCACGAATTTGTCACCTGCTTGATGAATGAAAAAGCCTCGATATTCTCACACTATACCTTATCCCTTGCCATCAATAGAAACTTTGTGCAGCGAAAGTCAGGAAGGTAGTCGCACCACCTGTAGTGGTCAGCTAGAGAGCCTCTGGTCGTAATAAGTACATTATAGTCATGCTCCGTCACCCTTTCACCCTTTCAGTTTGGCGAATGTACAACTTAATACTCAAAAGAAACCTACACATCACTTTGTAAATGCACTCAGTGAACCTGCTCTTGTAAGTGGTTGTGCAGCCACGGCGCTTAACGCTGTTCACTATGCCACATAAACTTTAGAGCTTTCAAGGCGCAAACAGTGAGTACAACTTGAATGTTATGCTTTGACGCAAATCTCTAGGTTATGCAAAACTTTGTAAACGTATGGCATAACGTGCAAATGCACCTTATCTATTGTCTACAAAGATTTTTTTCTGTTTGGTCACGATTTATGTACTGTAATAGTGTCTCACAAACTGCAGAAATTAACCCTTCGGCCTCGCGTCCTATAAAGAGGACATAAAGAAGCTTAGCTGCCAAATGGGACTTAATGAAGCCAGAAATTGAAAAAAGTGCTCGGACGTTCCTCAATACACCAGCGCAAGCATAGGTTGTAAGTTTTTTGTCGTCGTCTTGTTTGGTGCTCTGCAAAGAACAAAACAAGATAGCGGATTGCGATAAAAACGACACTCGCCACCGCAAAAAATTGAATGACACCTTACTGGCTATTAGATCAGTGGATATTGTGTTTTTTTGTTGTATCTAAGATGTCTAATTTGCTGTTTACACAGTGGGTCTTCTCAAACACTACTAACGTATCGCCCGCAGAAGTGAACAATCTTCATGTCCTTTGATATCAAAATGTGTAACTTTTGTAGAAGCTCCTGATTTTTGTTATCATAGTCGAGATACCAGTGCAAAGAATTTTAATTCGTTTTATAAAATATAATATTGGTGCGTGATGGAGCTAGAAAAAGAAGACGATAAAAGGTAGTTCAATCAGCTTGCCCGTGAAAACATGGGCGGAGTTACTTCTGGTGCTGCAATGCAGTATTCGGCAATTTTTATGATGTGGGATCTTCCAAAGCGTTCAATACGCATACGGCGGCCCTTCAAGAGGAATGTGGGGATGTGCATCACGAGCGCAAACGTTTGCTAATGGACATTTTAAGCACTGTAGCTAATACGTAATTGCTGTGTGTAAGTTTCAAAATAATAACTTGCACTTACATGGTTAATAAAATTATCATCATCATCTTCATTATTATCATTATCATCAGACTGACTACGTCCATTGCAGGACAAAGGTCTCTCCCATGTTCTGTCAGTTAACTCGGTCCTGTGCTTGCTGCTGCCATTTAGACCCGCAAACTTATTAATCTCATCTGCCCACCTAATCTTCTGTCTCCCCCGAACCCGCTTGCCTTCTCTGGGAACATAGTTATTTATCCTTATTGACTAGCGGTTATCCTGTCTACACACTACATGCCGGGCCCATGTCCATTTCCTCTTGTTGATTTCAACTATGATATCCTCAAACCCCGTTTGTTCCTTAATCCACTCTGCTCTATTCTTGTTTCTTAAGGTTACACCTACCATTTTTTTTCCACTGCTCACTGCGTTGTCCTCAATTTAAGCTGAACCCTCTTTGTGAGTCTCCAGGTTTCTGCTCCGTAGCTAAGTACCGGCAAGATGCAGCTGTTATATACCTTCCTCTTGAGGGGTGGTGGTTATATAAATAGATGTGTTTAATTTCACCATATTTCACTTTACAACCACAAAGCCCTGGGATTCAATGAAGGATAGTCCAAGCTCTTTGGGCAGCCGAGTTAGCTCCGAGGCAACGACACCTAGAGGATTATCAGGCCTGCTCACTGCCGCCGTGACGTCTTTCGTTTTGTCCGAGTGAGTGCGTGTACGGGAGTCTGTGAGTCCATTGCCACAATCGTTTCTCTTTAAGGGATAAAGCGTGTTACATGATTACCAGCTTTAATCTGCCTTTTGCGTAATAAAAGGCACTGGTTTAGTAATGAACTGCGCTTTAAAGCATTCGGAGGCTCACCGTGAGCGATTTCAACCACGAACAAGCCAAAGGATGAAGTTATCAAATGTGTAGTTGACCTAAAGGAGCAAACTTCGATGGTCCAACAAATTGAAAAAAGTAAATGCGGTAAATTTTATTCGTTCTTTATTTACTTAAACACGCACGTACACACACAGTATCTGTAGCATGCAGAGAAACTGTTCCTTACTCAATTGCAAAGTTTCTGCGGTTTTATTTGCACTGTTCTCCACATCTGTCTTTATAGACTACTAGTTGATGAGGAGAGTGTGTGCTGCTGCCACAAGTATGGTACTCAGCACAATATCATGCAAGGCGATGACCATTTCAAGAGAAAATAAAACCTCTCATTTCCCAAAAATCTCTTGTCACCGACACAAGAAGCAGCGTTTCCTCTTTTGCTCTCGCCCCCCTTGCAGTGGTGCGTAGTCGGTAATATAACTTGCCTGTGAGAATTGTTAGTACTGAGTCTATAATAAACCATGTACCTTCCGTTGGCATTTACACCACACTGCCTGTTCTTGGATTGCTATAATTTTTGCCGTTTAACTTCCCTGCCTTCTCTCTTGTTGTTCATCTCGCCCCCCCCCCCCCGCCCGCTATATTTTTGGTAATGGTTCCTTATTTTAAATGTGAAGCATTTCTGTGTGAACTTCAGCGACTTTGGTCGTATCTATCTATCTATCTATCTATCTATCTATCTTTCTATCGAGCTGCCTACGACTTGTAGCTCTCCTGGCCGTTTCGATAATGGTATCAATACCAAACTTGGTATGGCATAACATGACTGTATAAAGAACATATCTCACTAGTCATAACATGAAAATCATGAATTGTATGTCATGAATGTCATGATTTACATTTCAAGGTCCTGCAGCTCTTGCGGTGGTTTCGTTCACATGTCTTGTTGCAAAAGTGTTATGTTATGAAATTATTGCATGGTGAACCCGAGCGACAGACCCTAACATGAAAATCACGACATGCGTGTCTTGTAACAACATGACTACATGCCACGCTCATGATGCGCTCGCGGTCGTTTCGCTAGCGTCACATATACCAAATTTGGTATTACGGTACGCGATGAAGGACGAAGGTATGATACTAGTGCGAGCATGATAAACATGGGATGCGTGTCATGTAACAACATGACTACATGCTACGCTCATGATGTGCTCGCGGCCATTTCGCTAGCTTTACAGGTAGCAAACTCGGTATTAAGCAACGCAAATGAACGACATATGTAAATGACACACCTAAACATGATAATAACGACATGTGTGTCATGTAACATGACTACATGCCACACTCATGATGCGCTCGTGGTGGTTTTGCTAGCTTCACATATACCAAATTTGGTATTACGTGATGCCATTGGATGGCGAAGGTATGTCACTGGTACGAACATGATAATCATAAGATGAGTGTCTTGTAAGAACATGACTACATGCTGCAGTCAAGGCGCCAATACATTACGACGTGAGGTGGTGCGTGTGCTCCCCGAAGTTCATTTTGTCACGTCACGCCGGCGTTGCCACGCCAGGCGCCAGTCCTGCCATATATATTCCTCGAAAGTGCATACCGCCCTGCGTTGCTTCGATGCATGCGCGTTTAAGCGCGTCCGGCATCCATCCGTCACGAAGAAAACGAGACGCAGTGTTGTCTGGGTAACGCATTGGCGCGAAATGCAGCATGTCGCATTTCGCGCTGGTTGCCGTCGGGCCGCGCCGACGAACGCGGGTCACACCGGTGGCGCCAGGCTTCAGACTATCGAGTGCTCGCGTTTTGATAACGCATAGCGTCGCTGTTGCCAGCGTGCGCACGCGTAAGCGCTACATTAGAGTAAATTGGGCCCTTCATCATGGCGCTCGCGGCCGTTTTGCTAGTTCCACTTGTACCAAATTTGGTGTTATCTGACTTCAATGAATGACAAAATTTATGACTGGTGCAAACATGATAATCATGACACAAATGTCATGTAAGAACACGACAACATACCACGCTCGTCGCGCGCTCGCAGCCGTTTCGCTAGCTCCACATATACTACATTTGGTCACACGTGACGTGATTAGATGTTGAAGGTAAACGACGCATCCAAACTTAATAGTCATGACACGGAAGTTATGTACGGCATCATTTACCTTCAGTTTGTAACGTTGGGCTGACCTAGAAGTGACATATCAACCTTTCTCATTCGTGCCTCGCATATCATCGACCCCCACTGTACGTGGGATCTGCCGGTTTTTTCAAGCTGAAGTAGGGATTACACACCTGAAAACCAATTAAAAAAGCACTTTATCGTAAATGTCTACACGCTTCTAAATTTCAAGGAAGTCTATTAGACTAGGTGCTGACCACAATAATACTTCAATTACATGATATGGACACCGGCACGAAAAATACCATGCACGAAATTGAGGCACTAAATAAAGCAAGAGCATTCTTTCAATTTTATCACCCCATGAACAGAGGTAATACAAGTCTGCGGCGCTAATTGCCAATTGCAAAATGTTTACTGAACTTGAAGAAAAAATGCCTGTTCTGAAAATGTTTTCCTACGCACATTTATTATTTCATGTCTGAGCCTACGCCAACTCGTCAGAAGCAAACGTAACACCTTAATTTTGCAGCAAGAAGGAACATAGTGGCGATGGTGTCATTGGAACAGCCTAAAAAATAACAGCATGTCCACGGAGTGAGTGATGGAGAGTGGGGCAAAGCATACGTCCGCCCATTCGTTCTTGTTTCTGTCCGTCCATGCGTGCGCCTGTGTGGCCATCCCTGCGTCCATGCATCCACTCCCGTGTCCGTCCATGCGTTCATCCTTCCGTGCAGCCATCCGTGCGTCCGTCCATGCATATGTCTGTGTGTCCGTTCGTCCACCTAGTCAACACTCCAAGTACCACCATCTCGCATCTTTCCATCATATATTCCTCTTATAGAAGCACCACCATCCAGCAGACATTTCAAGGACTGAACGAGAGGAGGCACACGAACACTTTCTTGCGGCTTGTGCTTCGTGCCTATTTCCTACCTTTAACCACCTTGAGTTCATGGTATATACTAGTTCACTATATTCATGGCACTGCGGCCCAATGCTCGCTATACCTTTCTAAAACCAAAGAGGTTATACCCAGCGAGTATAACGTAGCAATCCTTTCTTCTAAGATAGTGCTCAATGTACAAGCCAATGGCTGCTAATGGGGAAGGAGAAACAGGAGCATTCGACTTTCACTTAACGCGCACGCCGCGAACTTTTTATTGTTCAACAAAGCACAGTAGAAATCTCCCACCGGCACCACCTTGCAGATCAAAATGTAACTCTGGTTACACACTACGACTACGACTACGACAACGAGGAACGAACGGGTGCCGCTTTAAGGAGCTCCGCCCCTAAAATTATGTAGCATGGGCACACGTACCTTCAGGTCACGAAGAAAACGGATGCGGATGTCAGCGTGACGAACGACACGCTCACATTTTGTTCTTCGGTTGTATTTGGGAAACAAGAACACTCGCAGTATCGGTCCCTTTGCCGCGACAATTCGCCACGCAGCATCCCCCAACCGTTCAGATTTCCTGCTGTACAAATTGCAAATATCCAGTGCACAAAACGCATCACATGTCTACGCTGCGGTTCATGAACACAGAAAAAGATGGTCTTCTCAAGTCGCCAGTAAGAAGACTAGCACGTCACGAAAACATTCGTCGGGCTTGGAAATTCATGTCTGTCAAATGACGAGAGGAAACGTAGGCACGGCTGGACAGTGAAACACACTGCTCAAAACAAAGTGACGTCAGAGCCCGTGGCCGACACAGCCAGCAGGCCTGCAGTAATCTATATTCTGCTCCAGAAGTTCTTACAGAATATATATTCTGTTTCAGAAGCTTCTGCAATGTGGATGCTACAGGGCTCCTCAGCCAATAAGAAGGGTGCTTAGCCCCTCCGCATCTATTCATCCATGCCGTGTCGTCGGCTCACCGTCTTCTTGGCGTAAGCTAGCTGAATTGTCCTTGCACTCTCATTGCATGTAACATAGGTAGTTTGCTAACTTTCCGAAAATAAGTAAAGCTTTCAAACAAGTCATTACCCTTCTACCTCAGGAAGTGTCGCATCTTTACAATATGATTTGTGGCTCTACGGAAGATCGGTAGACGCTCATGCCGGTGAATGACTTTACTTTGTGGCTATCCATCGCTGTTCGTGGCTCTGGGATGACTGCTACTTTGTCGACGTGTTCTTTCCCGTCTCTCGTTTTAATGCTTCTTCTCTATTCTCTATATTTTTTGTTTCACCTGAAGGATCAACGGATGCATGCGGAACACTGTGCGAGGTTGCATGTCCATAATTTGGAGCACGAACTATGCAGCGTTCTTAGTCTGGCTACACAATCCAAGCCATTGCTTCGGTGCGTTAGGCTTATCCAATGCCTGCTATCATATAGAGGTATACGCAAGCAGCATATCTCGCTTAACGACCAAACGTACCTGATTCTTCATCCTCATAGTAAGATGAAAGAATTAGATGGCTGATTTCAACATTTATTTGTTAGCGTCAGTGCTGTAGGTGTTTAGTAGTAGCAAGTTCGGATCGAAGCGGGCGCTCACTTCTGCATGAGTGCTGCCATTTTGATTCGTAACCGTAGTTGCCACCGGCAACCAACACAAATATTTGATAGAGTAGGAAATAAATGCGACGAAGAAAAACGTATCGCGTATTGATGTGATGTAACACACACCAAATAAACGGCAATTTCAGAGACCCCTGACGATTTCGCGACACTTATATCTGGGACTATGTGTCACTGCGCAAGCGGGCAGCTTTTTCACACCCCGTACCTTTGATAGTGCTAAACCAAAGTGGTGAAAGAGAGTACAGGTGCCATCGTGCGAGCTAGCTTGCGGTGGCCATGGCATAAATACAGTGTGGAGCGCATGATCGCACCGTTGATAAAAATAGCTACATGAACGTGCGTGGCGTTGGAAACGCACGTGAGACTTTTGCGGCGGTTATCATAGAAACACCACGCGCGAGCACGTCAGTGCCTCTACTCGCTTAACATTTTAGCAGTGCTGCGACGTCAGCGTGATTGTCGTGCTGTATTTTTGCCAACTCGGTGCACGCCTTCCACAGGCGTGTTCATGGGCGTGTGTCCTCTTTCACACAAGTTCTTTCGTTTGACCTGCAGCATGGAAATTACCTTTGAAAGAAATTTATGTAGCGCGAGGCGAAAAAACGAACACAGGAATAAATAGATTGAGAAGACACAGCGCTACTAGCAAAAACATGTTTATCTTCAACCTCCAAGCCGTTTTAAGCCATAATCGTCAGGCGAGCAAGCAGATAAGCACGTGTACTCAGATAAATGCACGAAAATGTCATCTACCTACAAAAACGATACTTATTACAACAAAAAACCACACAGATAAAATCACGTCTCACTGCGTACGCAGGAACGCCAGTTCCTTGGGTTACAAGGCAATTGAAGGCTTGCTAATACATACATCTCCAAGAGCATCAATAAGTTCAGCTTCTATGATCAACCGAGTCATCTAACCCTTATGCCGACCAACAATGATTGTACTCTGGAACAAAGGCCGGCAAACACACGCGTGAATGTTAAGAGCGAGAAAACCTTCTGGCGGCAGTTCATGCGCCTTGTAATTGTGTTCTCTCAATCGCTCATTCACACACCTACTGGTTTGGCCGACATAATTTTTCCCGCATGTGAACAGAATAAGATAAATGATGAACTAAATGCACTCCACAAATTTGTGTGTATGCCTTTTTGTGCACAAAACCCTTTCCCCACGTGACGGATTCGTCAGCACACACAACTTCCCAAGTTTATCACGTACTGAAAAGAGCACACTAATATTGTCCCGAAGTGCCACTTTCTTAAGTTTATGTGACAGCTGTTGAACATAAAGAATTATGGCCGTGCGACTTGATTTTGCCGGTGAATCGACATAAACATTAGATTGGCTTGACCTTGCACGAATCCTTTTCAACTTTTTTTCTGCAACTGAAACTAAAACATGATTTGGAAAGCCCGATCCTTGCAAACGTGTGATCTGATTATGGAAGCTCTGCTTCATAAGGTGTTCACATCACTTGTTCAATGCGTTTTTGAGCCAAGTCGTCGCGATGGCTCTGTTGGTTAGTTTGGAATGACCGGAAGGAAACGGGAGTAAAGCTTTCTGAAGACGCGGATCATAGCACCAGCATAGCTGGTTGTCAAAACACTGAACACTTAAATCTAAAAACCTTATTCGTCCGTCGCTAGGCCGTTCTACTGTCACTTCAAGGGGCTTAAGAACATCACGAAACACATTCAACACACTAGTACTCTCACTTGGAAACTTTCCCCCGAGCTGTCAGTGAAAATAATAAAATCATCTACATATTGGAACACTTTTTTAGCAAATGTTTCACCAACAAGCCCATATCGCCATGACGATACTTATAGCGCGAGAACAAAACGACGACACAGAGACAAGAAGGACACGAAAGACACGAGTGCTAACTTCCAACTGAGTTTATTGCGCAGAGCACGAAAATATATAGAGGAGACAGTGACCATGTTATAAAAACCATATGGCACACAAGCAGAACATGAGTAAGAAAAACAAAAAAAACAAACAACACAAAAACAAAGGCACTGAAAAACAGAAAAGAAAAAAACCTAGAAGAAAACGAAACAGAAAGGTAAAGATAAAATAACCACCTGCCCGCACCGAAACCTTCGAGGAACCTGCGTTCCTTCTCGGACAAAGCCACGGAGGGCTTGCTAATACAAGGCACCTGTTCGCGTGCCATCTGCGCGGCCTCGACAATGACCCGGGTGCTTTCATCTCTGTGCTTGTACAGCGTCGCTGTGTCCTTGAAGAGGGGAACACAATTGCACTCAGTGCAGTGATGGGAAAGAAAACCATCTTTCCCGTTTCTGACATTGTTCGCGTGCTCTCTCAGCCGATCGTTCGGACACCTTCCGGTCGTTCTGACATAACAAGCACCACATGAAAGGGGGGTCCTATAGACGACTTCCCGGGAGCAGGCCACATACCTGTTTCGATGCTGCACTCTGCATTCTGTTGATTTTGTTTTCAGGGGGTTGGTAGATTTGGTGAGGCTGATTAATTTGTACGGTGCCGAGAACAGGACACGAACCCCAACACGTTTTCCGATTTTCCTGAGCCTATGTGATATCTGGTGTATGTATGGAATCACGGCTATCCTTTCACGCTCTGTATCCGTGTTGCTCAGATTCTGTCGCTTCCTCTGCTCAGCCTTATTAGTCCGCAGGATCGTCTCAGCAACAGACGCGATAAACGCCTCGAGGAAACCTGAAGCCTTAAGGTGGGAAACTTGACCTTTGAAGCTCGCAGAGATATTGTGTACGCACGACCTATTTAAAGCATTCTCAAGGCAGGTTCGTGCTATGCCTCGCTTAACTACCTTACTGTGAGCAGAACAAAAGGAAAGTAGAGGTTTCTGCGCACGTGGTTCATAACACCAACAGATGTGCTGTGAGCTGAAAACCAGATTTAAATCCAAAAACCGTAATTTGTCATTATCGGGCATTTCATGTGTCAACACAAGAGGCTTCGAACACACCTATAGTTTGAGTGGAAAAGGAGTGAAACATAGAACACTTGCAATTTAGAAAAAACAAAAAATCATCCACGTATCTGAATATTTTGACGACATGCGAGCCTTCTAACTTTTCCTGCAGTTTCTTGCCCACTTTTGCCAATAGAAGATCACTGAGTAGAGGTGCTATGCATGAACCAATTGAAACACCCTTTTTCTGCAGATAAATGCAATCATTCCATTGAACGAAAGTAGACCTAGGATACAGCAAAACCAGGTCAAGAAAATCTCGCAAACTAATGGCAGTTTTTATTTGGAAGTTCACTTCCCCGAAAATTTCTATTGTCGCAGTGCAACGCGAACAAAAGATGACAGCAGCTTACGGTAGCGAAAAGAGCGTATTCAGGATCAGCTGTACAGCAAGATGCCTGCTTCGTTGTCGTCCCGAAAAACCACCTGACCCACTAGCTGGAATCTACAAAACATTCCTATCACCGTTCTTTTTCATATAAACACGTGTCACTTGCCCCTCCTTATAAGAGCATCGCCCCGATGCTGATTCAGACGCACAGTATTTTTTAACGTGCAGTCAGTCACTCACATTAGGCTTCATACGCACTACATGAACAAGTTCAGGCTGGTGCTGGCGACGCCTCGGGCATTGGGGACTGTCGGAGACAACCTCGTAGGTGACGTCAGTTAGCTGGCGCGATACTAGGTATGGCCCGAAATATCGCCTTAGCAGCTTCTCGGACAGTCCACGTTTTCGTACGGGTGTCCAAACCCACACTCTGTCACCGATTTTGTACGTTACAGTTCTATGGCGAGCATTGTAGCGGCCTGCGTCGTAGTCTCGTCGCTGGTGGATCCGTAAGCGGGCGAGCCGTCTAGCTTCTTCCGCGCGTTCAGTGAACACGTCAGCGCCTGTGTCGGTAGCGTCCCATTCATGTGGCAACATCGCATCCAGCATAGTCCGTACCTACCGTCCGTGAACCAAGCTGAATGGAGTCATGCGAGTCGTCTCTTGTTTAGCCGT
Organism: Rhipicephalus annulatus; assembly: GCA_013436015.1. Lineage (NCBI taxonomy): Eukaryota > Metazoa > Arthropoda > Arachnida > Ixodida > Ixodidae > Rhipicephalus > Rhipicephalus annulatus. The sequence continues at coordinate 101,403 of WOVY01003841.1, read as the reverse complement.
ATTGTATGCGAACGTAATATAGGGTAAAATCTCGTCCCAATTCTTATGTTGGACATCCACGTACATCGACAGCATGTCTTCAATCGTCTTGTTGAGGCGCTCCGTTAGTCCGTTTGTTTGCGGGTGGTACGCAGTGGTCTTACGGTGAGTCGTTCCACTAAGCATCAGGACGTGGTCTAAAATAGCTGCCGTAATTGCTGTTCCGCGGTCCGTGATCACGATAGTCGGAGCACCGTGGCGTTGCACAATATTTTCTGTGAAAAATCTCGCCACTTCCACGGCGGTGCTCTTTTAGATAGCTTTTGTTTCGGCATACCTGGTTAGGTAGTCTGTTGCGACTATAACCCAGCGATTCCCTGCAGCAGAAGTAGGAAGGGGTCCTAGAATATCCACTCCTACCTGTTCAAACGGTGTACGTGAAACCTCAACTGGTTGCAGCTGACCGGCGGGTCTCTTTGGAGGTGACTTGCGTCGCTGGCAATCGGTGCAAGTGTGAACGTGGTGCTTGACGGCTGTTGTGAGTTGTGGCCAGTAGTATTTCTGCTGTACTCTTGCCAATGTGCGAGTGTAGCCTAAATGGCCAGACGTCGGCTCATTGTGACATGCTTGGAGCACTTCAGTTCGAAGGGGTGCAGGAATAACGAACAAATAGGGAGCTCCAATGGACGAAAAGTTTCTCTTGTAGAGGACGCCATTGCATAAGCAAAACGATGATAATGTCCTTGCAAAGACTCTAGGTGCCCTCGAAGAACGTCCGTCCACGTAATTAATCAAATCAAGCAATTCAGGGTCACTTCGTTGTTGGTCAGCAATCGTGGACGCGTCGAGAACACCAAGAAAGGCCATATCGTCGTCGTCAGAAAGAGAAGCTGACTGTACTGGTGATCGAGACAGGCAGTCGGCGTCCGTATGGCGCTTCCCAGACTTGTGTTTGACCGTCATATCAAACTCTTGTAACTTCAGACTCCACCGTGCTAATCGGCCGGTTGGATCGCTTAAATTAGTCAACCAACAGAGGGAATGATGGTCACTTATAACTTTGAAAGGGCGGCCATACAAGTACAGGCGAAATTTCATAACTGCCCAGACCACGGCGAGGCATTCTTTCTCAGTTGTTGAATAATTGGACTCAGCGCGTGTTAGCGTCCTGCTTGCGTAGGCGATCACTCGTTCCGTGTCTTCTTGCCACTGCACAAGCACAGCTCCGAGGCCTACATTGCTTGCGTCAGTGTGAAGCATTGTTGGCGCTTGTTCGTCGAAGTGAGCAAGCACTGGAGGTGTTTGAAGACGTTGGCGGAGGTCATTAAACGCTGCTTGCTGTTCGTGATTCCACTCAAAGGTGGCGTCGTCTCTAGTGAGGCGGGTTAACGGCGACGCAATCCGTGCGAAGTCGGCGATGAACCGGCGATAGTAGGCGCATAGGCCCAGAAAGCGCCTGACAGCTTTCTTATCGGACGGTACCCGAACTGTGCCACGGCCGCAAGTTTTTCGGGATCAGGCCGAACGCCGGTACAGCTGACGACATGACCAAGAAACAGCAGTTCTTCAAAACAAAAGTGGCATTTCTCTGGTTTCACTGTGAGGCCTGCGGAGCGTACGGCTCGTAAAACAACCTCTAGCCTCTTGAGATGCTCGTCAAAAGTTGGGGAAAACACTATGACGTCGTCTAGATAAACTAAACAGGTCTTCCATTTTAACCCTGAAAGTACAGTGTCCATGAGCCTTTGAAAAGTAGCGGGCGCTGAGCACAGACCGAACGGTAAAAACTTTAAATTCATATAAACCATCCGGCGTCACAAAAGCGGTTTTTTCCCGATCGCTTGGGTCTACCTCGATCTGCCAATATCCACTTCTGAGGTCCATTGAGGAAAAGTAGTGAGCGTTTCGAAGCCTATCGAGGGAGTCATCAATACGTGGAAGCGGATACACATCTTTCTTAGTCACTTGATTCAGCTTCCTGTAATCCACGCAAAAACGCAGGGTACCGTCCTTTTTCTTAACTAATACTACAGGCGATGCCCACGGGCTCTTTGATGGCTGAATCACATCATCTTCAAGCATTTTAGCGACTTGTTGCTGTATCACTTCCCGTTCCTTTGGAGCCACACGATAAGGATTCTGGTGTATAGGCCTTGCTGCGTCGTGGGTAATTATTCGATGCTTCGTTAGCGGCGTTCGACCAACCCGTGATGTCGATGAAAAGCAGTCCTTGAATTCGGCTAGCAGCTCAAGAAGTCTCGTTCGTTCGTCCCTAGACAACGTAGTACCAACGTCAAGGTTAGGTAGTGATTCTTCTTGAGGTGCTTCGTCTAGGGCTGATAAACTGCCTTGGATTTCTGCAGTAGTGTCAAAGTAAGCGACGGCTGTATCCTTCGGGAGATGTCGGCGCTCAGTGCTGAAGTTAGTGAGGAGCAAGTTTGTGCGCCCAGCAGTGACAGTGACAAGACCTCGAGCAACTGAAATACCGTGGCTAAATATCAGTGAGCTTATTTGGTAAGCAATGCCGTCGCCGTCAAACGGCTCATCCCCTGCCACCGAAACAAGCGTTGACGATCGTGGCGGGATGACCACATCGTCATCCATCAGACGCAAAGGCCCTGAACAAGACGTATGTCTCGGCTCTGAACAATTGACTAAATTAGGGCTGTTGTGAAATGTATTGACACTGTCAGGGATGTTGATCACGGTGCCATGTTTTCTCAAGAAATCTATTCCGATAATTATGTCTTTACAGCATGAAGCGAGAACGATGAACGTCGCCACGAAAGTAGAGCCACCGATGTCGAGCCTTGCTGTGCACATTCCGACAGGCATCAGTAATTGGCCGCCTGCCGTCCTTAAGTGAGGTCCCGTCCACGCTGTCTTTACTTTCTTGAGGCGTACGGCAAGGTCATCACTGATAATAGAGAAGTCAGCCCCGGTGTCGACTGAAGCTTTGACTTGCTGTCCATCCACAAGAACGGTAAGGCCTGGGGTCACAGTTTCGTCGGTATTACGTCTTGTCGGCTTTACAGCGTCCTGAGGTGGGAGTAATGGGGGCTTTTTTTCTTCGTCTTGACAGCCTGCAACCTTACCCCCTGAGGTCGCCGCCTTCAGTTTCCCCGGTGTGGGCTGGGTGACCTCGCTCCTCTGGTGTCGGCAAAAGTGTGGCGCTGCAACGAAGGTGACTGGGCAGGAGAAGGAGAGCGTGGTTGATGTCAGAAGACCGGCTCGTAATCAGTTATAGCCTCGTCATCATTGCTACGGTGGCCGTCGAATGGGTGTCGAGGTACCAGAAGTCCTTGAGAACAGACATCTCCACGGCTGGATACGTACTCGTTGGCATGTCTAATGTCATACCGTGGCCCGAGAGGGCGAGACGGATCGGCGCGTTGCCAGCAATAGCGGGCTATGTGGCCTACACCTCCGCAGTTGAAACAAAGTGGACGCCTGTCGGCAGTGCGCCAGGTGTCTGTTCGGCGAGGCTGCGGTTGCCGTGATGACTCTTCACGCGACGAAGGCCATGGCAAGCCAGAAGACGACTGGTCGTATGGGGGCTGGATGGATGGGCGCCACGATGTCTCCCCCTGTGGTGGTGACCAAGGAACAGCTGCAGGTGGGGGGTAGTATGAAGGCGGAGCGGGGGGGAGCTTCGAAGGGCGGCGGCGTACGTCATGGGACGTTGTTCGGGGGCAGGATCAGCTGTCGAGAATGCTTGGAGGATTTCGTCACGGACGACTTGAGCGACAGAAGCCATGGGTGTGTCCACTACCGGAGTCCGCAGCCTTTGCAATTCTTCACGAACAATCTTTCTAATCATGTCACGTAAGGAGCTATGACTGTCAAACGTCACAGCGGCGGCCTGAGTTTGGGGACTGCTGCACAAGCGGTCATATTGTCGGTAGCGTTGGTGAAGGGCCCGCTCGATAGCCGACGCTTCTTTGATGAAGTTCTCTACAGTGCTTGGCGGGTTGCGCAGAAGTCCGGCGAACAGCTGCTCTTTCACGCCACGCATGAGGTAGCGCAACTTCCCATCTTCAGTCATCTGCGGGTCAGCCCTCCGAAATAAACGTGTCATGTCTTCGGCGAACATCGCGACCGTTTCATTGGGTTTTTGGACCTTTAGCTCTAGTAGTTGGTGGGCGCGATCACGTCTGTTGACATTGACAAAAGTTTCAACCATCTTCTGGTGAAAGTCGGTCCATGTGGACAGGTTGCCTTCTCTGTTCTCGAGGTCGCACTGGCGCTGCAAAGGCGAAAGGGGGACACCCTCAGTAACCCGAGCGGCGCCGGGGCACGAAGGCCTTGAGGTCTAGGCCCGCGTGACATTAGGACTTCTATTGTAACGTGAGATAGGGTGAACCCCACGCCCTGCGCGGCCGGAGGGAATCCCGCATGCTGGAACCCAATAAAGTTTATTCTCTCTCTCTCTGTTCTCGTACCAAGTACGAGCGCTGTCATCGAGATAGAAGTAGGCCCGGCCGAGCTTTTCCTGAGCAGACCAGTGGTTGATCTTCGCAACACGGTCATAGTGGTTTAACCAGTCTTCTACCTCTTCGTGTGCGCCACCACCAAAGCGTTTAGGCTCCAGTGATTGAAAAAACGTTACCTGGGATGGAGCGGGAGGACTGGTGCCGAGAAGTACAGGCTGGGGGCTGGTGTTAGCCATTTCTAGATGTCCGGTAGAGGTTTTCTGCGAGGGGTTGCAGTCTGGAGGAATACCTCGTAGGCGACGACTGAATCGATGGACAGGGGTTGCAGTAGGCACGTCCGGGCTGGATGAACGGCTCCCACTAGGAGTGTGAAGCATCGGGTAGTGTCACGGCCCAGCTCCTCCACCAGTGTCGCAGTGCAACGCGAACAAAAGATAACAGCAGCTTACGGCAGCGAAAAGAGCGTATTCAGGATCAGCTGTACAGCAAGATGCCTGCTTCGTTGTCGTCCCGAAAAACCACCTGACCCACTAGCTGGAATCTACAAAACATTCGTATCACCGTTCTTTTTCATATAAACACGTGTCACTGTGTTATCTCTTATACATTCTAGTACCTCACCTTGAGGCAGAGAGTAGTATAGGTCCTTTATGTCAATTGGAAAACCGAAAAGATTAGATTGATTTGACTGTTTGAAAAATTCTATCAGAGCCTGCGAGTTTTTGATCACAAATGGGTCGTCAATCTTTAGACACATTAGATGGGTCTGAATAAACAAGTCGAGTTGCTTTTGCCACGTACCACTTTCTGTCACAATGACACGGAAGGGCATGTCAACCTTATGTGTTTTGGCAGAAAAAAACATGCTGAGCCCATTTTTGTCACTTTTGCTAATGTGCTGGGCTAACTGTTTTAACTCTAGTTTACGACACATTTTTCTGGCCTGCGTTTTCGCACTATCTAGACGAATGTCGCTAAAAAATTTGAAAACAGATTCGATAGCTGTGACCGCCTTTTCAGGTACAAGCAATTAGGAAGAACGGCGAAACCACCGTCCTTATCTGACGGCACGACACAAAGTTCATTGTCTCTAAGAAACTTGGTCGTCTTCCGCACCGGAAGGCTGTTGCTGGTAGACTTACCCCGTAGGAGCTTGTCGACGCCTTCTGAAATGCACCTGTCTGAATCCTCAGGTGAAGCACGGCCAGCCACAGAGCACACCATTGAAAGAAGCTCGGGTGCGGACTTCCCTCGGTCGACGGCGAACTTCGGACCTAGAGCGAGGGTGTTGTGGACGTAGTCTGGGAGGACGACGTCACTGCATGAGTGGACGACACCTGATTGCCGATGCTTAGTTGGGCACTGCGCTTGAAGGCTGGCGAGCTCACGTGACCACAGGCGGTTTGCAGTGTACTCGATTCGGTCGCAGTACTCTCGCCATCTTCTTTTCTTCACTACCGGTGTTAGATCTGTCTGTTGAAGCTGGACATGCAGGGCGTCCCGGTACATGCGCTCTTGTCGGTGCCATTCAGACCGAAGAATTTTGCACACCCGTATTCCATGGCAGATAGAGGGGTGGTAACCTCCAAACAAGGCTTTAACGTCCAAAGGGAGTTGCTTGGTGAGAATGCAAAAGGAAAAGGTGCAAACACGGCAAATGGAGACTGCGATAAGGGTGCGCCACTTTTGTGGACTGCGCCACTTTTGTGGAAATTACCAATCTCCAAAGCAGCGAGGCTGCACACGCAGCACTCTCATGCTACTCGTTTCGCTTCTATCAAGTACGGCGGATAAATGTAAGGACACGTGGTCACCAGGGGCGCTCGCATCTAGTCGGCAAAGCGACTGTGACTGATTATGACGTGAGCGTGGTGAAATTGAATAGTAGACATAGGGGGTTTAGAATACCGTTCGCAGGTGTTGTGGGCATTGCTTTAGCTGCTGGCGACATATGAGTTTCAGAATAGTGTTTGCCGCCCTTAGGAAAAAGTCCTGGGACTTTCGCCCCGACCGCAAAGCCAAATGCACGGAAACTACACAAAGCACTTTAAGGGCCTCGCGGGCCGCGATCGCCACACAATAGGGAGTCGTAGAAAACCGTTTCAAAGCACTGCGGGCGTTGCGGGTGCCAAATGAATTTCAGAATAGCGTTTGCCCTGCTGCAAACCGCATCACACGATCGCAGCAAAACCGTAGCGTCTAATCCAGTGTTTGCTGGCCACATGCGGGCCGCGATCGCCACACGCTATTTCAGATTTTCTACGCGCGGCAGTGAACGCGAACGCCAACTCGCGTTACAAGGCATGCGCAGTGACAGCGACCCCACCGCGAAGGCTCGCGGTGTGCTATTCTATAACTCAGATATTTCGGGTTTTCTGTGGACGCGCCGCGCATGCGAACGGCGACACACGTTACGACGCATGCTCAGTGGCAGCGACCGCGCCGCTAAGGCTCGTGGTGCACTATTCTAAACTTCCCTTATATTAGCTGCATGGTGACATAATCTTTATTTCTGCGTGCGTGTTTGCACAGTCTGCTCGATAAAGCTGGTAGATGAACCGTGCGCTCGCTGGCGTTGCGGCGTGAGCACTGCTCCTCGGCAGAACGAAAGTGGTGGGTGGACTCGATATTTGCCGCGGCCGGGTGCCAATCAAACTGATGAACGCGTTAACTGTGATACAAACTCGTTGATTCCGAGAAGGTCCGAGTTCAACTCGTGAATGTGATGATGCCAGTGTGACGGTTAGGCGTTTGATGCGGTGATCGTTACGTGGCAGCTTCTTTGCATATAAAACATGCGACACACTTTTCCAATGCGAAACATTTCTTAGCAAACTTCGGCGAATTCGAGCGCATCTATCTATCTATCTATCTATCTATCTATCTATCTATCTATCTATCTATCTATCTATCTATCTATCTATCTTCTATCTATCTATCTATCTATCTATCTATCTATCTATCTATCTATCTATCTAGCCACCTATGACATGTAGCTCTCCTGGTCGTTTCAATTATGGTATCAATACCAAACTTGGTAGGGCATAACATGACTGTACGATTAATGTACTTGACTAGTCATAACATGAAAATCGTGACATGAATGTCATGCTTCACATTTCTTGGTCTTGCAGCCCTTGCGGTGGTTTCTATCACATGGCATATTTAAAAACTACTATGTTAAGACATGACTGCATGGCCAACACAAGCGGCAGACGCTAACATAAAAATCAAGACATGCGTGTCATGTAACAACATGACTACATGAAACACTCATGCTGCGCTCGCGACCACCTCGATAGCGCCACATGTACCAAACTCAATATTACGCGACGCGAATGGACGACATAGGTAAATGGCACATCCAAACATGATAATCACGAGATGCGTGTCATGTAACAACATGACTACATGCCACACTCATGATGCGCTCGCTGTCGTTTTGCTTGCTTCATATATGCCAATTTTGGTATTAAACGACGCCAAATCTTGACGAAGGTATGCGACTGATGCAATCATAATAATCATGAGATGCGTGTCATGTGAAGACATGACTACTTGCCACAGTCAAGGTTCCAGTACATTTCGACATGACGCGGTGCGCATGCTTGCCTGCGTTCACATCGTCGCGTCACGCCGGCGTTGCCACACCTGGCGCTGGTTCTGCGAAGTACTCGCTGGCGCGTGCCTCGCTGCATTGCTTTAACGCATGCGCGTTTCAGCGCATCCGGCGTCCCTCCGTCACGAAAAGTTGGGAACGCAGTGTTGTTTGGGTAACGCATCGGCATAGAGTAATGTTACTTTATGACGTCAGCACGAAATGCAGTATGTTGAATTTCGCGCTGGTCTCCGTCGGGCCGTGCCGACAGACGCTGGTCACGACTGGTGTCAGACTATAGGCACCACACACTGACCAGAGGGGAGCTGCATTGCTTCCACGGCCCCATCATATAGTTTCTGACATTCGCCGTTATGGACACGCAGAAATGAGACGAGTGCTCGTGTCCCAAATGTACCCCGGGCACAATCCGCCGACAGATGCAGAGCGCGAGACGCTCATGTCGCGTTCCGTTTTCACTGAGGCCGTCTCAAGGTTTCTCTTTTTATCCGCTTGGCTATGTATTCTGGCGCTGTAGTCAGACTGGAAAACTTGACTCAACGGTGCCTATAGAGTGCTCGCGTGTTGCTAACGTAGCCTCGCTGTGCCCAGCGTGCGCGTTCGTCAACGCTACATAGGGGTATATTGGGCTCTTCATGATGCGCTCTCGGTAGTTTTGCTAGCTCTGCATATACCAAATTTGTGTTACGTTATCTATGGATGACGAAAATATATGACTGGAACAAACGTGACAATCACGACACGATTCATGTAAGAGCATAACATACCATGCTTATAGCATGCTCACGACTGTTTCGCTACACTCTAAAAAATTTACACTATAAAAGGTAAAAACGGGTGTAGGCATTAAAAGCACCCTTATGAACACCAATTTTACACCCCATATTTAAAATTTAGTGTTCGTGAATAAACCACCCTCAAAAGACCCCAATTTACACCCTTATATTCGGGTTGTAATGAACAAGGCTACAAATTATTTATTTATATGTGTGGTTTAACGCCCAAAAACCACCGTACGATCATGAGAGACGCTGTAGTGGAGGGCGCCGGAAATTTCGACCATCTGGGATTCTTTGACGTGCACCCCAATCTGAGCACACGTGCCTATACAAGGGTACAAATGCACGACATTTTCGGGCCATGTTGCTTATACTGTTAGTATACATTAACCATCTTGATACCAGCAAGGCTCCTACGACTAGCTGCTTGCGAGTCCATTGATGGATCGAAGCAGGAATAATGTGACCGAAGTGCAGTTTTCATCGTTTAAAGCACGCAAACTGCTATTAAGATTGAAGATAGAATAGGAGCGCCACTTGTTCAATTCAGTAAGGGCCAATTCTCCTGTACCTGTTTCATCCAAATCAACTCTAAATAAACGAGAAACAAAAGCATCCGCTGGTTAAAGAAAAACAGGACGGAAATGGGTAATTCTGGAGGGTATTCCACCTGATTCAGTCTGGTAACCTGTGCTTTGAAGGTAGACGAAGTAACATGTGCACATGACTTATTTAGGGCTGAGTGCAAAACATTTCATTGCGATTTTTTGCTTAACATCTTTGAATGTGCGCTGTCAAGAGGTAACAAAGGTTTCTTAGATTTAGAATTTTACTTCCAAGATGTATGGTTAATTACAAAAAGCATGCACATGTCGAGAAACTTCAGCGTTCGCTTATCAGGCCTTTGATGCGTCAATTTGAGGCCTTGACGTTTACTCTGAAAGGCATGCGAAACGTAATCAATGACAATGTCAAAGTCGGCAACATCTTTTCAAATTACTCGAAAATCAACATATCTATATATCTTGACAACTTGCGATACTTGCAGAGTATTTTGAATACGGCAACCAACGACCGACAGGAAAAAAATCACACAAAACTGGAGCCACGACAAACCAATACATATGCCCTTTATTTGAACATAGAACTTATCTCCATATTCAACAAGTTTAGATGTCAAAGAGAATTTCAAAACTCTGACAAAGTCACCAGCAGAATGAACAGAAATTCATCATACTCATGCGCCCTATCTAGAAATGGCTGTGGCAGTCCTTTGTATGGCACTGAATAATAAAGTTATTCGATGTCAACAGAGAAGCGGTTAAAAGAACCAGAATTCAAACCTTGTACGTGCAAGAGGGAGTCCTCAGACTTACAAATAACGAAGAGATCATACTTCACACCGTTACTTGAAGGTGTTTTTGCAGGTGCATACCGGCTCAGGTGGCGTTGACAGGTAGCATTACAGAAACAATGGCATGAAACTGAATATCACGTTTGTGACTTTTCACTCTAAAAAAAACTTCAAGAAACCTTTTTTCTTTATGTGTCATTGCTTGAGGTTTTCTAGAACAATCTGTATTGTTGTGTGACGCTAAACTTATGCATTTAGAGGTATTTTTGATTGTGGATCCCTATCTGTTGTGCTCAATTTTCATAATAGAGTAGCTTTTCTCACTCGTCACGCCTGCGTGAGTTCTTTACATTGTCTTTATCGTCCCATAATGTTTTAGTTTGGTCATTTTTACTGATAAAAGCAAGCCTTGTTATGTTGCTTTCAAACTCGTCCCAATCGCGCCTCTTTTTTCCTTTTTTCTGGCACATATGTATGCACAGGTTACGGCAGTAAAAGATTAGGTGTTAGCGCTTTTTGTCTCTCTCTTTTTTCCTCGTGTCGTTGTGCTGCCCTCTTCAAACTGAGTACTATGCACCAGCGAGCGCAAATCAAAATACCTTTCTAGATACAGAACGCTTTACAAGTATTTTCGTTCACACAGTACGAAGTTTGATCGGCCATAAAATAATTTGAAAAATGTGTTCCAGAAATTGGCAAAATTTCGGGTCACTGAATCGCATATTTTGATTATTACATAATTTACAAGGTTATCCTTTTTTGTCATTGAGTATTTCACAGAGGTGAACGTCGGCGTTCCTGTCGAAGTAGTCCAGTAAAAGAAAAATTCCCAGACGAAAGAATACTTTTAGTATTCACGGACTTCCCACATTTCCTAATATACTTGAAAAATACATTTCGATTTGTCATTTAACTCAACGCCAGATTAATAAGTGATCGATGTATCTAGGTTCCTGTAAGCTTTGACACAAGAAATATTGTACTGTAATATACTTCATGATGGTCCTGTTATAATTAACTTCCGATAACTCTGGGGCCTCGTAATGTTTAAAAAAGGTACAGTACCCTTTAAAGTCAGGCACTCGCGAGCTTTGCCCATGGGCAGGTGACACCATTACGCCGAGTAGCTTTGAATTGCAGGCAACGTTCGTGCCTATAAAAAACCTTTAAAACACATTAAGACAGCGTAATCTGGTGAAAAAGATTTCAAAGTTCTGTGTGGAATATTCCTTTTAGTATTCCATGTGAAAAGTATTTTGCAAAGTTTGAGAGCTAGTATTTTTCTCTTTTTGCTTAAATCTTGAAGTTGAAATGGTTTCCTGAACCTAGCAATATTTTGCTTATTCATTTGCGTTGATGAGTTATGCCTAGTTTTAATTGTATTTCTAATTTTAATTAATTTACGTAGCAGCCGCCAAGTGCACTCTTAATAATTTTACACCCTTAAAGGTGTAAAACGGGTGTACGCAATAAAAGCACGCGTATGAACACCCTTTTTACACCCCATTTTTGAAATTTGAGTTGTTCGTAATTAAAACACCCTCAAAACACACCATTTACACCCCTTTTATTGGGGTGTGATTAGCAAGGCTACAAATCATTGATATGTGGGGTTAACAACCCCAAACCACCATACGATTATGAGAGACGCTGTAGTGGAGCGCACCGGAAATCTCGACCACCTGGGGTTCTTTAACGTGCACTTAAATCTGAGCACACGTGCCTACAAGGCTACAAATGCACGACATTTTTGGGCCGTTTTGCCTATACTGTTAGTATACGTTAACCGTCGTGATACCAGCAAAGCTCCCCCTACTAGCTGTTTGCGAGACTAGTAAAGAATCGAAGCAGAAAGTAATCTGACAGAAACGCAGTTTTCATCAATAAAGCACGCAAACTACTATAAGATGGACGATACAGTAGGAGCGACGCTTAATCAATGGAGTAAGGGCCAATTCTCCTGAACCTGTTGCTTTCATCTGTGTCATTTGCGTGATTAGTCAACATTCACAAAGTACACTTATTTACCTGAACAAGCTAATGTTGCGCACATTGGTGTAGCCATGCATAGAACACTCCCCCCTCCCCCATAAGATCGAAGCTTTTAAAGCTGGAGATAAAACAACCACCACCTGCAAAAAAACAACAGCACAGTTTTTTAGCCATAACCACTACGTCAGCAGGCCATCAGGTCCCTAAAAACAAACATTGAAGTCATGTATTTTTAGCAGGCACGTTTTATATAATTACTGTAGCGAATGTTCATCTTCATGTGTCCTTAAGGGTGCGTCACTAAAATTAGGAAGAGTACACCGACCATAAAGAAAAATGCAAAATAAGGACATTTTGGTGACCTTGACGCAGCCTTGCTCACAATGACGGGAGCCTTTTGGACTAAATTGCTAACAAAGCTCTCCTCAGGGGAGCCGAAACGCATTCTCCAGTTCTCTCTCTCTCTCTCTCTCTCTTCGTTTTTTTGTGGATCCCCTTCTTTTAATTTATGTAACTTTCCCAGCAGACGTGCTTCGGTCAAAGCCTTGACTTTGTAGGTAATGAGAAAACAGCATTGATGAAATATTCTCAGCCGTGGTTCAAGGTCTGCAAGCTAAGTACAAATGTATTGCTGCAACGTGAAGACAGAAGTAGTAATTAACAGGTTGAGTAAGTAGCAGCAGGTCAGTATTTTCATTTACTGGGTGTCAGAGCGTTCCTCTTTTTTCTTGTTATTGCTTGCTGCATAAAAGCGTGCAGATGCGCGTATGAGCTGTCATCTTCGTCTTCCTAGCAGTACGCACTGGCATTATGTTCTCATCGAAAAGTGTGACGGCCGATGCATGCCATGTTGCAATGTCTTTACCGTATTGGAAGTGCTGATAAAATATCGCCGTCGTGACCTTGAATGTGCAGTCCCTAAAGACCCATAGAGCTAAGCAAAAAGAATCAGCTTAGCTTTTTACCAAAATTCACTACAATAGGTCGGTGAAGATCCGCTAAACATTGCTAATGAATATTACAAATACGCGTTCTGACTAGTAGCTCGTGCTGGCCACACTGCACCGTCACAAAGTTCACTGCGACTCAGATGCACTGTTAAAGAACGAGTATAACGCAACAGATCGCTGCCGCAAAAAAAAAGAGCAGCGCCCGCGCCATCAGCAGAGGGCCGTAGCTAGCGTTAAACCACATCTAGCCGGTATGAGAGCGCCACAAGGAGCCATCAAGTCTCGTCGCCTAGACAACCTTGGCTGCCCGCCTTCCTCCGTGGCTGCCCGGTATTGCTGAGCACCAGGCGCACAGCGCGGGAAAGGGGTCGACATAGTCTTACATGTCACTGCGTGCGCGGGCGATAAACCCTCCCGTGTGTGTGCGTGTGGTGCACGTGGCTTCTCAATCGGTAGAGTTTATTAGTCCGTGTTTAGTTTGAAATGTGCCTGCGTTCTGTGCTCCACCATTGTGTTCTGTCAGTGCTGATTATTACGAAGGTGCCCCATCCTGAAGACTGGACCTGTGAATTCATATTGTGGAGCACTCGAAGTGAAATAGTGAGTACCGCTCTCACGTTGTTCCGTTCAGCGCTTTGTTAACTGCGTGAGCACGAGAATAACGACTTCAAAAAATTTTCTTTTCAACTACTTGATGACAAATCAGCATTTGTTTACTTAGCGAGAATATTTGTCCGAACTGTTTCACGGGGATGATGGCGAAGTCTGATTGTGGGCAAGTTTTTTTGTTTGTTTAGATTGTTTAGAGTACAAAGCAGAGTGAGCGTGTGCCGCTGAGGTTCAGCGAAGAAATTGAACAGATTTTTGCGGTGCCCTTTGTTGGCAGCTGGTTTTAACGGGGCCCGCTCGTGCTGCACATAAATTTTAGTTTACTAATTATTACATGTGTTGGGGCGGCGCCTGTTAGCTCTAAGCATCAACCGTATGTAAGACGCTGTGATGAGTGAAGAAAACGACAACGACGAAAGTGCGGGGCAAGGCGCGTGTAATGTGCGCGTGAGTGTCAGCGAATCAGCTGATGACCTGTCGTGGCCCATAGAGGTTGCGTGCCACGATTGGGCCACGGGCGACCATCACATGGCAGTGGGCTTTGTGGCTGGGGACGAGCCGAAGCAGCGGCAGACGGGAGACAGCGGGCCGAAGCGTCGGACGCATGCGATCCAGATTCCGGCCAGGGAACACGGCTGTCCACGCTACTGTCGTCCAACTCCCAGCTGGGGCGGCATTGCCGGCACGAGTACTGCATCTCGGGGCGCAGCCTGGCCTACTGTTTTCTTCCTTGCCGAGGGCATCGCGGATCTCGGCGAGGCGTCTCCACGGTCAGCCATTCAACACAGCGATGAACGTGGCCTGGCTAATGGTAACGGTTGCGTCGAGCATCGCGTCTCGGCGCACGCTCTTCGCTGGACGGGCTGGCCATTCCCCGCATGAAGCATCGCGTCTCCGATGCGGGTTGACTACTCCGTAGTCGCACCCATGCCATCAAGCGCCGGTGTCACCAGAGCGTCGCACTTCGGCAAGGAACGAGCGAGATGTTCTGCCGGGCGAGACGCGGGCGTGTGCACAGAGGACCGCGGAGCCGTGCAAGGTCCAGGGTGGCCGAGGATCCAGGTGCCAGGAGAGTTGCTGGCTGAATCGAGGATCGCCGAGCGGTGCCTAGCCGTACCGAGCGACGCGCCAGACTCGGACGTGGGCCACGAGTTCATGAGCTGCATGTGTGCACCCGAGGATACCTGGCGGTGCCCTGGCCAACAAGAAGGAACGTGCGGAAAGGAGAGCTCGAGGGTGGAGGCCACGAAGGCAGAGGAAGCGGTGTGCCGCTCGAGAGGACGAGTTCCTGGCAGCGTTCCTGAGCCGGACGTGAGACCCGTACGTGTCGGCCAGGTCGAGCTCCGGTGTGTCTGTGTGTCTGGTCAAGGTCCAAGGCCGAGACCTGCCGAACGGCTCCTGCCTGGGTGCAGTGGCCGGTAGCAGGTTCGTGGGCGAGGCCTACCGGGTGTGGTCGTCGTGAGCCGTGGCCTGATCCTGGACCTCAGGAGTTGCGACCCTGACTGCTGGGTTGGCCGCGACGTCCGACTCAACGGCGCTGCACACGGTGCGCCGTCAGCCGTTCCACCCATGCCATGAAATAAAAAGTTCATGTTAATCCTTTCTCGTCCGCTATAAGCAAACATAGAGACGAACGTTCCGTAACCATCACAGACGCATATGCTAGGGCATGTCGGTAGTTCGTTTCTTTTCTTTTTTTTCTTATTGCACAAAAAGACCGAGAACGGAAAACAAGGGCCGAGGTGTCCACGTCGTTCTTTTAGGTTCTTTTTCATTTTGTGCGGTAACACTACCGTGATAACTCGGGTTGATGCATCGGGTGACAACACAACATATTGTTTCGCGTTAGGTGCGCCTCGCGAAGTTGCTTACTTGCTAATGCACTCAATTTGTTAAATTTGTCTTTACCGGTATTTTCGTTCACCCGCAACGTAGTGCGACACTGCCGACAGCCGTGCCTATGGAGCGGATCGAACACTGAAGCTGGACTTTTGTTTGAACAAACCTTTAGTCTGTGTGTCTGATCGAATTGCCTACTTGAACAGCGCAAACGCTTGTTTGAGCATAACTGCTAACGTTCGAGCGCATTTTATTCAGATTGTTTCTATCATGTGTAACTTTCAAAATGTTCTTGTTATTCGAAGTTTTATGGCCATCGCCGCGCTTTGGTGCATACCTTCGCTAAGTACTTCAGGTGGTAAAGGTATTTTCGCTATGTGAAGCGTAATATTAGTTTTTTTGTTGCACAAAAACACTTTATTGTTATACATACTGCACGGTATCTAAGCATGTGTTGCAGCCAATATGCAAGACTGGGCAGCATATCCAACTGGGAACACAACTCGCACAGTCATTGAACAGCCTACGCTGCATCGGGAAGGAGTTATGCTTTCTCACCCTGACAGCTTGATTGAAACAAATGGCCCTAATTTAGCAGTATGCAATGGTCATTGAGTGAAAGTAACAGGGTCACTTTATTCGACATTTCCCAGCCAACTTGGCGGCTATGGCGAATGTGGTTGAAAAAAAAATCGTGCTGATTTAATGCGCTGAAAACAGTGAATTGCTCTATTATTTCGGAGAGAAAAAAGTTTTTAGTCACGTGGTTGCCTTTCGAACTTTTCAGACTGTTGTTTGAGTGTTGTTTGTAAAAAAATATTTTACAAGTACCGCACCTTTTTATACATATTTTGGGACATGTTAAGTAAAGGAGCTTATGTAAGGTGTTTGAAACGCAGCAATAATAATACAAATTTTCGGCCACATACGTCTGCAAGAATTTAGCCAAAGTGTGTTATGTTTGCATTTTCTCATTGCTATACTGCATTTTGTATGAATATCTGATCTTTGACTACTTACTTCACAGATGAGATATTTTGATGAAAAATTTTTTAGACATCTTAAGCTGTTAACCTCTACGAAAAAATCACTCATTTCTCAGAATTGTCATTTTTTCTCCGTATTGTGACGCAGTATGCACCGTGTGGTGGTCCAAATAAAAATCACCTTTTACCTAAATTCAAAGCAAATAAACAGTTCTTTATACGTGACAAGTTTCATCATTACGATTTCTATTTCGAGGAATAAAATATTATTAAATTTTTTCATCAACGGCACTGGGAAACTTCGAGGCGTCGGCTGCTGTATGACTGAATGGCGAATGAGGAACTTGGAACTTCAAAACTCATTTAGGGGCAAAGCTCGTGAGGCCGTGGGTCATTCCCTCCACTGTAGTCGTACTAGTATTATGTAGCCACTTGATGGGTTGCACAATTGAGAGCATTAGTGGTTTTCACAGCATATATACGAACAAAATGGTGGTTTGTGGGGCGAATCGATCGTCCGTACATTTGTGCTTTCTTCCGTTCGTCTGTGCATTCATCCGTCCGGGCTTCCGTATGTCGGTCTGTCCGTGAGTCCGTCCGTCGTTCTGTTCGTTCATACTGGTGTCAGACTGTCCATTCGTTTGTGCGTCCGGACGGACGAACGCTACGCCCCACTCATCATCATTCACTCCGTGAATATGCTGTGATCTTTTTCTCAAAACATAAATTGCCATGACAAAATTTCGCACATGAAAAGAACTGTTTATTTGCTTTGATTTAGGTGCAAAGTCTCTTTTAATTCAACCATCACATGGTGCAAGTTGTGTCTCATTATAGGCAAAAAATTATTTTGTGAAAGTTGTGAATTTTTTGTAAAGTTTGACAGCTTGAGAAGTCAAAATATTTTTTCCTCCAAATATACCTTATGTGGATTAAGCATTCACTCCGCAGATATTCATTCAAAGTGCAGCATTGATATAGAAAAATGCAGATATAACACATTTCGGCTAAATATTTTGAGGCGTATGTGGTAGAAAACTGGCAATATTAGTATTCAGCTTCAAACACTTTACTCAAAACTTCACTTGTAGACCACATTTGGCACGGATGAAATAATTTTTTTCACAATCATCCAAACGAGATTCCGGGAAGTCCAGAAGGCAGCCACGTGACCAATAAATCATTTGTCTGCGAAATATTTTAGCAGTTACCTTGTTTATTGCAGTAAAATCAGTGCAATTTTTTTTCGAATACGTTTGCGGTGGTTACCAAAATGGCTGGGACGTCTGATGTGGAATGACCCAATAGCCAATTCTTCCATTATATAATTGTGTCAATGTGAGCCCATTCAAGAACACTAGTATCATTAGCAATTTAATAAGTAACTGTACAGTACCTGATTTTACAAGTTACCTACACTGAATACCTTCTCAATGCGCATACCGTCATGTATGCTCAGTGGCATTGTGCTTTTGTGCAATACAGATAAAATATGTTATGTCGTTGCGCGTCGTACTGTATTCCTTTTATAAACTACTCGAATGAGTACCATGGTAGATCTGCAGAAATACACATGCAGCTGTGTTGAAGCATACTTAAGCAAAAAACTTGACATTCACTTAGATTGGTTCGTTCATGCAGCTTATGGAACGTAATCAACTTGGAGCAGCATCTTTTTATTTGCCTGCGCGAGCAAGCTGAAAGGGTGAAGTAGGGTTCATATCTACGGCATGAAAGGCATAATGATTCTGCCACAGCGCGCTTTTTATGGCGCTTATTGCTCAGCATACCTTTTCTAGCCTTTCTCACTGCATAGAAGCCCGATGCCACTGAATATGCTTGCTGTGCACTCAATTTATACTTACACATAAGAAAGCAGTTTGTAATGCATAGTGCACACTGTATGTTGCACTCTTTGTGAAATTTCAGTCATTGTTTCTTGTGTATTTATTTTAGGTTTCTGGGATTGAATTTCCTGTAGAGAAAGAACAGCTCGCCCCACTTCTCTCGAAGACACCAGTCATCTCAGCAGCTGAAGGTTATTGTGCAAGCAGCAGTGACGAGTGCTTTTGCAGTTAGAAGTATACCAACACTGACATTACATTATTACAACCCCAATTGCACTACGTTGTCGAATTTTCTCTTTTTTTAAATTGTCAAAATTTATACTGCGAGATGTAATAGGTTGTAAATGTGACTCCACAAACTCACTTACTCTTTCTACGTGTTTTTTCTATTGTATAGGTGTCAATGAAACGCCATACGTCTCAGTCGTTTGCCCAACTAGCGCAAATGCTTTGAAAGTTGTGGAGATTTATTGTATTAAAAACAATAAATTTTTAGTATAGAGAGAAAGAAACTTGGTCCCATGATATATTTCAAAGTTTTACAGAATGCCATCAGAGTCCTGTTTGTCAGATTTGCAGTTTTTCTATAGTAAAGGCAGATGTTAACATATGGACCTAATTGTGTTTTGCTTCGGCGTTATGTTCGGTTGGACCTTACGCAACACGTTACTGCTTGCACTACTCTGTGTGTGTGTGTGTGTGTGTGTGTGTGTGTGTGTGTGTGTGTGTGTTTAGTGCCATCCGCGTCTTTGTCGTTTATGGCCCAGTCTACGTGAACATATATACACTGGTCCCATGCAGCTCATTCAAGACCACGGCACCTTAATTTATCAGCTGCATGCATGCAGGTATAAGTGCAGTGGGGGACACCAGTGTCTTCCTTTTTCCCTGTCAGCAGCAGAGAAGGTTCCTATATGCTTCTCGCTGAGAACAATTGAGGCTTGGGCTAGTTGCCGATGCATATTTGATGGAATGAAGTGCTGTGAACGGCTCCCTTCAACACACAAGTCTAAGCGTAACCTCCTGTGTCTACTTTTGTTGCCCGTTAATTGCGCCTCATTTGATCAAGTATGCTCATCCATATAACTGCCATCGTTTCAAGAGTGTTTTCAGTGTACCCTTCACTCGCATGGGTGTAGCTTCATTCAACACCCATAGTTTAGGGGTGTTCATAAACACCTATTAAAGTAGGGTGTAACATTTCTTTACGTCCTACGGTTATAGGGTGTTTCAAAACACCTTATTGTTTAGGGGGTTCCTGGACACTCTAGAAGGGTGTTCGCTCATGGGACAAAACAAATACACCCTTATGGGTGTAAAATTTTTAGAGTGTACTCTTTGTCGGTCCCTTCGTGGGAGACGCCCGCTAAGCGCCTCCTGTTGGACTGAAATAAAGGTTTTTTCATTCCATTCCATTCTTGACAACCAGAGTATACTATGTGATGGCTTTCGTCTGTCTTTTTATAGGGGGTCTGCCGTAGTTAAAAAAACGGCACGCCTGGGCGGAAAGCGCAGTGCAGCAACAGCGAAAGCAAGAAAAGCGGCCTTTCAGAGGCTTTCTACACACTCATTGGGTAAATACTGTAAGTACACTTGCTTGATACCCACTAGAGCAGTAATGATAAATTTTTTCGGTAGTAGGCCGGCATTTGCTATGCTATTTTTTCGTCGTTCTTCTGAGAAGCGTGGTATCCGCTAAACATATGCAAGGAATTTTTCGCCAATTGTTCATGCAGTTGCTGACGACGATACGGAAATATGGCTAAAGTGGGTATGCACCACAGTTGAAAGGGGAACAAGAAGAAGCTTTTGTAATGCATTGGAGCATAAGACGATCCACTCGTTACGCTAATCACATTGTGCGACGACTGGTCTCTGTTTCGCTGTTTGAACACTTTATCATTCGTATTAAGGCGATTGCTTTTCCAACATCAAGCCTGCATAAGGCAAGTTTGCCAACAAGTTCTAAGTACGGTATGTCTTAGGGGTAAAATATGGGGCTGGCACCAAGCGGGCTCTGGTTAGAGCCCCGCTGTGCTCATGGCAGCTCATGCAGTGGCGGCGGCGGACAACTATGCGTGACATGAGTTGTGATCTCATAACAGTTGTCGCTGTAAAAATGATTGATTGATTGATTGATTGATATGTGGGGTGTAACGTCCCAAAACCACTATATGATTATGAGAGACGCCGTAGTGAAGGGCTCCGGAAATTTAGACCACCTGGGGTTTTTTAACGTGCACCCAAATCTGAGCACACGGGCCTACAACATTTCCGCCTCCATCGGAAATGCAGCCGCCGCTGCCGGGATTCGAACCCCCGCCCTACGGGTCAGCAGTCGAGTACCTTAGCCCCTAGACCACCGTGGCAGGGCTGTCGCTGTAAAAAGATAAGGCGGAACTGTCAAGTGGGAGCATGCTTGCAGCGACATTCTTTGACGCTGTTATATTGACCTTCTACCATGTTTTCATCGCAAACGTTTTCTTCAGTTTAGGCCTCTAAGAGTGATTTGCCTTCTAACGCTATTTAGTCAAGTTACCTGCTTGCAATTTCCAGGCGTACAGGGTTCAGGCCACAAGATACCTAAAAGCTTGCTGTTTAGAGATCACATCACGCTAACATGATGTTATGATGTTAGCGTGATGTGTGCCGCATTGGGAAGCTCCGCATCTATTTGGCGTGGCTGCGGATGTAGGTGTTCCTGAAGAAGGAAGAACGTACCGAATTTTTGTCTGCCATAAGGTGACGTGGCACTTAGTTACTTTTAGGGGAAAGGAGACGGGGATAAACAGGAACTGATGTGAAAAAGGAGAGAAGCAGAAGTCAGCAGCAGGGTGTCGTACACGGCAAGGAGGGCAATAATCGCCTGCAGCATACCGGCTTGTGGTGAGAGGCCTGTGGAGGTCGCCTAGATGTGTATTGGAAAGTGTTGAAGCCAGACACAAAAGTTGCGACACACTTGTCCGTATCACAAAACCGAGTGCTTTATCAGGAGATGGTCATACCGTCACTGACGCGGGTGGTGCCACCACCTGTGGTATTGTCACCTGTGGTATTGACGCGGGTGGTGCCACCGTCTGGTGGCACCACCCGCGTCAATACCACAGGTGACAATACCACAGGTGGCACCACAGCTCCTCCCTTCAGGAACTTGTTTAACCTTACAAGTTCATATGGACTGGGGAAACTACACGGCGGCCACTACCCGTTCTCACAACACCATCGTCGTGAGAATCACGGTCGACATTGGCTATTGAGTTCACTGCAGAGCCGGCATGTCCGCTCAGGGAGCATCCTGGGTGCACCTGTAAAAGCTGCAGAATCGGTCTGGTTTTGTTGTAGGAGCCCCGACAGTGGTCATTGGTTAACTGCAGGACTGCACCTTGGTCTATCTCTATGATGTAGGAGCGAGGTCGCTGGCCCTCCCTTAATACAGTAGCTTTGACTCCTTCAGGTCGAACCCAAAGAGGATTGAAAGAGGAAGGACAGGGAGGTTAGCTGTCCTTCCTCTACTGGAGACGGGACTTGCTGTCCCGTCTCCAGTAGAGGCAGCAGCCTAGCCCAATGATGCTGATCAAAGCTTTTCATCTCATAGGACGCATCTCTAGCAGCCACTGTGTGTCTGGCAGACCTAGATGGTTGCAGCAACTTTTTTATCTTCTGTAGCCGAGTTCTCAATTGCCTTCCCATTAGGAGCTTAGTGGGGCTGCACCCATTTACGCCTGGTGTATTCCTGTAATTGAGTAAGGCTAGATGTCAGTCGCTTGACTTGCCAGGAAGTCCCTTGACTTTGCGGACCATCTGTTCAGCCTTTATACTGAATTTAGGAAAAATGGGGCAGCTGGTCACGGGCTTAGACGCTGTGGAAATTGGCGAACCTCCTGAACTCTTCAAAAGAAAACGGTGGCCCGTTATTGGATCTCACAACTTCTCGGATGCCGTGTCAAGCAAATATGCCCTTGAGCACCTCCACGACTGCAGGAGCTGTAGATGATAGAAATATAGTGACTTCAGGGAAGCGGAAGTAAATATCTACGACAATCAGAAACGTTTCTGCTTTGATGTGATGTGGAAAAGATAAGTACCCAAAACGTTTCATGTGCGACCCGGTAATAGTGTTGAAATGAGCGGCTCCGCTGGATTTATCTGAGTGCGTGCACCCTGCTCACCTTAGGCTACTATTTACTATTGTCTGTGGCAATCCTTGGCCGCCACACCGGTTCTCTAGCTGTTGCTTTGCACGAGTTGACACCTTGATTACAATCATTCAGCAGATTCAGGTCTGCTAGCCTCAAATGACTACGAACCACGATGCGGGTACCGTCACAGAAACCGTCACAGACTATAATCTCGTTAGGTAACGCACTATATCGCGTCAAATGTAGCGCCAGCTTCTTCTTAGAAGACCAACCTCATTGGGGTCGATCAAAAAGGGAAGCGTACTCACCGGTTGCATTAGGTCATAGTCACGGGGAGGTTTGCCACGTCATGTTTGCGTAAATGATGGAAACAGGAAGATTACCTTGTTAGTTATTGTTACTCTTATATTCATTTACGAGCCTTTCTGATTACCTGCCCGTTATCTTGTGCAGCATTTTTCTTCATTAGTGGCGATTTGATATTATACATTTTAGTGGTTTTTAGATTTATATCCCACTAACTTAAAGATCATGCCACCAGGTTCTTGGCCGATTTCTTTTTATGGGCGAGAGCTGAAAATGTGCGAGGAACATCTTCATCGTATTGCCACATTCCTTCTTTATGTTTTCTCATCACCCCATTTATCTATCAGTAATTCTGATTTGATATGTGGGGTTTAACGTTCCAAAACCACGATATGTATATGACAGGCGCCGTAGAGGAGGTCTCTGGAAATTTCGACCACATGGGCTTCTTCAATGTGCACCCAAGTCTGAGCACACGGGCCTACAACAGTTCCGTCTCCATCGGAACTGCAGCCGCCACAGCCGGGATTCGATACCGCGACCTGCGGGTCAGCAGCCGAGTATCTCAACCACTAGATCATTGCGGTGGGTCTGTCAGTAATATTCAGCTCCCACCACATCTATAGTGTTTTAGAAGCTTCAGGACTGCAGTAGATCATTTTGTTATGATTACGCTAACTGCGTGAACTATAATAACATTCTCGAACCGACGTTACCGCTGGCGATAACGCTAGAATATTCGGTGTTATGTCTATAAATGACGATGTGCTTTGCCGCTAGTTAGTTGATCGAAGGCCGACGCTCTGCTCACCGCTATCAGTGCGAGTGCCTTGCAATAATCTGACTTTTATATTTTGTGGCCACTTGTCACAAGTTCTGCGACTAAACAGTTTAATTTGAACAGCCAGTCTGCTTCCGCGTCACGACCTCGTGACATGTGGTGTAGGCGTTGCTCCTTCCATGTACTGGACCTCCCTGTCAAGCCGTGAATCTAGCGCTAGTCGTGAAGACGTCGACGACCATCCTGAGCAGCGAACAAGCCACAGGCAAAGGTTCTATCACCAGAGTTCAGGCCTCTACGCGAGAAGACCAGGCAGACTAAGACCCTGACCACAGCCACAACTGCAAAGACAAACTATGTGACGCCTGCACAGATCCTGCTCCGCAACCCAAGGAGCCTCCGACCTTTCGCGGTTCAACCTTTTAAGACCCGAAAAGCTGGCTGCAGGGATATGACCAAGTCGCCATTTTCAATACCTGGCCCAACGATGATAAGCATCGTCTTGCGTGCTTTGCCTTACAAGATGCCGCTCGTACATGTTTCGAAAACCAGTAGCGCACCCTGATAACATGTGGCCTATTCCGCACCAGGTTCCTCGCTACATTCGCGAGTGTCATTTGCAAGGAGAGGGGTGAAGCGCTCCTTCAAACTCAGCCGAAGCTTCAAAACGAAAATGTGCCATACTTTGCAGAAGAGATGACCAAGCTGTTCCGTCACGCCGACCCCGAGATGCCTGAAGACAAAAAAGTTTGTTTCCTTATGCGAGGAGTGAAGCAGAAGCTGTTCGCGAGTCTGATGCGAAACCAACCGTGCACTGCCAAGGCACTCATCTCCGAAGCGACAACGATTGAAAAGATGCTTGAGATGCAGACCGGACAATTTCATTGCCGCTCGACGCCAGAGTACGCAGAAGCTCAACAACTCTGCTCCAACGACCTGCTCGAGGCCATCTAAGTGGTCGTCCACCCACGGCGCAGCGTCAAGTTGACTCAATTGCCAACATTGTCCTCGAAAAAGTTCGGCATTAGCTTAGAGTTTCTGCAGCACTGCAACCTTCGCCGCAAGCAATGAGCTACGCTGCTGCAGCTCGACGCTATGCTTCCTCTTGACGCCCACCTCAAGAGGCCACAGCATCGAAGTTCCGCCGCCAGCAACTGCCATTGTCGTCGCCATACTGTTCACCCGCTGCCCAGCACAATAATCCGAAGGAAACTGACGTGTGGCGTGTCCCTGACCACCAACCTCTCTGCTGCCACTGCGGAGAAGATGGTCACACCTACCGCCGCTCTTAGTACCGACAAATGGGATTGCGTAGTTTAGCCATCGACGCGCCACGTCCACAGTGGGGTGAAAGACCACACGACTTCGCCGACTACCTTGCAGCAACACAGCACACGCCCCAAGAATCTTAGCATTCGCCTTCACCTTGTCACTGCATGTCGCCTCACCACCGGCCGTACTCTGGTCTGACCCGGGGCCGGTCGTCTAGTTCGTATTCGGAAAACTAAGGACAGCAGGTGTGGTTGCTGTACGATGAACAACCGAAGATCCTCCGCCAACGACTACGACACCGTGAAACAAATTCAAGAACCCGCCATAAGAGCAACGCAGTCCCGACATCCATATATCGTGGCCCAAAGAAGACATGATGATGAAACGTCAAAACTGTGGTGCGAAATTTCGTAGCCGCAATCTGACAATGCGACCCAACCGACACGACAGGCGGCAAACTAGCGACCTCGACATTGTCACTGATGGCCGCATCTATCGTTGAACCGGAGCCTACTATTCCGTCATCTCTGGTGGTGCTTTCGCCGTGAAGTTGAACAAAGGTAAGGCTACTTAGGAAGACTCTCAAATTCTTACAGCGTGAAGTCACCTAAGAGCACCGGCAGGAAGCTGCGCAGCTAGAGTAACCATTAACAGCCGCATTTATCCCACAAGTTTTGTCGTACTACAGCATTGCTTGAGATTTGTCGTTCCTAGATTGGACTTCTTGAGCCTCTATGATGCGGCCATCGACCTGAGAACTAAGTCGGTAAAAACAGCCACACAAAAAGTGCTGCCACCACGTACGCGAACAGGAACCCGCCCTATATTGTGCTTGAAGAACAAGTCACCTGCCATACTCGTTGAAGCGTTAACATTTTTGTCAGCACTCCGAAACCAGAAGGCTTCGAAGGCATCGCTGAAGGTAGTGAGCACCTGTTGGTCAACCGCGATATTTGCGTTACAAGAGGAATCGACAAGCGGCGGGAAGAGAAAGCACCAGTTATGCTCAAGAATATCAGCAACGAGTACAAACACTTGAACAAAGACACAATGGTCATCTTCATCGACGATATTATGGAAGTCACCCATGCTTTCAGCCTTGCCGCTTCTGCAAAACCTACTCCGAGGGATGAAGCTCCTCACCCAGCTTTCGACGTGAATCCAATCCTTCCGAAGCATAAGCAAGAACAGCTCAAAGCCCTGCTCCTGCAATAGAAAAACTGCTTTTCGTTGTCGTCTAAAATGCGATAGACCCAAGCCGCGAAACATCGCATCATAACAGAGCAAAACGCCAGACCACTACAGCAGAGCCCTTACAGAGTTTCGACGCAGGAACGCGAGGCCGTAAAGAGACAGATCAACGAAATCCTTCGCGAAGACATCATCCAACCGTCTAAGGGTTTGTTCCCACAGCCGTGAAACGCCACGTGCTGTCACAACGACGTCACCGGTTTTTATAAGGGGTGAGGATTTCCAACCCGTTTTCTCTTCAAAAATGGGTTGTCCGTGACGTAAGGCGTTGCTCTCCGGTGCGGAAACGGCCTCACTTCTCATTGTACCAACAGGGCTGCTTCCTTCTCGATGCACCTGACAAGCAGAAAAGAACGTTGGGGTAGAACGACTGGGTGCTTGCGTGGTCATGGGGAAACGAATTATTGAGGAAACGACAACAAAAAGCAGTTTTAAATGCGAAGCATTTCTTCGCAAGCTTCGGCGACTTTGAATATATCTATCTATCTATCTATCTATCTATCTATCTATCTATCTATCTATCTATCTATCTATCTATCTATCTATCTATCTATCTATCTATCTATCTATCTATCTAGCCGCTTACGCTTGTGTGCTCTCCCCTTAACTTGGCGTGAACCACCATTAGCATTGGAGGGTAAGATGGTTTGACGAATATGACGCGTTGGTCAAGACATCAATATTGTCATAATCCCGTCGCGTACGCGGTCAAACACTTACCGCTAAACAATGACAATCCCCGTCAAAGAGCGGCACGCACCTACCGGTGCGTGCCGCTGGTAGGCGGAATTTCGCCACAGGTGATTGACAATAACTATCTACCCAGAAACGATGAGAACACACATGAACAATTTTAACTCGGGAGCACTAAGAAATACCCCACATAGTTGGCATCGACCCGAAGAATGCAAAGAATAAATGTCAGAGTTCGCTTGGAGTGACATGATTGTGTCGTTTCCCGCTTACGCTGGTTACATGTCGAAAGTCTGATTTACTCCTTAACAGTTCCTGATAGAGTCAGGCCTAAGCCATACTCTGTTCAACGAGTGCAGATATGCAAAAGTGCTGCCACCCTTCTGATCCATTCATGCGACGTAATACCAAATATGGCAAATGTGAAACTGGCGAAACGGTGGCGAGCGCATGATGAGTGTGGCACGTAGTCATGTTGTTGCATGCCATGTATATCATGATTATCAAGTTTAGTCGTGTCATTTACCTATGTCGTCCATGCACGTCCGATTATACCAAATTTGATGTATTTGACGCTAGCGAAACGGTTGCGAGCGTATCATGAGCGTGGCATTTAGTCATGTTGTTACGTGACAAACATCTCATGTTATCATGATTGCACCAGCCCCTTACCTTTATCATTCTTTCACGTCTCGTATTACCGAATATGGCACATGCGAAGCTAGCGAAACGGCCGCGAGCATATCATGCGCGCGGCATCTAGTCATGTTGGTACATGACACGCATGTCGTGATTTTCATGTTAAGATTTGTCGCTTATATTCGCCACGCAGTCATGTGATACCATATCAGTTTTGCAACATGTGATGCGAACGAAACCACTGTAAAAGCAAGACCATTGAATGTAAATCATGACACTCATGGCATACATATCATGATTTTCATGTTACTGACTAGTCAGTTTTGCTCGGCACGCTTTCATGTTGCACCATACCATGTTTGAAATTCATACCATTTTAGAAGTGATCAGGGGAGATAAAGGTCGTAGGTGGCTAGATAGATATATTGATAGATAGATAGATAGATAGATAGAAGTCGCCGAAGTTCGCTAAGAAATTATTCGCATTTAAAACATGCGAGTGGAGGTGAAATACAACTTTTCTAGTGGTCCCGTTCGTGGCGAATGACATCAGAATGTGAATTAACCTCCTGTCTCCCCTCATTTATTCACGTTATTTCCGTAGAAAGTTAAATTGAGGTCGCAGATCTATAATACTATATAATACTATAATCCAATAGATCCATAAGGGTTTGTTACACCCTATGGGTGCATGAGTTGGAAAAAAGGTAATATCACGCCCTTAAAATGCCTGACTCAGCTTGTTTGTGTATACAGTGTATCAGTAATGAAATGGTTGCAAACGTAATGTAAGTATGGTTGAGGCTTAGTATATAGAGTGACAGTTGCACTGAAGTACGCTCAACCAACCAATGTTTTCACTGCGAAAATTCCCACACCTTAAGTGGGTATTTTTGTCCCATGGGCAACACCCTTTTAGGGTGGCTGGGAACAAACTAAACAATAAGGTGTTTAGAAACACCCTGAAAATATAAGGTGTAAAACACCGTTACACACTACTTTGAAAGCTGTTTATGAACACCCCTAAACCATGGGTCTTGGATAAGGCCACATACTTGCAAGTGGGGTGTAACACTAAAAACCCCCTTGAAACGATTGCAGTTATATGAATAAGCATACTTGACCAAATGAAGCACAACTAACGGGACAACAAAAGCAGAGACACAGGAGGTGACGCTTAGTCTTGTTTGTTGAGGAGAGCCGTTCATAGTACTTGATTCCAACAAATATGCATCACCAACTGGCCCAAGCTTCAACTGTTCTCAGGGAGAAGCATATATGAACCTTCTCTGTGGCTGACAGGGAAGAAGAAAGATACTGGTGTCACCCACTGCACCTATACCTGCATGCATGCAGCTGATAAAATAAGGTGTCGTGGTCTTGAATGAGCTGCATAACACCAGTGTATACATGTGTAGGTAGATTGGGCTAAAAACGACAAAGTAGGACGCGACAGGCACTTACGCACACATACACACTCACACACACTCACCACACCACAGCAGTGCAAGCAGTAACCTAAAGCGTTAGGTGCAACCGAACACAACGCCGAAGCAAAAAAGAATGGAGCCCATATGTTCACTTCTGCCTTTACTATAAAAAAACTACAAGTCTGACAAACAGGACTCTGATGGCGTTCTGGAAAATTTTGAAATATCTCACGTCCCCAAGTTTTTTCTCTCGATACTGAAAATACATTCTTTTCAATACAATAAATTCTCACAACTTTCAAAAACATTTCCGCTAGTTAGGCAAACGACTGAGAGGTATGGCGTTGAATGTCACCTATACAATTGAAAAAACACGTAGAAAGAGTAAGCGAGTTTCTGGAGTCAAATTTACAACCTATTATATCTCGCAGTATGAATTTCGACATTAAAAATGAGAACATTTGATAAGGTAGTGTAATGGGAGTTGAATAAATGTAATGTCAGTGTTGATATACTTCTAACTGCAAAACCACAGCTTGTCACTGCTGCTTGCACAATAATCTTCAGCTGCTGAAATGTCTGGTGCCTTCGAGAGAAGTGGGGCAAAGCTGTTCTTTCTGTACAGGAAATTCAATCCTGGAAACCTAAAATAAATACACAAGGAACAATGTTCGAAATTTCCAAAGAGTGCAACATACAGTATGCACCCTGCATAACTAACTGCTTTCTTATGTGTAAGTATGAATTGAGTGCATAGCAAGCTCATTCAGTGGCATCGGGCTCTACTGCAGTGAGAAATGATTGAAAATATATGTTGAACAATAAACGCCATAAAAAGTGCGCTGTGGCAGAATTATTATACTTTTCGTGCCGTAGATATTAACCTTACTTTACCCTTTCAGCTTGCTCGCGCAGGCAAATAAAAAGGTGCTTCTCCAAGTTGATAATGTACCAATAGCTGCATGCATCGACCAACATAATTGAATATCAAGTTCTATGAATAATTATGCATCAACACAGCTGCATGTGTATTTCTGCAGATGTACCATGGTACTCATTCGATTAGTTTATTAAAAGGAATGCACTACGACGTGCAACAACATATACATATTTGATCTGTATTGCACAAAAGCAAAATCGCACTGGGCATACATGACGGTATGCGCATTGAGAAAGTATTCAGGGTAGGTAACTTGTAAAATTGAGTAATCTACAGTTACGTCTTAAAATGCGAATAATACTAGTATTCTTGAACTGGCTCACATTGACACGATTATGTAATGGAAGAATTGGCTATTGTGTCATTCCACGTCAGCCATCCCAGCCATTTCGGCGACCACCTCAAATGTATTCGGAAAAAAATCGCGCTTATTTTACTGCATTAAAAAATGGTCACTGCTAGAATATTTCGCAGACAAATAATTTTTTGGTCACGTGGCTGCCTCCTGAACTTCCCGGAATCTCGTGTGAATGTTT
The DNA here is from genome assembly GCA_013436015.1 of Rhipicephalus annulatus. NCBI lineage: Eukaryota > Metazoa > Arthropoda > Arachnida > Ixodida > Ixodidae > Rhipicephalus > Rhipicephalus annulatus. The sequence goes on along the minus strand of WOVY01003841.1, from coordinate 71,029 downwards.
GTGAAAAAAATTATTTCATAAGTAACTCTTCTTCCATGCCAAATTTGGTCTACAAGTTAAGTGAAGGGCTTTCGTAAAGTGTTTGAAGCTCAGTAATATTACTACCAATTTACGGCCACATACGCCTGAATTAATTTAGCCAAAATGTGTTATATCTGCATTTTTCTATATCAATACTGCTCTCTGAAAGAATATCTGAGGAGTGAGTACTTAATCCACATAAGGTATATTTGAGGAAAAAATATTTCAGACCTCTCAAGCTGTAAGCTTTACGAGAAAAAATCGCGAATTTTACAAATTAGTTGTTTTGTCCATTATGAGACGCAACTTGCACCATGTTGTGGCTGAATGAAGTTAGCCTTTGTAACTAAATTGAAAGCAAAGGAGCAGTTCTTTTTATGTGCTAAATTTTCTCAAAGCAATTTTGTGATAGGAAAAGATCACAGCATATCCACTGAGCGAATGATGATGAGTGGTGCGAAGCGTCCGTCAATCTGGACGCACAAAGGAGTGGACAGACAGTCAGACGCCAGTATAGACGAACAAAAAAACGGACGGAAGCCCGGACAGACGGATGCACGGACGAACGGACGAAAGCACAAATGTATAGACGAACGATTCGCGCCATGACTCATCAATTTGTTCGTGTATTGGCTGTGAAAACTACTAACGCTATCTATTGTGCAACTCATGAAGCTGGTACATACTACTAGTAGGACTACAGAGAAGGGAATGACCCACACCCTGAAGAGCTTTGCCCCCTAAATGATTTTTGAAGTTCCAAGTTCCCCTTGGAAGCGTGCTGGGCCAATCAGTTCCAAGTTCCCCATTCGTCATTTGGTCACAGGGCAGCCGACGCCTATTGCCAATGATGGGAAAATTCAAAAATTATTTTATTCTTTAAAATAAAGATTGCATTGTTAAAACGTGTCACATACAAAGAACTGTTAATTTGCTTTAATTTTAGGTAAAAGGTGATTCTAATCGGACCACCAATTGGTGCAAATAGCGTTTCAATATTGACAAAAATGACATTTCTGTGAAATAAGTGATCTTTTCTCGTAGAGGTTAACAGCTTTAGATGTATAAAAATTAATTTTCATCAAAATATCTTTCCTGTGAAGTATAGAGTCACAGCTCAGATATTCATACAAAGTGCAGTATCGCAATGAAAAAATGCAAACATAACACATTTTGGCTAAATTGTTGCAGGCGTATGTGGCCGGAACATTGTATCAATATTACTGATTTCAAACACCTTACATAAGTCCCTTTATTTAACATGTGCCAAACTTGGTATAAAAAGAAAAAGCAGTACTTGTAGAATAATTTTTTCACAAACCACACTCAGACACCACTCTGGGAAGTTTAAAAGGCAACCACGTGACCAAAAATTTTTTTTCTCCCCGAAATATTTACGCAGTTCACTGTTCTCGGTGCACTAAATCAGCACAATTTTTTTAACACATTGGTTATAGCCGACAAATTGGCTAGGAAATTTGGAATAAATTGACCCTGTTACTTTCACTTAATGACCCTTGCATATTGCTAAATTAGGGCAATTTGTTTCAATCATGCTTGCAGGCTGAGAAAACATAACTCTTTCCCGACGAAGCGTAGGCTGTGCAGTGGCTGTGCGTGTTGTGTTCCCAGGTAAATATGCTGCCCAGTTTTACAAGTTCGCTGCAACACGTGCTTAGATACCACGCAGTAAGTATAACATTAAAGTGTTTTTGTGCAACAAAAAACTAGTAATACGCTTCACATAGTGAAAGTACATTTAACATCTGAAGTACTTAGTTACGGTAACTGCCAAAGTGTGGCGAGGGCAATATAACTCTGAATAACAAGAATATTATGAAAGCTACACATGATGAAAACAAGCAAAATAAAATGTGCTCGATCGTTGGCAGTGATGTTCAAACAAGCGTTTTCACTGTTCAAGTAGGCAATTCGGCCACCCAGACAGAATAAAAGTCTGTTCGTACAAAAGTTCAGCTTTAGTGCTCAATCCGCTTCACTGTGGGACGCCCCCGCAAACACGGACGGAACCCCAGCCATTTCAAGATCTTTACGTTGAGTTCTTAAACCCACAAAAAAAGAAAAGAAAACCTTCGGGGTAACGAATAGGCATTCCGGGGTTGAGTACCTGGCAGGATTATTTTCTGTTCTCGCGGGCCCCCCCGTGCAAACACGAGGACCGGGCGGCGCCTTGTTGTCTACAACCAGTGTGACAGTGTGCGGTGGCAATTATCCGCGTGCACCCTTCAGACTTGTGGCATGGGGGAGCAGCAGAGCACCTTTTGTTGGCTCGGTGAATGCGACCCTGCTGCAGCGCCTGTGCCGGGTCCGGCCTGACTTTCCGTCAGCCTCCGTGGCTCCAGGGCTCATTACTGCGTTCAGAGCTGATGGCCACCCGCGGCGTTGAATGACGAAGAAGCGGCGGCTGCGGAGAATTTCGCGGGAGACACCTAGCTGCATAGAGACGTTGAGACTCGTTCTAGACATCGGCTCATCAAGTACCAGAAACCGGGGCATTTGGTTCGGCCGAAAACATTTCGGCACAACACAGCAACTCCGGGCGTTGGTCCTTACATAAGGCGCACTTTGTCGGAAGCATCGGGACCATTGTTCGTCCGTAATTCACGTGTCTTGGGACAGCTCACCCATCTCTCCCTCTGAGGCATGAGCTCGTACGTTGTTACTTGCTCGGGTTTGTTTGGGAGAGGGTTTTTTACTAGTGCGGGCCGCGGGGGCGGCCGTCGAAGATGATACAAATCGACTGACAAAGAAATGTGTCGTGTCAACAGTGGCGATAGGTTAGGTGCCACAGAGGGGCGGGGTCCTGTCCTACAAAAAGGGACTACAGAACGGCGTTTCAGAGATACGATGCGATGAGCTCGAGATGGTAGAGAGACGGAATGGAAAAGGAAAATAACGGTGTGAAGAGGCAGCGATTAGAGTCGATGAGATGATGACTGAGGCAGGGATGGTATGACGAGGAATGAAAGTTAGAGATGGGAAACGAGGAAGCGAGTGATTGCGGGACGTTGTGAAAGAAGATTGAGATGGAAATCGCTGAAAGAGACGAAGAAGACGACAAAGACGATGAAGACTGACATAACGGACCATTCGTAAGACGAACTTTATGCACCCTATTTAAACGCACTCTGCAGACAGGGAAGCGGCGCGTTGAGACATTGCGTGCTTTTATAACTTCATCATTTTTGTCTTCGTGTGTTTTTCCTATACATGCTTACCCTTGTATTGTTGCAGTTACTTTCTTTATGTACCTGCCCTGTGTCTAACGTTGCGAGTGTCTAAATCTTGTGTTATAATTTTGTGTAGTGGTTGATGTACGCGGGTATACGATGTTTGCAGTTAGTAATAAATAAATGAATTAGTAAACAGGAACAGGTCATAGCGACTTTTACTTACCGGTCCCAGCACGAATCTCTGTATGTGGGAAGTGATTGAGACACATAGCCGAGAGGGAACCGGATGAACATGGGGTTCAGTCGTCTTCCCTCTCTTTGGTAATCGGTGGCGTAGTGGGGGACGTCTCAAGTGGTAGCAGCGGTGGGATTACTGCTGGGGCAACGGTGTGAGATTTCACCCTCCTACTAGGGAAGGGGGGCGGCAAAATGAACGAGCAGGCTACCAAGGTGACTGACAAGGACGACCCACTAGAAATGAGTGCGTTAATGTTAACGAACATGGTTTCATCGTTTACAGGAGGTGATACGGGCCCGGATATTGGGGTCTTTTTGAAAAGTTTGGAGCAGGTTGGTCGCTTGGGTGAATGGCGGGACAATGAGCTGGTCTGCATAGCACGATGCAAGATGGTAGGCGCAGAGCACAATTTTGCGTGGTGGGATGATGACGTCGCTGCGGCCGCAACTTTTTCTGAGTTCAAATTTTCGGACCTCAAGAGGTTCGATACGGAGCCACTTATCTTTAGAATGGAAAAGTTTTTAAACACGAGGCAGAGGGCAGCTGAGGAGGTGCGGTCTTTTGCGCGTCGCTTGCGCATCCTCGGGACCGCCACCCTGGCGAGCTCTGATAGTCAGGATCCGGTGAAAGCTTCACTGCACCGTGAAATTCTGGCCGAACAATTGCTCTATCAATTTTTATTGGGCCTGAGGGATCCGGTCCGCAGATTCGTTCTCTCTCGGGATCTGAAAACGTTTGACGAGGCCATTGCCATAGCGGTCAAGAAGGAACAGAATGAAAAAGTGTCGTGGAGCCTTACGTTACCCGTTCGATACGTAGACGAGAACACGGATATTCATGAGATGCATAGCCGCCTTGACCGCCTCGAAAAACTTGTGGAGAGCTTGGCAGTACGCAAAAAGGTGAAACAAATTTGGCAGGAATTCCCGAAGCAGCTCCCTTATCCCTGCGGGTGCTATAACTGTGGCAGGTTTGGTCCCTTTTGGCGAGAATGCTATCGGTACCGGCGACGAAAGTGGAATCCGACGGGTGGCAGCCGCATTCATAGAGACAAGGAGATGGTGACAAAATTCGAATCTGGAATTCTAGACGCAACTCCTCCTCACGACGGTGATGCGTAGAGATCAATCGCCATCGTAAATATTCGCGAGGAAACAAGCTCCGTAACAACGAGTCGCGGTTCACCGTGTGCGGATGTGGTTAAGTTATTTCCGTGATCGAGGAGGATTTTCCGCCATAGGGCGAGTGTGTGTTTAGAGGGAATGCTCGAACGCCAGTGCCACTGGGTGAAACAAAAGCTATTGAAGTTGCTAGAGCAGATACAGATGGTTTAGTTGAGGTTTCTACCTCGAGGGTCCCACGAGACGATGAGGCATTACCAGTAGGAGTAGCAGATATGGAGTTGGATGATAATGGGATTTCTGAAGATTAGGTTGTCGGAGTTTTGGTCGACACGGTGGTAGATGAACATTACAGAGAGTAGATGAGATTGAGGAATGCCTAAATCAACACAGGGTGGTTTTTGTGGAGCCAAAGGGAAACTGCAGCACACTCAACGTACACCGCACCAAAACCGGGCATGCGCTGGGGTGGTCTTACAAGATAGCTTCGCATATGCCCCACTCCGCGACTGTGTCGAGTAGGTGGAAGTTCGGGCCACCTAACGAAGGCCCGGGACTCGGAGTCGGGGAAGAAGTCTGCATACGGATAGACGCTGAGCACTCGGGGATCGACTAGGGTTATAAGAGTCCGCAATGTTGTATGCCATTTTATGTTCTATGATTACTGCTCGGTCGTTGTGCTTGTTACTTTAGTGGAGACCTTGTGTCGAAATTTCAGTTTTTTTTGTTTTACTTTGCTTTGGCGTGTGCACTTGTCTTATTTTGTTGATTGTGTTTTGAAATGGGGAGGTAGTTCACCAAGTTATTGTGGTTTTGTGTTGCTCGCAGTATCTTATGTTGATGACTGAGTGAGTGGTACTACCTGGGATCGATTAACACCTAATGATGGGGAGAACATAGAGTCAGTGAATAAAGGTTACCGAGATCTCGCCACTTGTCGAAGAGAGGGTGCGAAAAGGACTGGTCTGGGAAACGGTAAGGCTTAGATAGACAGAATATGTGATTGGCATCTGTGGCCCAAGTTAGGTAGATTATGTGAGGTGGTTGGTCGAGTTACATTAATAGACGCTGTACAACAGGTGATGAGATGAGACAAGGAAAGTTAACAGACAAGCTACGTCGTTTTCCCTATACAATAGTGTCGTGCCTAGATAGGAGGTGGGGAAGGCTGGCTTGTGGGAAGAGATGAAGCAGCCCCGGTATCAACGAGGCGAGGTGAAAGTTCAAATTGAAATGTTTTCACGGCGTCTCTCCGCACGGAAGTGTCGCGCCTCGTTATGAGGCAGGGGGCGTCGTAATCAGTATTGATGTACAACGCCTAATGTCACAGTTGCATAGGACAGCATGTACGCTACTTTCTCAGCCCATCCGAACACGCAATTCGCGTTGAAGGTCCCTTTCCTTCACCGACAGGTGCAGCAGAGGCCGGGCAGGAGATGGTACGCGAGGGTAATTCAGTATTGCTGTCTGTATGACCTATGTTCTCCCGCCATCCCGATTTTCGTTTGGTTTGAGATGTTCGATAGGATCCTAAAATTTTGTGCATGTGTGGAATGAAAGCGTATGAAAATGTGTATATTCTCTGTTCGTTTGTGACGAGAGTGGACATTGCAGGCGAAGTGTGTGATGTGCTCGCATGGTAGTGAACCTTCCAGCAATCTTGACTGAACGGTTCGTGCCAAACCGTCCGACAAGCAGCTGTGACCAGTGTGCGTTTTGTCCACGCGTCATCCACAAGTTTCTGCGGTGATACTCAAGGTTTCAAGTGTGTTGTGCGCGGTAAAAACACGGAATCAAAGTGCTTCGTGAAGGGTGACGATACAGTGACAATCACAGATTTGTTCCTCTCAGCGAGCGCTGCCGCCAGGGCTGTATCACAAGTGTGCTGTGTTCCCATATACCGTATTCCTAAGACTGCCGCAATCTCTCAATTTCGCTACGCCACCCGAAGGCGTTATGCGCCCGCATTTCTCTTGTTTGAATTTCCCCGCTAGGAAAACTTTTCTGCAAGATGAAGCGATTGTGACGCCCCCGCCAACACGGACGGAACCGCAGCCATTTCGAGATGTTTACGTTCATTTCTTAAACCCACAAAAAAGGAAAAGAAAACCTTCGAGGTAACGAATAGGCATTCCGGAGTGGAGTACCTGGAAGGATTATTTCTACTGTTTTTGCACCCCCCCCCCCTGCACAAACACGAGGACTGGGCGGCCCTTGTATTCTACAGACAGTGTGACAGTGCACGGTGGCAATAATCCGCGCGCTCCCTACAGACTTGTGGCATGGGGGAGCAGCGGAGCAACTTTTGTTGGTTCGGTGATTGTGACCCTGCTGCAGTGCCTGTGCTGGGTCCGGCCTGACTTTCCGTCAGCCTTCGTGGCTGCAGGGCTCATTACTGCGTTCTGCGCGAATGGCCGCCCGCGGTGTTTAATGACGAAGAAGCGGCAGCTGTGGAGAATTTCGCGGGAGACACCGAGCTGCATGGAGACGTTGAGACTCGTTCTGGACATCGACTCATCAAGTACCGGAAACCGGGGCAATTGGTTCGGCCGAAAGATTTTGGCACAACACTGCCAACTCCGGACGTTGGCCATTACAGACGACGCAATTTGCCGGAAGTATCGGGACCATTGTTCGCCCGTAATTCACGTGTCTTGGGACAGCTCGCCCATCTCTCACTCTGAGGCTTGAGTTTGTACATTGTTACTTGCTCGGCTTTGTTTGGGAGAGGGTTTTCTTCTGGTGCGGACCGCTGGGGTAGCCGTCGAAGATGATACACACCGACTGACAGAGAAATGTGTCGTGTCAACAGTGGCGATTGGTTATGTGTCACAGAGGGGCGGAGTTGTGTCCTACGAAAAGGGACTACGGATTTGCAATGTAAAGATACGATGCGATGAGCTCGAGATGGTAGAGAGATGGAATGGTAAAGGAAGATAACGGTGTGAAGAGATAGCGACTAGAGTCGATGAGTTGAGGACTGAGGCAGGGTTGGTGTGACAAGGAATGAAAGTCAGAGATGGGAAACGAGGAAGCGAGTGATTGCGGGACGTTATAAAAGAAGATTAAGATGGAAATCGCTGAGAGAGACGAAGAAGATGACGAAGGCGATGAATACTGACAACACGGACCATCTGTGAGACGAACTTTAAGCACCACATTTAAACGAGCTTTGCAGGCAAGAACCGGCGCGTTGAGACATTGCGTGGTTTTATAACTTCATCATTTGTGTCATCATGTGTTTTCTGTATATATGCGTACCCTTCTATTGTTGCAGTTACTTTCTTTATGGTCTTGCCCTGTGTCGAACGTCACGAGTGTCTATATGGTGAGTTATAATTTTGTGTAGTGGTTGATGCACGCGGGTATACGATGTTTGCAGTTAGTAATGAAATAAATGAATTAGTAAACGAGAACAGGTCGTAGCGTCTCTTACTTCCAGGTCCCAGCACGAATCCCTGCATGTGGGAAGTGATTGAGACACATAGCCAAGAGGGAACCAGATGGACAAGGGGTTGAGTGGTCTTCCCTCTCTTTTGTAATCGGTGGCGTAGCGGGTGACTTCTCAACCGGCACGGCTGTCGGCAGTGTCACGCTACATTGCGGGTGAACGAAAATACCGGTGAAGACGAATTTAACGAATTTGAATGTACTAGCAAGTAGCCCAACTTCGTGAGGCGCACCTGACGCAAAGCCATATGCTGTGTGTGCTGCATCAACCCGAGTTTTCACGGTAGTATTAGCGCACAAAACTGAAAAGAACCGAAAAGAACGACATGGACACCACGTCCTTCTTTTCCGTTCTCAGTATTTTGTGTGCAATAAGAAAAAAAAGAAAGCAAACGAACCACAAACTTGTCCAAGCATATGCGCCTTAGATACGGTTGATACTTAGAGCTAACAGGTGCCGTCCCCACACATGTATTAACTAGTAACCTAAAGTTAAAGTGCATCACGAGTGGGCCCCGTAGAACACGGCTGCCAACAAAGGGCCCCGCAAAAATTCGTTCAAATTCTTCGCTGAACCTCAGTGGCGCACGCTCACTTTGCTTTGTGCTCCAAACAACGTAAACAAACAAACAAAAAAATTGCCCACAATCACACTTCGCTATCATCCCCGTGAAACAGTGCGGGCAAATATTCCCGCTAAGCACACAATTGCTGATTTGTCATCAACTAGTTGAAAACAAAATTGTTTGAAGTCGTTATTCTCGTGCTCACGCAGTTAACAAAGCGCTAAACACAACAGCTTAAGGGCGGTACTCACTATTGCACTTCCAGTGCTCCACAATACGAATCCGCAGGTCCAGCCTTCAGGATGGTGCAACTTCGCAATAACCAACACTGACAGAACGCACAGGTCAAGCACAGAGCGCAGGCACATTTCAAACTAAACACCGGCTGATAAACTGTACTGATCGAGAAGCCACGCGCACCACTCGCACACACATGGGAGAGTTTTTCGCCAGCGCACGCAGTGACATGTAAGACGACGCCAGTCCCTTTTCAGCGCTCTGCGACCACTGCGCGCGCGCTTCATTTCTGGGCAGCCCAGGTTGTCTAGGCGACAAGACTTGATGGCGCCTTCTGGCGCTCCCAGATGGGCTAGATGCGGTTTAACGCTAGCTCCGGCCCTCTACTGATTGCGCGGGCGCTGCCTTTTTTTCTTTTTTTGTGCCAGCGATCTATTGCGTCCTACTCGTTCTTTAAAAGTGCATCTGAAACTTAGTGAACATTGGACGGTGCATTCCGGCCGGCACAAGCTACTAGTCAGAACACGCATTTGTAATATTCAGGAGCAATATTTAGCGCACCTTCACCGAACTAGTGTAGTGAATACTGGTAAAAAAGTTAAGCTGATGCTTTTTTCTTAGCTCTATGGGTCTTTAGGGACTGAGTTCCCCCCGCCGCGGTGGTTTAGTGGCTAAAGTACTTGGCTGCTGACCCGCAGCTCACGGGATCGAATCTCGGCTCCAGCGGCTGCTTTTGCGATGAAGGCGGAAATGTACGCCCATGTGCTCAGATTTGGGTGCACGTTAAAGAACCCCAGGTGGTCGAAATTTCGGAAGCCCTCAACTACGGCGTCTCTCATAATCATAGGGTGGTTTTGGGACGTTAAACCCTACATATCAAATAAGGGACTTCGCATTCAAGGTCACGCAAGCGGTAGTTTATCAGCACTTTCATTTTGGCAAAGACATCGCTCCTCGCAACATTGCATGCATCCGGCGTCACATTATTCTATGTGAACATAATGCCACGTGCGTGCTGCAAAGAAGACGAAGACGACAGCGCATGCACGCATCTGCACGCTTTCATGCAGCAAGCAATAACAAGACAGAAGAGGAACGCTCTGGCGTGCGGTAAATAAAAAAACTGACCTGATGTTACTTTCTCAACCTTTTAAATACCACTTCAGTCGTCACGTCACGACAATACATTTGTACTTAGGTTACAGTCCTTGGAACAAGACCGTCGCTAAAAATATATCATCAATGTTGATTTCTCACTACCTACAAAGTCAAGGCTTTGACCGAAGCACGTCTGCTGGGGAAGTAACATAATATAAAAGAATAGGATCCACAAAAAAGAGATAGAGAGAAAGAACTGAAGAATGCGTTTTGACTCCCCTAGGAGAGTTTTGTTCGAAATTTAGTCAACACGGCAAGGCTGCGTCAGGGTCACCAAAATGTCCTAATTCTGCATTCTTGTTTATGGTCGGCTTCCTCTACCTAATTTCTAAGGCGTACGTTTAACAACACATGAAGAGGAACATTCGCTACATTAATTATATAAAACTTGCCCGATAAAAATACATCCCGTCAATCTTCGTTTTTAAGTGACCTGGTGGCCTGTTGACGTGGTGGTTTTGGCTAAACAACTGTGCAGTTTATTTTTTTTTTCAAGTGGTGGACGGTTTACCTCCAGCTTTAAAAGCTTCGGTCTCATGGGGGACGGGGGGAGGGAGAGTGCTCCATGCATGGCTACACTAATGTGTGCAACATTACCTTGTTCAGGCAAATCAGTACACTTTGTGAGGATTGATTTATCACGCAAATGACACCGATAAAAGGAACAGATACAGGACAATGGGCAACTACTCTATCAGACTTGCGGCGCTCCTATTGTATATTCCGTCTTATAGTAGTTTGCCTGCTTTATCAATAAAAACTGCGTTTTGGTCCCATTACTTCATGCTTCGATTCATTAATAGACCCGCAAGCAGCTTGTAGTAGGAGCCTTGCTGGCATCAAGATGGTAATGCATACTAACAATATAAAGAAAACTGCAAGAAAATGTCCTGTATTTGTAGCCTTGTAGGCCCCTCTGCTCAGATTTGGGTGCACAGTAAAAAACACCATGTGGTCGAAATTTCTAGAGCCCTCTACTACAGCGTCTCTTATAATCATATGGTGGTTTTCGGACGTTAAACCCCACATATCAATCATTTGTAGCCTTGTTCATAACACCCCATATAAGGGTGTAATTGTGTGTTGGGGGTGTTTTATTCACGAACACCTTAAATTTTAAAAGTGAAGGTAAAGGGTGTTCACATTGGTGCTTTTATTGCATATACCCGTTTTACACCTTTTGTGGTGTAAAAGTTTTAGCAGTGCAGAAGAAGTTTTACTCCCGTAAGGGTGTATTTGTTTTGTCCCGTGGGAACAACCTTAAGGTGTCTAGGAACACCCTAAACAATAAGGCGTTTAGAAACACCCTGAAACCGTAGGGTGTAAAAACGTTACACCCTACCTAATTGGGTGCTTATGAACAGCCCTAAACAATGGGTGTTGGATAAAGCCGTGCGAGTGGGGTGTAAAACTAAAAACCCCCTTGAAACGATGGCAGTTATATGGATAAGCATACTGGATCAAATAAAGCGCAATTAACGGGACAACGTAAGCAGACACAGGAGGTGACGCCTAGTCTTGTGTCTTGAGGAGAGCCGTTCTTAGCACTTCATTCCATCAATTATGGATCACCAACTGGCCCAAGCCTCAATTGTTCTCAAGGAGAAGCATATATGAACCTTCTCTGCAGCTGACAGGGAAGAAGAAAGATACTGGTGTCACCTACTGCACTTATACCTGCATGCATGTAGCTGATAAAATAAGGTGCAATGGTCTTGAATGACATGCATCAGACCAGTGTATATATGTGTATGTAGACTGGTCCGAAAACGACAAAGTAAGACGCGGTAGGCACTTACACATACACACGCACGCGCACACACACACACGCACACACACACCACACCACAGTAGTGCAAGCAGTAACTTGTAGCGTGATGTTCAACCAAACATAATGCCGAAGAAAAAAACAATTCGGCCACATGTTAACATCTGCCTCTATTTTAGAAAAACTGAGAGTCTGACAAACGGGACTCTGATGGAATTCTGCGGCATTTTGAAATATCTCACGTGACCAAGTTTTTTCTCTGTGTACTAGAAATTCATTGTTTTCAATACAATAATTCTCCACAACTTTCAAAAAGATCTGTGCTAGTCGGGCAAACGACTGAGCAGTAAGGCGTTGATTGACACCTATAATATAGGAAAAAAACACGTAGAAAGAGCAAGCGAGTTTCTGGAGTCACATTTACAACAAATTACATCTCGCAGTATAAATTTCTATATCAGAAAAATAGAATATTCGACAAGGTAGTGTAACTGGGGCTGTATTAATGTAATTTCAGTGTTGGTATACTTCTAACTGCAAAACCACCCGTCACTGCTGCTTGCACAATAATCTTTAGCTTCTAATATGACTGGTGCCTTCGAGAGAAGTGGGGTGAAGCCGTTCTTTCTGTACAGGAAATTCAATCCTTGAAACCTAAAATAAATACACAAGGAACAATGTTCAAAATTTCCAATGAGTGCGACATACAGTATGCACCCTGCATAACTAACTGCTTTTTTATGTGTAAGTCTGAATGGAGTGCATAGCAAGCTTATTCAGTGGCATCGGGCTCTACTGCAGTGAGAAATGATTGAAAAGATATGTTGAACAATAAACGCCATAAAAAGTGCGCTGTGGCAGAATTATTATACTTTTCGTGCCGTAGATATTAACCTTACTTTACCCTTTCAGCTTGCTCGCGCAGGCAAATAAAAAGGTGCTTCTCCAAGTTGATAATGTTCCATTAGCTGCATGCATCGAGCAATCTTATGGAATGTCAAGTTCCATGCTTAAGTATGCATCAACACAGCTGCATGTGTGTTTCTGCAGATGTACCATGGTACTCATTCGACTAGTTTATTAAAAGGAATAGAGTACGACGCGCAACAACATATACATATTTTATCTGTATTGCACAAAAGCACAATGCCACTGAGCACGCATGACGGTGTGCGCATTGAAAGGGTATGCAGTGCAGGTTGCTTGTAAAATTAAGTAATGTATAGTTAGGTGTTAAAATGCGAATGATTCTAGTGTTCTTGAACTGGCTCACATTTACACGAATATTGAATGAAGTAATTGGCTATTGTGTTGTTCCACATCAGACGTCCCAGCCATTTTGGCGACCACCTTAAATGTATGCGAAAAAAAACGCGCTACTTTTACTGCATTAAAGAAGGTAACTGCTACAATACTTCGCAGACAAATAAATGTTTGGTCACGTGAGTGCCTCCTCAACTTCCCGGAATCTCGTCTGCATGTTTGTGAAAAAAAATTACTTCATAAGTATCTCTCCATCCTTGCGAAATTTTATCTACAAGTTGAGTGAAGGGCTTGCGTAAAGTGTTTGAAGCTCAGTAATATTATTACGACATTTCGACCACATACGCCTCCAATAATTTAGCTGACATGTGTTACATCTGAATTTTTATATATGATTGGTGCCCTTTGAATGAATATCTGAGAAGTTAATACTTAATACGCATAAGGTATATTTGGAGAAAGAAGTATTTTAAACTTCTCAAGCTGTCAAGCATTACAAGAAAAAATCAAAAATTTCACAAAAAAGTTGTTTTTTTATATAATAAGACAAAACTTGCACCATATGTTGGTTGAATTAAAATAGACTTTGTACCTAAATTGAAAGCAAATAAACAGTTCTTTTCATGTGCCAAATTTTGTCACAGCATTTTATGTTTTGAGAAAAAGATCACAGCATTTCCACGGAGTGAAGGATGATGAGTGGGGCTTAGCGTTCGTCCGCCCGGACGCACAAACGGATGAACAGACAGTCTGGCGCCAGTATAGACGGATAGAAAGACGGACGGACTCACGGACAGACCGACACTTGGAAGCCCGGACGCATGAATGCACAGATGAACGGACGAAAGTAGAAATGTACGGACGAATGATTCGCCCCAAGAATCATCATTTTGTCTTGTATATGCTGTGAAAACCACTAACTTTCACTTTATTTAACTAACGCTATCTATTGTGGAATTCATCAAGTGGCTACATAATACTAGTACGACTAAGGTGGAAGGTACGACCCACGGCATCAAGAGCTTTGCCCCTAAATGATTTTTGAAGTTGCAAGTTCCCCATTTGCTATTTGGTCATACGGCAGCCGACGCCTCGAAGTTTCCCACAGCCGCTGATGGGAAGATTCAAAAATATTTTATTCCTTTATTAGAAATTGTAACAATAAAACTTGTCACATACAAAGAACTGTTTATTTGTTTTCAATTTAGGTAAAAGATTATTTTTAATTGGACCATCAAACGGTGCAAAATGCGTCTCAATACGGACAAAAATGACAATTCTGTGAAGTTACTGATCTTTTCTCGCAGAGGTTAACAGCTTAAGATGCCTAAAATTATTTTTTATCAAAATATCTTTTTTGTGAAGTAAGTAGTCACAGCTCAGATATTCATACTAAGTGCAGTATCGCAATAAAAAATGCAAACATAACACACTCTGGCTAAATTCTTGCAGAAGTATATGACCGAAAATTTGCATTATATTGCCGAGTTTCAAACGCCTTACATATGCCCCGTTACTTAATATGTACCAAACGTGGTATAAAAAAAGGAGTGGTACGTGTAAAATATTTCTTTCACAAACACTTAAACAATATTCTGGAAAGTTTGAAAGGCAACCACGTGACCAAAAACTTTTTTTCTCCGAAATATTTAAGCAGTTCACTGTTTTCAGTGCATTAAATCAGCACAATTTTTTTTCAAACACCTTAGCTGTAGCCGCAAGATTGGCTGGGAAATTTCGAATAAAGTGACCCTATTACCTTCACTCGATGACAATTGCATACTGCTAAATTAGGGCCATTTGTTTCAATCGTGCTGGCAAGCTGAGAAAGCACAACTCCTTCTCGATGCAGCGTAGGCTGTTCAGTGGCTGTGCATGTTGTGCTCCCAGATAAGTATGCTGACCAGTCTTACATTTTGGCTGCAACACATGCTTAGATACCGTGCAGAATGTATAACATTAAAGTGTTTTTGTGCCCCAAAAACATGAAATACGCTTCACGTAGTGAAAATACCCTTAACATCTGAAGTACTTAGCGAAGCTAAACGCCAAAGCAATCCGATGGCAATAAAACTCTGAATAACAAGAATATTTTGAAAGTTACACATGATAGAAACAATATGAATAAAATGTGCTCGAACGTAAGCAGTTATGTTCAAACAAGCGTTTGCGCTGTTCAAGTAGGCCATTCGACCACACACACAGACGAAAGGTCTGTTCAAACAAAAGTCCAGCTTCAGTGCTCGATCCGCTACACAGGCACGGCTGTCGGCAGTGTCACGCTACGTTGCGGGTGAACGAAAATACCGGTGAAGACAAATTCAACAAAATTGAATGTATTAGCAAGTCAGCAAACTTCGCGAGGCTCGCTTAACGCGAAGATATATGCTGCGTTGTCACCCGAAACATCAACCCGCGTTATCACGGTAGTTTTACCGCACAAAACAAAAAAGAACCAAAAAGAACGACCAGGACACCACGCCCTTGTTTTCCGTTCTCGGTCTTTTTGTACAATAGGAAAAACAGAGGGTAAATGTACTACCAAAATGCCCAAGCACATGCGTCTTAGAAACGGTTGATGCTTAGAGCTAACAGGCGCCGCCCCCACGCATGTATTAATTAGTAAACTAAAATTGATGTGCAGCACGAGCGGGCCCCGTTAAAAACGACTGCCAACAAAGGGCACCGCAAAAATCTGTTCAATTTCTTCGCTGAACCTCAGCGGCACACGCTCACTCTGCTTTGTACTTTAAACAATCTAAACAAACAAACAATAAAACTTGCCCACATTCACCCTTCACCTTCATCCCCGTGAAACAGTTCGGAAAATATTCTCGCTAAGTAAACAAATGCTGAATGGTCATCAAGTAGTTGAAAAGAAAATTTTTTGAAGTCGTTATTCTCGTGCTCACGCAGTTAACAAAGTGCTGAACGGAACAACACGAGAGCGGTAATTACAATTTCACTTCGAGTGCTCCACAATATGAATCCAGAGGTCCAGTCTTCAGGATGGTGCACCTTCGCAATAATTAGCACTGACAGAACACACAGGTTAAACAAAGAGCGCAGGCACATGTAAACTAAACACCGACTAATAAACTTTACCGATCGAGAGGCCACGCGCGCAACGCACACACACACACACGGGAGGGTTTCTCGCCAGCGCACGCAGTGACATGTAAGACGATGTCGGTCCCTTTCCCGCGCTGTGCACCCGGCGCGCAGCAATACCGGGCAGCCAAGGTTGTCTAGGCTACGAGACTCTATGACACTTTGTAGCGCTCTCAGACTGGCTAGATGCGAATTAACGCTAGCTCCGGCCCTGTGCTTATAGCGCGGACACTGCTCATTTTTTCGGCAGTGATTTGTTGCGTTATGCTCATTCTTCAACTGTGCATCTGAATCGCAGTGAACATTGTGACGGTGCAGTGCGGAGAGCACGAGCTACTAGTCATAACGCCCATTTGTAATATTCAGCAGCAATATTTAGCGCACCTTCACTGACCTAATGTAGTTAATTTTGGTAAAAAGGCTAAGGTGATGCTTTTTGCTTAGATCTATAGTTTTTGAGGGACTGCACGTTCAGGGTGACGCAGGCGATATTTTATCAGCACTCTCATTTTGGTAAAGACATCGCAACATTGCATGCATCGGCCGTCACACTATTCGATGAGAAAATATTGCCACATGTGTACTGCTAGGAAGAAGAAGACGACAGCGCATACGGGCATCTGCACGCTTTTATGCAGCAGAACATAACAAGAAAGAAGAGGAATGCTGTGGCGCACAGTAAATAAAAAGACTGACCTGCTGCTACTTTCTCAACCTGTTAATTACTACTTCTGTCCTCACGTTGCAGCAATACATTTGTACTTAACTTGCAGTCCTTGGAACAAGACCACGGCTGAAAATATTTCATCACTGTTGTTTTCTCACAACCTACAAAGTCAAGGCTTTGACTGAAGCATGTCTGCTGGGAAAGTAACAAAAATTAAGAGAAGGAGATCCAAAAAAAACGGAGAGAGAGAGAGAGAGAACTAGAGAATGCGTTTCGGCTCCCCTGAGGAGAGCTTTGTTCGCATTTTAGTCAACAAGGCTCCCGTCATTGTGAGCAAGGCTGTGTCAAGGTCACTAAAATGTCTCTATTCTTCATTTTTTCTTTATGGTCGGTGTCCTCTTCCTAATTTTCATGACGCACTTTTAAGGACACTAAAACATGCTGCTAAAAACTAAAATTAACTAAAACATGCCTGCTAAAAATACATGACTTCAATGTTCGTTTTTAAGAACCTGTTGGCCTGCTGACGTGGTGGTTATGGCTAAACAACTGTGCTGTAGTTGTTGTTTGTTTTTGTTTGTTTTTTCGCAGGTGGCGAATGTTTTATCTCCAGCTTTAAAAGCTTCGATCTTATGGGGGACGGCGGCAGGGGGGGAGTGTTCTATGCATGGCTACACCAATGTGCGCAACATTACCTTGTTCAGGCAAATCAGTGCACTTTGTGAGTGTTGACTTATCACGCAAATGACACAGATGAAAGAAACAGGTACAGGAGAATTCGCCCTTATTCTATTGAACAAGTGGTGCTCCTATTGTATCTTCCATCTTATAGTAGTTTGCGTGCTTTATCGATGAAAACTTCGTTTCGGTCACATTACTTCCTGCTTTGATTCATTACTAGACTCGCAAGCAGCTAGTAGTAGGAGCCTTGCTGGTATCAAGATGATTAATGTATACTAACAGTAGAAGCAAAACGGCTCGAAAATGTCATGTGTTTTTAGCCTTGTATAGGCACGTGTGCTCACAAAGAACCCCAGGTGGTCGAAATTTCCGGCGCCCTTCACTATGGCTTCTCTCATGATCGTATAGTGACTTCGGGACATAAAACCTCACATATCAATCAATCATTTGTAGCATTCTTCATCACACCCCAAATTTAAGGGTGTAAACGGGTGTTTTAGGGTGCTTTATTCACGAACACCTCGATTTTTAAATATGGGGTGTAAAAAGAATGTTCATACGGGTGCTTTTTTTCGTACACCCGTTTTACACCTTTTAGGGTGTAAATGTTTTTTGAGTGTGTGTTGAGCACAACGTACAGGCGCATGCAGCGTCATTCGTCGCTTCTTTACGGAAAATAAATTATCCGTTTTTTTAAGTTTATGAAGTTATATCGGTGGAAATTGGGGATCTGGATATGGGGCAGAATATCAGACAGCGGACTGGCAGTGCAAATTCGATTTTTCTTGCTTTCCGATCACATCTGCAAAAACCTGTTAGTCCCTACCTCCTTGACGTAGCTTTTTTTAGTAGAATATGTTCACGAAAATAAGCAATTGTGTCTAAAACAAGATGAGACACCTTTAAAATTCATTGTACCTTGCCGACGAAACCGAAACCAAAACGCTGATAGACGAAGTTGCCAAAATGAGTGAGTGGCGTTATATCAAACATCGAGCTACCTCGTTTATAGGTTCTGAAGGCTACGCTTGCCATGACAACACACATCGCCAACAAAAGTTGATATTCATTATGCAAAACTAACGCCACAGCAATCGTTCTTATACAGGGTTCATTTGGAATATACGTCCCCTGCAGCACGTCTCCTGGAGTTGGTCAGTTGCACGCGACATCGGTGCTGCGTTTTTGGTTCCGCCTGTAAATTGGTTCGAAATCAATAACTTTAGAAAAATTACTGGTGACTTCTATTTAACATTGTTAGCTCTCTTTTCTACCTTGAGCTTTAATTATTTCAACTTACTTTTATATTCTCTGGCAATCTGCCGACACAAACAAGCAGATATATGAAAGAGGCGTGCAAATGTCGCGTTTCCTTTGATCTTGATCAAGTATCTGCCGGCACATTTCTTAAAACATCCAGTATATACTATAACTGTCTTGTACCGCGATAGTGCGCCAGGAAGCTCGCTATGCGAAGCATCCCTTGGCAACAGATTGATCTTAAAGCGTGCACCTGACAATAGGTGCGTGGCATAATTTGTTTCATAAAGAAGAAGAGGCATTTTTGCGTTTGTGTAACCTAAAAGTGGTTTCCATCTTCATTTTTATCGTGGAGCTGCAAACCGTCTCGCGCACCTCGCGCTTTCCATTGCGTTCTATGGTGGTTCTGCTTTGTTTTTCCTCTAGCAATATGGCTGGTGGTGACTTGCTCCCGTTGGCGGAGGTCGAGTCTACCACTCCAGAGTTTCTATACAACCTCTTCGTAAGCGATAGGCTCTAGGCGAAAGATGAATGGCCACTACTTTATTTTTGACGGGCATGTTATGCTCACAGATGTCGCGATGCCAGTTTCAGTTAGAATCCTTTCGTTGTTGGCTAAACAATTAATTCACTTAATCGTTATGACGCCTATTCCAGAGAGCGTGTCTAGGGTCAATGCTGGAATTAGCTTGGATGAGGCACACTGTACAAGGCCCTTGGTGCGTGCAGGGTGAAGCGCAATGAAATCACTCACCGGGGTTGTGGCAAACGAGGGGAATTTGAGTATATTCTGCGCACAAGTATGGTCTGTCGGCCTACACACGATACTT
This sequence comes from Rhipicephalus annulatus, assembly GCA_013436015.1. NCBI lineage: Eukaryota > Metazoa > Arthropoda > Arachnida > Ixodida > Ixodidae > Rhipicephalus > Rhipicephalus annulatus. The sequence continues at coordinate 51,464 of WOVY01003841.1, read as the reverse complement.
CCTGGTCCGAATGGGCACGCATCTGAGTTAGTGTTGAAATGACTAGATGCAGCCTTAAGTTTTTTTGGGATCATCTGAGGGTTCATAAGTCCGATGAAGCCTTCATTTGTCTATACCTGTGTGACTGGAATGCTGTTGGCTTCGATGCTGAAAAAGGAGTCTAGTGGCAGTTTATGAAACGGCAGGGACGCTAAGCAGGCGCATTGCGTATTGCCAGAAAAATTAGTAGACATGAGTATCAATAATAGGGGTAGATTCAAAACAGATAAACTAGAGACTCGAAAATGAAGAGTGCTATGGTAAAACCACTCTATATTTAGCCAAGAACATCGCATGGGCAAGCTTGAAGGCGTTGAAGCCAGTTATTCCCTGGTTTTGTCGACGGGCCCTGCGCAGCGAAAGATGTCTTCTCTAGTCCACGTTTGGCACAGCACGCCACTTTACCTCACTGTACAAATCTTGACCCCTCAGTGGGTATGTGCCACGCTTGTCCATGCTAACAACCGCAAACACCATGTTTGAATCGCGCATAACCTTGATGCTGCTCCTATTCCTACCGTGTCATGGCAGCGAGTCATCACGATTCTCCATACGTCCGAAACATACTGACACACAGCTCTGGGCACCGGGTAGTGCGGTACGGCTTCCGTACGTTGTACGCACCTCAGCGGACGCCAACATCACGTGCACGCGCGACGGCAACCCCTTCAGTCGATTCGTGGTGCGAGTTCCACGGAGGAGACACGCTGCAGTTCATACCGTGGAGCACGCGCTGTTCATCCCAGATGCTGGACCCGAGCATTCAGGGAACTACACCTGCTGGGCAAAGACGCAGCATGACAGTGGCTTGGTGGCCTGGCAGGTAAACAGCAGAATTCGGCTTTTGCAGCATACATGTGGGTGGAAATGATTTCGATAAGAAAAACTTGAGAACACTTTACGTCTATGCGCGAACCACGCTGTGCTATCATTCTTTATACTTCTGTATATTCGTTGTTCGGAAGTTTTGTTATAGCGTGTTTTCTAGGTTCATTCTGCATAAGAGTTTGAGTCCCATGTTCAGGAAGTTTCTTTATTCTGTGTTAGTCTCGCCCGTACGTTACGAGGACCAGTTTATGCACAGTGACAACTTGGTCTCCGCTGGGGCTGTGTTCAATCATGCACGGTGCTCCGCGCGACAAACCCAGAGGAAAGCAGCGTTTCTGTCAATGCAATAAGATGGTCGTTCGGTAGTCTTGACAAGAAAAGTATTCAGCCTAAAGATTATTAGATAATTAATACTACAGAAGCGTGAAGTGACAGAACATGCGTCTGAGCTATGCATGCAACCAGCACCTCCTCTGCTGCATCAGTCTTGCAGGGTCTCCCTTGCATGCTGCATCCCACAAACCTGGCACATCGCCTTGTAGAGAACACCAACCGATGAGTCCGAGTATGCTATACTGTGACATTGCAATAATTGTGTGAAAAATACAGTTAGCATGCCCTAGTATACGCGCAAAACTTGTATGGATGTTTCGAAGCGGCAAGCTGGGCGAGTCATTGAAATGTCTATTAGAATTACGTGAGACAAGAACTCAAGAATAAAACAAAAAAAACATTCATATAACACGAGCACTAGCTGCTGGCTCACTGCTGTACGTTTATCTTCATAAAAAAATTTGGACCCTTAAGCTTCACCTTCAGGAGTTGAAAGCGACAGCGATATTCTGTTTGTTGTGCAAACTTCAAACACTCAGGGTATGAAATCTGTTCGAACTTGCTATGCCCCAGACTTAAGAGTACAAAGCGTGCGGGCCTTTTGTAGTGGACGAGTGGCTGTAACTGACTAAGTCATTATAACAGTCCTATGATCCAATGGCCGTTGGTAATCTAGGCTTGTGCCACGCATCAATACGGCTATATTTCATGTTCTATATTGAAGCGTGTAAACAGGGTGCGTTCATTTGTAAAGCATGAAAGTTACAATCACTGCATCTCCAAGCAGAGGAAGCTACTTTCGCTCTATTCACAAGCCGAGGCGTGACTGTGTGGTAAAACCAGCGCTTGCCACGCAAACGACCCAGACTCGTTTCGTACTGAGACACAGAGTATTTTATTATTTATTGTATTTGCGTCTTTCATAATTTCTTGGTCATGCGAAAATGACCATTTTTTCGGTGACCGGAAGTTAATTTTTTGCTCACAACTAATGACGCCGACGCTGACACCGAAACTTCGGCAAAACGACATCGTTAATGCCATCGCGTTAAATTATGAAAAGTCACAACTTTTCCGAGGAGCAACTCTAGCAGAATTGAAACGTCATACGGGGTAAGGCTACCAGCTAAATCGCGATGTCTGAAATGAGGGCATGCGAAAATGCGACTGCTCCAGAAAGCTAAAGAATTCAGGTTGGGCCATCTTTTGATCACCTCTGATAAGGGTAACGCCATAAAGTACTTGAGAAATCCTTCGATTACCATAATGCATGATATGTTATGTTGGGTTGAATGTCCCAAAACCGAAATTGTGATTATAAGAGACGCCGTAGTGCAGGGCTCCGGGAATTTCTACTATTTTGGGTTCTTTAACGTGCACCCAAATCTGAGCACACGGTTATACAGCGCGTTCACCTTCATCGAAAATGCAGCTGGCGCCTCTAGCATTCTATCCCGGGACCGTCGGGTCAGCAGCCGAGTACCTTAGCAACTAGACCACTGCGGCGGCGCTATGATGCATGATAGGCGTTTCACGAATGCAAGCAGAACAATCTCCCTGCTTGAGCTGCCTTCGTACACTATATGGCAATGAGCGTTTCATATAGTTTCTTGAAATCCCACGGCATAGGTGTAGCTTCCCGTGTGCTTAACGAAAAGGGGGTAAGGTTGAAAGCAAGTAGATCGTGCAGTTCTTTGTGGATGCGTAAAATAAAATTGATCATTTCAATCAACGTTTAAAAGTATATACACGCGCGATGTCCATTGTTATACACCTCTATAACAAAATACGCCTATTATTTCACATTATTCAATATGCTTGGCTGCAAAGGCATGCGGCCGCTAGCGGATGGAGAGAATGGACTGGTGCATTTTTCTGCCGGCCCTTAATACTCTGATTATTGTGTAATAAATAATCCTCTACAATGGTACCGTTTGCACAGTGCTATAAAAGTTTTCATTCTTGAATCAATGACAGCGACATAATTCTCCCCGAAGGGTCATTTAATGACTAAAATGACAGTGGCCTGCCTGCTTAAGGTGCGTTTTGCTAAATTATAGTTCTGTGCTGTCACCCTTCAAACATAACCAAACAGAAACAGGCTGTTCGCTTGATCGGACATGATTGCGTCGTTTCTGCCTTACGCCGGTTACATATCGCAAGTCCCGTTTACTCGATGACAATTCCTTATAGAGTCACGCCTGAGCCGTACTCTGTTCAACGAGTGGAGATATGCAGAAAGTCCGCCACTCTCTTGACCCTAACCTACGCACCACTCAAAACATCGTAAACCCCAAATCAACCCGGACTGCAGTAGTGCACTTGCACTACGTAGCTTCAGTAGTGGTTATATTTTCTATCAACATCCTGTCGTATTTCCACAGTTAAAAACCTGATTTTCCCTGAGTCCAGCTACCGCGTACATAGTAAACCCAGATATGCACACGGCAGTCAAGTCCAGACACTGTGACTCTAGAGCCACCCTGAGCATATATTATAAGATGACAATGTCCTGGTGTAATAAACAATAGCCGTGATGCCACCTTAAACACCGAGAACCTGCGAGCGCGCGGGGAGTCTGAGTCGCTCAGCTCAAACCTACCAACTCGTACAACGAGCCGAGTAAGCCGCCGAGGGCCCGGAATCCCTGGCCAAGGCCTGAGCTTGTTCCAGGCCAATTGCACTAATTCACCAGGCTCTCGATAAAGCTATTTAATATGGCCTGAACATCCTCTCAAGAAGGTTTGGCGGATGAGCTACCTTTTTGCACCAGCAGGACAGGATGCCGTGATGAAGCCCGATAGAAATAACGAACTGCTGGGTTGTTTGACACGGGAAAACTTGAGCAAATATTGCTGTGTTTGAGCTCATGTCAACATATATAGCATGTGCGAGAGACATACATTATTGGTGTGGGGCCGCATACGAGGAAAGTGCGGCCTGTAATTGTGAACAGCGTACCTGCTGCCAGCGGATGTATCGGAGTGCCTGCGTGGAGAACAGGTATCGCATGCCGGAAACATCGCGGCAAATCGCTATGATACCATATAGAGATATAGTACAAGTATTCTCTAATTTGTTATTTTATTCGCTCTTTCAAAAGTGGTTCGTTATTTCCCGAAAATGAAACTTTGCGACTTTCAACGAATTTGCAGTGGTAATCCTTCTTGCATGCACGGTTAATGGTTGTTGGCGTGTATGACAAACGTGACGTTTACAGAGTCACCCATGCAATGTGTGCTGACTCGAAACATTTGGGTCCAATGGAACAGCTCACTCGTGTAGGGCTACCGGAGTGTGCAATGCCTCTCGTACGCTACACGCTAGACCACCCAGCACGTGGCACCCTGGTTTACTGTTAACGCCCGCGCGGCGCAGCATTCCTTTTTCAGGGATGAATGTTTGTAGAAATATAGAGGCCCGACTTCCTTTTTACAGACGAATAACGCTTCATCTACAGATTGATCTACACCGGGAAGTTTTTGTAGCATGTATTCTGCATAATTGTGCAGGTTCAGCCGGTCTCAAACAGGGTTTGCATGTGGAGCAGCTCGTGTGAAGAGAAGCCGGGAATGCCATGCGAGGCTTGCGAGTGCGCTGCCAAGAGACAGTTTTACGGTAAGAACCGGCTGTACGGCTGCTACTCAAAACGCAACTTCGGGATCAGCCTCAGGCTCAAGGAGACACCGCGAGCGGCTTTTCTCATCTTTAATAGCCGAAAACAGGCATATATCTTCTACGAACTCACAACTTACGGTGACACGCAGGTAACGTGGACAGTCGAAGGACACCTGCTGCACTCGCACACAACGCTCTATGATAGCCAAGAGAGTTACATTACCTTCTGGGAACGCATTGAGTTTCGTGTTCGAAGTGACGCAGACTACGATCGTTTCCTGAATGGCTACCTGATGGTCCAAGTGCGTGGTACGAAACATTCGGCATCACTCGCCCTGCGCGTTCGGTTGAACCGGGTTCAGCAAGCAATGATTTGCGGCAACGACAGTGACTGCGACCCACTCGGCGCAATGTGTAAGCAATACTCGAGGGCACGGAGATGCAAGTGTGAATTGGGCAGTGCCAGCCGGTGGACTGGATCACCGTTGCACGGCCACTGTTCCAAGCCGTGCTCGTCAGACGTCGACTGCGACGAGTTCGGTAAGAGCACGTGCAGTCAGGCGGGAGAGACACGTGCCAGCTGCGTCTGTCTGCATGGCTTTCATCTGCACCACAACGCTTGCCTTGCTTCCGAGTGTGCTAGCTCCGAAGACTGTCAGCGGCGATACGGGCCGTCTGAGTGCGTGGGCGATCACTGCGAGTGTGTTGCCGGCTACGTGTACCGTGATGGCGTGTGCTCACCTTCAGTCTGCCTTGAAAACAATGACTGCGAAGACGGGGCCGGCAGGCTACGGTGCCTAGGTGGTCGGTGCATTTGCCACCATGAGTTCGACATACAGCGCTCAAGCCAGTGCTCCAAGAGTAGTGTGGGAAAGTGCTCTGCAGGAGCCTGCCGCATCGATGGCGCAGAGTGTCGCCAACAAGACCAAGTGTGCATCTGCAAGAGTGGCTATCGTGCCATGAATCTGCCAGCGGGAAGGGCGTGTATAAAAGTTTCATGCAAGACTAAGGATGACTGCCGCGACATCGCGCTCGCCACGTGCAATAATGGCATGTGCACGTGCCACGACTATGAACCACCCCGCAGCATGACTTGCTCGGGCTCGTCAGCACTCACGTCTGCTGAGCTGTTGCTGCCATTGAAGCTCGCGGGCATTGCGGCGGCCATGGCCGTGTTTTTGGTGGCACTCATGTGCATCACGTTCACGTGCATGAAGTCCAAGGAGGACTACGTGTCAACGCTCGAAGACGACCAGCCCGCGGAGGACGAAGGTGCCGTAATGGCAGCTAAGCGCGCTTTGGACGCAATCCAGGAGCAGGTCCGCGTGGCTGCGGCCGAACCACCCGCAGAGGAACCCTTCGGGCGCGTCTTCATGCGCTCCTTCTTCCCTCGCCTATCAGACGCGCTGTTTGGCTTGCCTGGTGAGGAGGGCCACATATCCTTTGGAAACACTATCGTGTCAGACAACACTATCGACATCTGAACGAGGAAACAGTTCTTAAGTGGCAACTTTATTGTTTTATTTATCTAAACATTGCTCCACTCCTCTGTTTTCATTATGTGACCTCGGAGCACCGACAGTACTAATTTAATCATCTGATCATATTAAAGGGCGCAGATTAATAATCAATATTTGTATATTAGAAAAATAATCAATAATAGCTTTTATGAAACCTTTTGTGGTCGTCGGGTCATAATATTGTGCAGTTAAAAAATTGCTAAAATTGCGTGTTGTCGAAGCAATACTCTTAAAGTAATATGTAGGGCAGCTCTGCACAGGTGGTCCGAAGTAGCAGAACTAATGGTGCGCTTCTGATCGTGATTCTCACCCACCTATTGTCTTTTCTCGCTCTCCCTCTCTTTCTTTCTCGATTTTTATCTACCTTTAATTGATTTGTTCCTATCTTTATTTTTCAATTTCGTTTCTTTCTTTATGTTGTTCTCTTTTCGGAACTTTCTATCTTTCTTTCTCCAGCCTTCATTTCTTTCTATGCCTATTTCTTAGTTCTCTTTCTTTCTATTTGTATCGCTCTAAAGACCCTTTCGCTGTTCACAAACAGAGGTGCTGGGCGGCTTCTGGTTTTGCACACCAGCGTAGGCTAAAAGCATTAGCAGGGAACGAATGCTTTAGTGAGTAGCCCGCTCTATTTCAACACTTTTCTTCATCGCAACCGAGTTGCGCGAAAAAATTGAAGTACGAAAGAAAGACACCTTTTGCTCAACTAATCATTTTCTTTCACCACACGTGTTCCAGTAAACAAATATTTATGTGTGTTTTGTTCTTTTCTAATAGAGTTTCATTTTTTAATGTGCGCTGTGTCCAGGTGTCTCTCTTTTGTACTTCAATTTTTCGCACAACTCAGTTAAAATTAATTACCAACTCGCCAAACAGTCTGTACTTTTCTCCCCTTAGTCAGCCAAATAATTGAAATACATTTTCTCCCAAGCCACACGCAACATTATTGGGGTTAGTGGATAACTTTGGGCACCTATTTTCTACCTGAAAGCAAAAAAAGTGTTTTTTATTACTCTGGCACCTATAAAAACAAGTTTTTGGAAGTTTGTTGGGAAGCAACGCGTGCTACTGCTATTGCTAAGTTGACACCACCCGAAAAGGTGAATAAGTGTTTTGCTCTCTCTCTCTCTCTCTTTCTCGCCATATTTTTTCGGCCTCTTCTTTTCAGCTTCTGTCTCTTTGAATGGTTTCTCTTGCTCTCTTCCTCAACTTAACATTTGTCCTCTTCCTCAGTTCTCTCTCCCATCAACTTGTGATTTCTTCTCTGCTAGGCGCTCAACCTCGAAAGGCACGAGCACAACGACACTCGAATCTCGGCTCACGAAGAATTTCTTTCCCACTTTAGTGCCTCTGTCCCTCTATAGTTCTTTTTCCTACGTGGCCTTTTCTTTCTATCTTCCTGTACATGCCTCGTCCATCAGAGTTGTGCTGGATATCGCATCGGAGCAATCGTAGCTTGTGTTTCAGGAGCGAAACTTCTCACATGCACATATACCTGCACAATTTTTAGCAAGATCGAAGACGGTCAAAAATTGAACGGGTACGCTTATAATAAAATGACCTAAAACAATTGATATGGCCACCGAAATTGTTTGGACCACTTGCCTTAGAATGACTCGGGTGTTAGCCTCTGATAAACGCATAACACTTGTCGGTGAAAATAGCTTTACAAACAGACATCGCATGGGAAATAAAAATAAAACAACGTTGAGCAGCCATAAAATATGAAACTATCGTATGTGTCTAAAAAATAGCTTTATTAGGAAATAGAACTGAGAACGCAGAAATGGAAATGAGGACGCTGATTTATAATTCATTTGCGCTTTTCTTGGTTTTTTGATCACGCATATATCATGGTTATTCATGCGCAACAAACGACGCCCGTGCCTCCACCGACACCAACGCTGACGCTAGAATTCCGCGATACGATTTGTCATCATTATTATCTTAACATGTTCCGGGAGCGTGACAGAGAAGCGGTTCATACGAGACTCAGCCTTGCAAAGAACGTGCTGGTTTACTCTACTGCTCAGCCTTGCTCTAGACGACCATCTGTGGGCCATCTAACGAATTAATGCAGCCCCCAGATAGAGAAAACAATTTATAAGTATGTGTAACCAAAGCATGTGAGTGAGAACCCTAGTCCGGGTTCTCTATGATAATCTCGATAACCAACCAGGCCCGCTGAATCACGGTCTGCCGGAACTCGGGAGACCCTTCGCCGAAGGCATCGTCCGACAGCTGTTTGGTGTGGAAGGGGCACAGAATAGCGAAACGGGGAAAATATATTTGTGGCGCACTCCAACATGACATTTATTACTGTTGGGGAGCTGTCACAGCCAGAAAGAGTCTGTGTAGCGGTCAGGGTAGAAAATATGCAAAGAGAGGAGGCTACGAAATGTATGTGTTTGAAGGTGGCAAAGTGCCACCTCTTTCTCTCGCGAAAATGACAATGAATGCGGGTGCATGGTGCGTCAAGCTCTGATGTAATGTACCGTTATGTGTCGTTAGGTGAGCGGAGGGCCCATTTGATCATGACTCTAAGCCTAGCCATGTCGGGTGGCTCAGAGGGCAAGTTCTTGAGCGACCACCTCAGCGAGATCATTACCCGGCAAGGAGGTGTGACCAGGAGTCCCGAGCAAGTGAATACTTGGTGGGCTGAATATGTCGAAAATTGTTGCCTTGAGGTGGGCAGCCTCAAGGTAGGAGGTTGCCCACCTCCTACCTTGAGGTTGCCTTGAGGTAGGATGTGGTGAGCCTTAGAAACGCCGTGTCTCGTTAAAAAGGCTCGACGTGCATGTTGTGAATCGTTCAATATGTAAACCTCCCCAGGAATGTAAAAAGCATGTCGGAGAGCAATTGCAGCACAAACGACTTCGCCATCTGCAGGAGTAGAACTCTGCAAAGAGGCAGCGCTAAGTAATGTTGCGTTGCCATCTAACACTACCTCGATATACCCGTTGCGGCATCGTGCAGAATCGGTGTATAATGTATTGACTTTCACGATGTCACTGAGCATGCGCATCAGGCACCGAACACCGGGCGGCGTTCTGCGTCATACTCAGGTCTCATATTCCGGAGGAGCGGATGCACATTCAAGCTTCGACAAATGCGAGGTGGGACACCTATGGCGGTGTTTTCGGTGTGATTGTGCAAGACTGGGTATCCAAATCAGAAGAGCACGTGTCTTCTAGTGGGTGTGAGCAAAAGGAATTGCCTTTGGTTGGTCCACTGAGCTTTCATTAGTTCACAGTGTGTTAAGGGTCTCTAGGGCTAGTAAACGTGTCGTGGCAGTGCGGCTGGGGAAGCCATGGACGAAGTTCGTCGAATTTCGCAGCATTAGATCGACTCGCGCCTGCTATTAGGGGTAAGTGCGTAGAAAGGTAGATTCTATGTGATGGGACTGATTACGGAGGCGTGCGCCAGCCGAAGCAGATCAGGATCTCGCAGTTTCGAGCGCATGTTTGATACAAATCGTACTACGGCAAGAATCTATCCAGTTTATCGAGACAAAATAGAGATTGTAAACCGCTCTTACATTTGCTTGAACGTGCCAGTCGTGTATTCGAGCCCGCTTCGCCTGAGGAACGGCAACGCCATTCACATACACGACATTCTGGGGTGGTGGCGTGACGCTATGCGCCCGGATAATAACAAGCTCGAAGTTTTCAGAGGAACAGGTGAAGCTGCATTGTCGTGCTTAGGTGGTAACGCTGTAAACTGACTGCATTAGACAATCGTGAAGAGCCCCGTCTGGGCCTCGCGTCGTCCAGATCGTTATGTTGTCTCTGTAAATGGCATGGGCGACATTGGGGATCTGATCGAGCTGCTGTGGTAGGCTTGCCAGGGTAATAATGAACAGATTTATGGACAGAACTGATCCGTGAGGAGAGCCGCGGCCTGTAAGGTAAATCGTGTCCAAACGGTGTAGTCCTAACTCGATGCCAGCCCTGCTATCACGAAGAACGGAACGAATGTAATTATACATACCGGTGTCACAATGGCAGTCAGCGAGGTTCTGTAGGTTTAAATTCTGCGCCACGTTATCAAATGATCTCTTAAGATCAATAGTGAGGATGGCCTTTCTCTGGGCACGTGACCACGGGCCTGGAACCTCATCCTTGAGCTGTAAAAGCGCGTCCTGCGTAGAGTGGTGTGTCCGAAATCCAAACTGTGAGTGCGAAAAGAATGACTGTCGGTTGGAGGAAAGACTGCAGACTCCGTAAAAGAACGTGTTCGATTTGTTTACCAACACATGATGCAAAAGATACTGGCCACAGGTTTTCTATGGCTATGTGTTCGAATGGATTAGGTGCTGAGGAGATGTCGGTCGGCGTGATGCAATACCTGCGGTAGTGTATGCGAATAGTCATAGAAGACATTTTTTAGATGAGCCAGATAACTCAGAGTCAGTAAGGCTGCGAAGGGCAGAATATCAAAACCTGGTGCTGCCTAACAAAGAATATCTCGATCGAAAAACTACGCAAACTTCATCGACCGTTATGTCCGCGTCAAGTTTCTTGTTAGATTTCACCTCCTGTGGGTGGTCGGGATACTTTACCACGGGGCTGGTAGGGAAGAAACGTTGTTCAAGTTCTTTGAGGAGGCCGAATAAATTGTTTATCTACATACATTTTAAGCGATATAGTTGATGAAAAGATTGCGTTTTGGTAGTGGATGATTCATTAAGGGCGCCAAGTATCGATCATGTTGTCGCAGTGTCCAGGGTACCAGAAAGACGTTCGTCGAAACGTCGCCAGCTGTTCGGACGAAGTGCCGCGCGTATCTTTGTGCCTTCTATAATAGTTGGTCGATACTCCGGTGAAGCATGCGAGTGAGGCGTTGGCGCTTCCAACGCCGCATGAGCCTTCTACACGCCTCCCACATATACAGGAAGTGTGGGTCCACGTCCGGGTTTGTGCTTGTGGTAACGACTGCGCGCGTACTCACCTAGGTCATCAAAAAGAGACTGGCCATTTGTCATACTCTGACTCTTCGGGAAAGCTCTGTCGGCACTCTGAGAACTGCATCCAGTCCTTGATACGCACCTTCCACTAGTGACAGCGTGCTTTGTGAAGTGTTAGTATAGTGTTCAAAATATAGTATAGTGTTTACAATGCGCACAGCTGCACATGCGTCTGTGCGTAACGGGCTTCCATGTCACGGCGTAACTGTGTGATTTCGGTGAAAAAAAAATTGCCCGCAGCTTCCCTCGGGGGAACACTGACGAGGATGCGGAGCATATAATTGGTTAACGGGGTGTTAAAGTGCGACTTACTTGGGTCTATGGCTAAATTGGCTAACGTGGTTGTAGGAGGGGGTGTTAAATGAGTGAACACGTACACACGTATGCGAAAGGGCGGCGCTGGTCGAAGGGACGTCAATCATTGTGTTTGTGGATTCGTTGGAATTCATTTCACCGCGACCTTGGACGTCGACGCGCCGTACAAACCAACCGACGAGCGGCAACTGAGCGAGCGAGCGCCCACCTTGAGTATATATACAGCGCGACGGTGCATGCACTGTCAGCTGTTGAATGTTCTCGAAGCGCGACGGCGCATGCGCGTCCACTGGAGAATCAGGAGACTTGTAGAATGTTCTCGAAGGGGAGAAGCGCGCGCGGCACAGATGGTGGGTGACGGTGCATGCGCGCGTCAGCTGTCGAATGTTCGAGAAGGGGGAGAAGCGCAACGGCGCACGCGCGCGCGTCAGCTGCCGATGTTCTCGAAGCGTGACGGCGCATGCGAGCGCGTCAGCTTTCGATGTTCTCGAAGCGTGACGGCGCATGCGCGCTACATTATACAGCTAGCGAATGTTCGTGAAGAGGAGAAGCGCACGCGGTGTGTAGAGGAGGAAGGCTGCACAGATGGTGGAGGAGTGAAGCGCGCGCGGTGTGTAGAGGAGGAAGGGATGCACAGATGGTGGAAGAAGGAGGAGGAAGCTTGCGGACGGCGCCGCACTACAAGCCTCAAGTATTAGATGCTCCGCATCTAAAATGGAAATTTGTGTTCATGGTGGAGGAGGCCGGGACGTGCTATGTTGTGAAGGTTGAGGTGTATTGAGCTGTCTGGGACTCTGCCCACAGCTTACCTCCTGAGGTGCTGCCTTGGCATTGCGGGTCTCTGAAGCCTGTGGTTGCTGATGCTCCGTCGTAGCAATTGTAGTTGCCGGTTTGCCCAAGAGGGGGACAGGGATGCCTGTGATGCCGAGACAACAGGGCGCTTTGCCCAGATGCCTGCCCTAGGTGACTGAGGGTGGGATCAGGATTGGGACTTCGATCTTTTCGTGCATTGGAGTGCGATATGAACCGCGCCTTTGGAAAGAACTATTCATTTTTCGTCGGCTCGTGGCCGCCACTTAAACGGGGATATATGTCTCAGCCCGAGAAGTTCACAGGACTTTCTTTTTTTTTAAATAAAGGTGCTTTTTTTCGTAAGCCCCTGGCTCAGCTTACCGCAGCATATGCGGCTCAGCTTACCGCTGCATCAGAGGTAGGTGGGACTATAACCACTTACCTCTGACTCTCGCAGTTGGGCACGACACCGCTGCCACGATGGTTCACTTACCGGTACTGCTAACGCAGGTTGCATTCCTTCTCGGATCTGGATCATGGCTTTCCGCGCGCCATTCCTGCGTTCAGCTGTACGGGTCGACACTGTCTGCCTCGGTGGGCATTATCTCGCTTGGGGCTGCTGGTCTTTGTGATCAGGCTTGGTCACGTGGGTCGACAACGGCCATCATCGAAGATAACGACGTGGGATATAACCATCTACCTGTGACTCTCGCAGTTAGGCACGACACCGCTCCCACGATGGTTCACTTACCGGCACTGCTAACGCAGGTTAGTTATTTGAATCATGCCTATAGCGTCAGGACCCCTGACCGTTGCTTCATTGCGGTGTCGTGCCCACCTCATGTTTTTGACGTCACTAAAAATTGTTGTTCCTTCCTGTCTTTACGTATTCTAGTATAGTTGATCTGCTACCTTTAGTCGCTGGAGACGTAGAGCAGAACCCAGGTCCCGCTATTGCCGATCTGTCGCGCTCCATGGCTTTGGTTCTGGAAACAGTTCGCAGAATCAAGAAAGGTCAGAGCGCAATACTGCGGGAACTTCAGGATGTAAAGGAAAAACAGGTTGCGACTGACCTTGAAATCAACAGAATAAATGAAAGGGTCGGGACACCGGAAGCGGCCTGCTATCCGGTCGCTCCTAGTGAAACAAACGCTTCAAATGTTTCTGACATCGTCAATCAACTAAAAAGCGTAATGTCGCAGTGCCATGATACCAAAAATAGAATGCGAGGTACCAATATACTTTTTTTGGCATTGAAGATGATGAGAAGGAAGATGATGACAAGGTGACTGAACTAAAGATCATATCTTTCTGTTCCAAAAATCTTGACATCACAATGACTGGTTCACAATTTGATAGGGTACATAGATTAGGTCGCTTTGCTACAAACAAATGTCGGCCTGTAACAGCAAAAATGACCGCCTTCAACGACAAGCAAAATATTCTGGCTTCCGCCCGCAAACTAAAAGGGTCAACATTTGGAGTAAGTCACCCTCAACACGTCAAGCAAGAAGAAAATTGCTGGAATATGCCAGGGGAAAGGCTAAACCTTATAGATCATCGGTTGATAAGCTCCGAATATATAGAGAGACATACGTTTTTGACTCCTCCATGAACTCTGTTGTTTTATCTTCACGATAGCTAGAGAGAAAGTAGAATAAGTGTGGTCGTAGTAAACCATCGAAACCCCCATCCACTTTCCTGCTATCAGTTTTATTCGCTGACATCAGAAGTCTTCTACCGAAATGCGACCTAGTTTCATCCTTCCTTGATGACAGCTGTCCAATGGTCGTAGCACTAACAGAGACTTGGTTGTGCCCTAATATCAGGGAGAAGGAATTGCTGTTTGATAAGAACTACACCATTTCTAGGCGTGACCGCACACAAAGGAGAGGTGGAGGGGTACTGCTGGCCATTAAGAACGACATTGCATCATTCGTAATTGATACGTTCTCTGATCTAGAAATAGTATGGACAGCATGTAGGGCTCACGCCAAGAACATACTAATAGGCGTTTGCTATCGTCCACCCGATGCTAGTCCGCTATTCCAAGATGATTTGCGAAAGAGCATCTCGGCCGCAATCAATGGATGTCCTACGGATAACGTGTACCTTTTTGGTGACTAACTTACCCAATATCTACTGGCTCACTTTATCATCACCCTGCCAAACTTCAACTGATTTCATTAAGCTTTCGTTCGATTTCAACTTTTCACAAGTGGTAAATAGACCTACACGTGGTACTAATATTCTAGATTTGGTGCTAACCACCACCCCTGATACGATAGGCACAATCGTATACTGTGATGGTTTTAGTGACCACAATCTCCTGCAACTCACCATGCACAAACCGGTACCAAACATAGGTTCCATGGCTACGAAGTTCATTCGTAACAACAATAGAGCAGACAACAAAAGCATTAACAATGAATTAGCGGCCTTCTTCCATCAGTCTTTTATACAATCTTTCTCTTTTCAGTCTGTCCCTGAAAATTGGCTTGCATTTAAGAACAAAATGTCAGAGTTGGTGGACAGGTATGTGCCTCTCTTTTCTATTGCTCACGATAACAAAAATCCCTGGTTCAGTTCATCACTGCGCAAATTGCGAAATAAAAAGAAGCGGCTCTACACTGCAGCCAAATATTCATCCAGCGCGCCTTCCTGGGAAAGGTACAATACATGCCTGAAAGAATATTCATCGGCTATAAGGTCCGCCAAAAACAAGTACTACTCACATGACCTACCCTCCCTCCTGCAGTTAAACCCACGAAAGTTCTGGCAAACCCTATCTCCTGGAAAAAAATCGTGACAAATCTGTCTCTTCAATGACGACAACACACCACTAACAGATGAGCAATGCTCGCACGAGTTCAACAAATCTTTCTCGACAGTATTTACTAAAGAAGATCACCTAAATGTGCCTTATGTTCCAGATTTATGTTACCCTTACATAACACCAATAACGGTCACTGAGAATGGAGTTGCGTGTCTCATAAATAACCTTAAACTATCAACATCGGCGGGTGTAGATAATTAAAACGCTAAGATATTGAAAAATACCCTACCGCTATCTACCGAAATACTATGCAGAATAAATATTCAATCACTGTCGACTGGACAACTACCTAAAAACATGGAAGATTACCTAGAGTTATTGCGGTATTAAAAGCTGGAAAGAAAAACCAACCAGACAACTACCGCCTCATTTCCCTAACTTGCATTTCCTGTAAAATGCTAGAGCACATAATTGCATCGCACATCTCCCGCCACTTGGAGACTAATAATTTTTTTTCATAAATCAACATGGATTTCGTAAAAATATGTCATCTGATACGCAATTGTTTGAACTTACTACTGACTTGCACTTTACCAAGCACAACAATTTTCAAACCGATAGCATTTTTCTTGACTTTCCCAAGGCTTTTGATCGGGTCGCCCATTGTCGATTGTTTTCCAAAATAAATTCCCTTGGACTGGACTCTGCTAGCATATCTTGGATTAGAAATTTCTTATATTTTCGCCAACGATTCACCGTAATTAATAACTGTGTTTCTCCCTTAGATGATGTAACTTCCGGAGTCCCTCAAGGTAGCGTTCTAGGCCCTTTACTCTTCCTTATTTACATTAATGACCTGCCCAACAATATTTCCTCAAGTATAAGGTATTTCGCCAATGACTGCATCATTTATAGAAAAATAACATCTCCCGAGGATCACCACATCCTGCAAAGTGAAATTAATCTTATAAATATGTGGTGTGAAAAATAGCTCATGATATGGAACTCCGGTAAATGTAAACTCATTGCTTTCACGCGCAAACAAACGAACTCTGATTTTTCCTACGTCATTAACAACTCTGTCATATCTCGTGTTCAGTCATTCAAGTACCTAGGAATAATCTTGACTCACAATATTTCATGGCGCCCTCACATTACCGCTCTCTGTGCTAAAGCATCTCAAACGCTTGGATACACTCGTCGTAACCACCGTAAATCGCCACCTAACATTCGCAAGTTAGCGTACCTTACCTTCATTCGCCCGCAGTTAGAATTCGCCTCATCTACTTGGTCCCCTAATCAAGACTACTTAATTACTAACTTAGAGCTTGTTCCAAACCGTGCCGCTCGTTTTATTACCGGAAATTACGAATTTACGAATCCAGTATCACTAAAATAAAACTCGAACTTTCGCTGCACCTTCTTTAGGTTTGCCGGTGTGTTTCCCTTTTATGTCTGCTTCATCAATACCTTTAAAACACCAGGCCTTATTGTCTCCCTTTGAAAACCCCACTGCGCATGTCTAGGCGGCTCCATAATCGTGGCAGTTGCGAGTGCATATTCGGCAACACAAAGGCGTTTAATTGTTCTGCGCTGTTACACGCCATCCAGCTTCGGAATTATCTCCCTGGTGATATCACTTCGATCACAAATCGCAAAGCCTTTCACTACCACCTACTCGAACATTTCATGCTTGTGTAGTTATTTCTCGCTCATTCTCTCTAGATGTGTTATCTTATGTTTCAAATTGTTTAACGTTGTATCATGTTGCATTGTAGTGTTGTAAACGCAGCCAAAATTTTCTTTATTTTACAATCACTAACTGTTCATGTTAATTGGGTTCGTGTTTCGTGCACGCTCTTCCTTTGTTTAGTTTATCTCCTGGGTTGTTACTGTTGCTTTTCTGGCAGTCGTTTAGACCACAGTGCACTTTTCATATTGTAGCCATTTTGATTTCGTCTTTTTATATTTGTCTCAAGCCATGTTTTACCATGTATCGCCCTCCTTACACAATGCTCCAATTACGAGCCTGTAAGGTATTGTGAATAAATAAATAAATAAATAAATAAATATTTGATCATGCGTTCACGCCAAAGTGCTTTGCTTGCTCTATCCTTTTTTCGTGGCTCTCACCCACTAAGGGGAATCCGCCAAGAAGCCTGTGGGCATTGTTGCTTTGGACAGAAAAACATGACAACACAAAGCAGGCTGAAGAATTGTTAGAGGACGCAAGCGGAAAAAAAACTAAGGCAGAGAAAGAAAAAAATGAGAAAGTGAAAAACAAATTGTTAGAACTAAAGAGCAAACCACAAAGAAAGTGGGAAAAAGAACAAGAAATAAAGAGATCAGAAAAGAAACATAAAACTGAAGAAAAATTGGAGAAACCTCAATCGAGGTTCGGGATGGGCTGTGTCTCTTTATTTCTCGCTACCACATGCGGCGTGAACGGTTACGTTTTCGCAACGATCCACTGATGTACCAATTGACACACACACACAAAAAATGGGCACCCTCAAGCTTCACTTTTAAGAGTTGAGCACGATTGCGATATTCTGTTCCTATTGCGTACTTCAAGCACTTAGTGAATGAAATATTTTCGAACTTGCTCCGCACCCACTACGTTGTCTTGAGGGTGCAATAACGTATGTGCCTTTTGTAGTGGGTTCTCAGCTTTAAACCAAGAAGCCATTAAGGTAACCCCGCTTTCTGATTCCCGATGGTAATTTAGACGTGTGCCACGCACTATTACGCCAATATTTGATGTTGTTTTGTGAAAGATATATACAGAACGCGTGTGTTTGTTTGGCATCAGTGTAACCTTTAATTCTTTCCAAGCAGAGGCATTTATTTTCACCTATTTACAGGCGAAGGCGTGCGGGAACAAAAGGTGACGTGGCTGTGTGGTAGAACACCCGCGTGCCCCGCAAGCGACCCAGGTTCTCCCAGACGCGGAATTTCTTTATTATTGCTCTTATTTGCATTTCTTTTCCGATTTTTTTGTCACGCAAGGATGACGATTGTTTACTCACAAACAACGACGCCGACTCTGGAGTTTCTGCGAAACGAGTTCTTTAACACTTTCACGTTAAAAATAAAGAAGACCGCGTAGCTCTGAAGATGTTTAGGTTTGACATTAAGGGGGAGGTGGTGTGGGGAAGGAGCCTTAATATTTTATGATAGACGCTGTAGGAGACGGGTATGGAAATTTACGACCACGTGTTTATGCTTAAGGAGTGCCCTAATCTAAGTAGTCGAGCCGTCTGTTTGCTCCGCTAAAATGCGGCCCCGTGACCGCTGCCGATACATCCGCTATATCAAGGCCAGCATGTATTTGGATAGTTAGACCCGAACAATTATTATATATTCGAGTCCGCACTCAAGTCTGCTTAACAGCCCTTTGCAATTCTTGAAGCGGGTGTAACATTCGTGTACGGCCTTCGTGTACGGTCATCCGGCGATAAGCAAAAAAAAGCAAAGAAAATGTTATCCTCATTTACGTCATCGTGTTTCATTTGATTAGTCATGTTGATTAGAAACAGTGCCCAATTTGCAAGAGTGTGAAATTAGCGGTAATATAGTATATTCATTTTAATATTTGCTGCAAATAATTCATCCCTTCAGTTGCGCTAGGAATTCCGATTTGCTAACAAAAAAAAACACGGAGGAGTTCATCAATTAGAACCACAGCCATGGAAGACATTCAAAGAAAAAGTTGGAAGCAATATACACAGCCACCACTTCAACACTTGCAAGGAAGTGGAAATGAATGTCACACTTCATAGAAATGACCTCAGTGATTACCGTGTCAGAGAATTTGTGGTGTGGGCGAAAGCATCCGGAGTGTCATAACTCGCTACGCAGAAAACACCGTTTACAGCGTGGAATCGTCTTTTTACATAAAACAAAATTTTCACTTTACACACACTACAGACTCAAACGTCGCTCTTTTCCATCAAACATGCGCTAATATATGCATTAGTATAACTTAGCATGGGAACCTCTTCAGCAGCGGAGAAAAGTTTTGCGATCAAAGTTTTGCTATGCTATATGCTGTAATGAAATCCGCATTAACAAGAGTTTACACATGATGAGACCACACTATGTGCCACATAAAAATGATCACTCAAAGAAAAAATCTTCAAGGTCAGCTGTCGTTCTGGCGCCTTAGCAAATTTTTTCTTTCCTTTTACCATTCGCGAATGGAACAATTTGGATTAGTGTGTTGTTGATATTCCATGCGATGCTTTTTGTTCATCACCACAAGATTTGTGCTTTTTGTGAATGCGCAGGAGCTGCTGCGCAAACGTGTGTCATTTTCGACGGCGCGAACGCGCGCTTTGTTCGAATGTAATACTGCTTTTTTTTCCTCACCCCCCCCACCTACAATAATGCGTACTTGGACGATGTATGTTGCACTAATAAATAAATAAATGAAATAAGATACCCGCTAGAGAGTGAGCTTGTGTGGCGGCTGCCGACTCGCGCGCTTACCTGCTTCAAAGCAGTCATCCCTCCAGTCGCCAATCTCCGCCTTGAAAATTCCGCGCCTCGCCTACAGCATAGGTGAACGAAACAATGGGCGCGCACCGTCTTACCCTTTTTGCGAAACATCTAATTTAAAGTGATGACCACTATGAGGCTCTTTGCGCAGCCGAAGGCCTTACATTTGAGAGGCCATCCTAGAGTGGGCTGAGAAGGTGGAGGACTACATCAAGCACTTCTTTCTCTCATCTGGCCTACTTTATTCAATTCCTTCGTTGCCAATAAACAGAGATACATGAATTTGTTCATTAATAAATTGTCATGTACATATAAAAAGGGAAGGGCTCAAGTAATTCCAAAGCAATTTAGTTTTATTAGTAAGGGATTGTTAAATGTTCTGTAGTGGTGATTGAGAAATAATAAATATCTCATTGTCATGATTTCCAAGTTTGTAACAATTTCCAGGTAACTAACTCTTTTTGTTCTAGAACAGGCTACTTAGTTCGAGCACCTATACTAAACCTGGAGCGACGTGAACAAATTTATTCTCACTTTTACGCCAACACCCGTCACCATGATCTGAGGCAACCTCTGAATAAAAGTCGTGTCTCTCTTCTCAAATATAATTGCTAAAAAGAAAATCTCGTTGTGGGTACTCTCATAAGGAATTTACAGTTCGTACAATCCTTCTAAAAAGAAAGCGTATATGTGACACCTCTGGAGTAGCCTTCACTCGCCACGTACTAAATGGTTATACTTAAGTAGACACGTCAGCTGAATATACCTGGCAACATAGGACTCGCGAAAAAAGCTGAATGACATTTTGTTTTCTTCGAGTGTGCCACAATGCTGTTCAACGTGAATTTGTCCTAGCCACAGTACTGTACATGATAAAAAATCTGCTAAATGCTCGAAGTTTTAAGATTTAATACATTAACAAAGTGTCGAAGCTTTACATGTCATGACATTAAGTCATACTGACCAAAGCACCATCTTTGTAAATAAAGGCAACATGCTATTACCTGTCAATGTCGTATCTTACACAAAAATTGCCGTTTAACTGTAGTGTAATGTAATAACAAAACACTGTACCAAGTCTTAATCAAGCATTATTAGATTCCTTGAACAACAAAACTACATTTCTTGAATTGTTGGTGTTATATATAAATATATTTACAATATGCCCCCATACATTGTCACCGCACAAAGGTCGATGCAACATAAACAGCTGTATTGATGAGCGCCCAACATTATTGGTGGGTGCTGCTTAGCTATTGTACAAGATAAACGTTCTTCCAGACAAAAACGCCTCTTCTCGACAGCGAATAAGGGTGTTTGTTATTGGGTACTAAGGCCCGTAACGCCGCTGGGGAAATACCATAGGAGGAATAGCATACGAAGCAATATAAGCGTGACAGCCTTGCAATCGAGATTCTACAGAAACAGTCTGGCATGCATCTACCCGAAATGACGTGGGCAAATAATCTTTTGCCACCTTCCGAGAACATGACTTGTCACTTAATAGGGACTGCACTCGCTATGCAGCCAGTGCCCTTTGTGGGACAAAATAAATATAAAGAAGCGCAAAGGACCACACAAGCATTGCACAAAAATACATTAGCAGCTTAGGGGCAAGTAGTTCGAACATCATGAAATAGTAGGGCCTCATGCATGGTTTCTCTGCAAGCACAGGAATGGCGAAGATCAACAGCTAATGTATCACTGATGAGATTCTTCATTACATAGGTCGAATAAGTGCGCCTACGTGTAGGGGCATCATTCTATTCTCACCGTTCTTTGAGTCTAGGAAAGCGTGATTCATCTGACGTTATTACAGCCAAGAAGTAGCTCATTAGCACATACGATGGACGAAATCACAACAGTGAGTCCTTGGCTCTTTTGCACTTCCTAAAAGCTCGTGTGTTTGTGCTGCACTCCTAGACCTGCTTCCATTGTTACAAAGCATGGTTTTCTAAGTGTGTAAGCACGTATAGACGGTTCCAAGGTTGCAATTTTTGTACCCCCAAAAACTTCCGGCCACCTCATTTACCAGCTTCTAACATCCAAAATAAAAAGTACGTTTTTATGTTTTTAATGGTAAAGAAGGTCTCTGTATTGTTTTTCACACAAAAGGACATGAGTAAAATACAAAGGAATCTTTTATATCTTTTATGTAGCTCAAAAAAACAAATATTTGAAAATATTTTGTCATTTATTGGAAGTGTAGAAAATGAGCGGGCTATTTTCTAAACCTCTTTTTGCCCTCCGATGTTACTAAGGCACATCAGTGGAAGAAACCAGATGTCATCAAGGTTCTGTGTATGTAAACTGTGAAATGGTCTATACATTGTGGTCGTGAGCAGCAGCCTAAATCTGAGCAAGAGCGTTAAGGACGCAAGAAGGAAACACTCAACGAAATCTTCATTCCCACAAGTATACACGAAAACTCTAAAGTGACGAAAATAAAAAAAAACACACGAGGAGTGAAGCATGCAGGTAATGGGTTCAAGAGTAAATTCCACAAGACTGCCATGGGCATGTCACCTTCGACATCTGCGGAAAAGTTTCTCGAAATTAGAGTGCACAACACATGCAAAGAGCTAATGGAGGCACACTATGCGAACCAGCTGGAGAGACTGCACTGCAGCTGAGGAATATGGATAGTGCTTTACTCCGAGATATGAGTTACCGTCCTGCGGATGACATTCGCGCGCCTAAGCATATTTCGTATGAGATCAGAAGTAACTTACACACAAGTAGTATACCAAGGAACATGCATCTCGAGTACGACGAAAAAAGAAGACAAGTCAGGATAAAACTGCTCAATCAGATATTACAATGCACCAACAGCAAAAAAAAGATGATATGAGATCCGCCGAGTAGAAGCTTACTTTAGAAAGTATCATTTTCCTGCAAGCGTGGTCGACAAAAGCAGCAAAGAATTGAGAGCAACATCAATACGAGCAAAGAACGCGAGTACAGCGGGAGAGCTGGGCATAGCCCTGATCATAGCTATATGCAAGAATACGTGGGCTACCGTTATAAAGAATTCGCAAGACGCGTGCAGAAGATACATCAAGGAAGGATCACAAAGAGAGCAATACATGTCTTCAAAAACACCAAGATGGACGAAACAACCATCCTTTGGACACCAGGACATGGGTTTCCCGCGGAGAACCAGGCAGCGCACGCCGCGGCTCGAGATCAAGCACGCCAAGTCATTTCAAACACGCTGGGAACACATACGGCTCTCACGACGAGCATGAGCGCATACCGAACAAGTACGCCGACATTATACCACACAACAGGAAGCAGAGGAAGTGGTAACCGCTGGCACACAGGAGTCTGAGAAAGGAACAGCCAGTGATATGGAAACGACTAGAAGCCGGAGCTTTCTCGCATGGAACAATGATGCACAGAATGTATCCAGGGACTTTCGGGAGGGGCTGCATGTTTTGTCTTCCGGACACACGCGACACTCTGCGCCTCTTGGTGCTGGAGTGTCCCAACAATCTGATTTTATTACCGTCATCACCACCAAGTAAAAACGCAGAGAAAGAAACGGACCCAGAGGAAGTATTCGAAGACCAGTGGGAGGCTTTGCTGGTGACAAAAGTCCCTAACAGCCAGCTGCGATTGGCGAGCTGGGCTTAGGCGGTGGCAGCGAGCAATGGCTACCTGGACTGAGAAGGCCACGTACCTTAGTGTGAAGTACAAAGAGCCTGGTCCAAACAAATTTTAATTTCTTTTCTTCGCTTATACCTCTTTTTTTCTTTACATGCCTTGTTGATTTCTCTAAGGAATGTAGGGATGAATATTTGACTTGTTTTAACATCGCCACTTATTTGTTGGGCTCACTGTCACTTGCTTTATATTCATTTGACCAGTGGCAGGTAGCGGAACGTTCTTACTTTTGCGACGCATTGCCGTTTTTAGGAGGAGTCGTGACTACAGGACACACCGTGAAAGTATCAGACCCCAAAAAGTCATGACCCATAAGGTGCTTCGTCACGTTATGATCTCAACGCAATTTCGCCACCACTGTTGTCGACTTTGTGTCGCTATGATGCCATACTTGGATTACATAAAGTGAAGAAAATATTATGACAGACTTATGAAGGAAGAGTGTTGTTACTGTGAGTGGTCTAAACTTTGATTTACTTGGTGATACTACTAATCGCACAGAGTATGCAAATTGTTGCCAGGGTTTTGAATACGAGTCCTTATTCCTACTTCCAATCACATGCAATCCTGGGCTCATTAGCACAGTCATTGACCACGTTCTTTCTAACTTTCTTTCACCTGAGCAACGTGGTGTACTTGAGGTAAATGTTACTGGCCATTATCCCGTTTTCTTTTTATGTGAAAGTTTTATACGTAATCGCGATTTAACATTTTCTATACCAATTATAAACAAAGATTAGTTTGTGGCTTGCATAACAAATGTCAACTTGTCTTTCATTGAAACGTGCACTGATAGTAACATAGTTTTTGATTATTTTTCGTTTCACCTATGCGAATGGTTTTATGAGAGCATCACAGTGATTAAATGCTAAGAAATCTACTCAGCTCCCCATAATCTCTGGATAACAAACATGAACACTTTCGAATTAAGCGCCACTGAGCTCCTAATTGCTCACTGTGCTTTAGATCAGCCAAACAACATTGCGAATGAATTGAACTCAGTTTACCAAAAACAAGCTTCTAGTCGACCCCCAACACCGAGTAAATCTCACGTATGGTCTTCATATTATTTCTACCTTTCCCAACAGACTCTAACGAAATTAGCATCATCATTTATAATTGTGAAGTAATCTCTGTTGGACTTTACAGAATTCACTCGTCCATCAATAAGTAATTGCAATTCACATTGCCACCATTTTCTCCCGTGTTATCAATCAACTCTTGAGACAAGGTCCCTCGCAAACAGCTAAAAAAGCCCAAATTATTTCTAGTGTTCAAGAAATATGAGTGAACTTCCATATCTAACTATTGCCCCAAAGCTATTCTATCAGCTTTTAGTAAAATGTTAGAGAAGTGTAGCGAGAAACGCATCACTAGTAACTCGTTTTAACTTGACATTTTCACCCATGGTGAGTGGTTTCCGACCTGTTTTCTCAACCAATTTCGCGTTGATAACTTTAACTGATATGATTAGAGAAGCTGATTACTCTGGTGAATTAGCCGGATGACTGTTCATTTACTGAACGAAAGTTTTCACCCTCTTAGCCACATCATTATGGAAACCAAACTCATGTCTAGCGATATTTTTCTACCTACCCTAACAGTTAATAAACATTACCTCTTTAACAGACAACAGGCTGTTTATGGTCGCTCTACAACCTCTGGATTTTTACTGCTAAATAAGGTGTCTCTCAAGGGTCCCCTCTTGGCCCGCTTTTAGTTTCAATTTTTACGAATGACCTTCCTAGTTCTGGTACTAACTCTGAACATTTTCTTTATGCCGGCATGCGATGACACTACCATACTATTCACTGATACCTCAATTAATTCTTTGATGCTAAAACACAAATTGGCCTAAATAAGAATCTAAGTTGATGTAATTTGACTTTCTCAGTACTAACCCAATCAAAAAACAGGGTCATGATATTTCATTCAACATGCGAAGCTCTTCCCTCCCAAGTTGTCATTAAACCAAATGACATACTCATTATCTCTGACATTGAATGCTGCTTCTTTAAGGTCATTCTTGAGTTCTATATACAATACTCAAATCATGTTATGCATTTAGGCAAAAAACTAGCATATAGTATTCAGATTTCATTATTAAGATCGCGTAATTATTTTAATACTTCAAGTCTAACCAGTCCTTAAAATGTTTTTATTTTAAGTAACAATGCACTACATGGAGAAATACATACCTAACCCACTTAATTCCCATACACCTCATCAAAAATCATGTCATTAGACATATAACCTTCAATTATTATCGCACCAGTGCATCCTCAAGATTTCTCAACTTTGAGATACTTCCTTCAGCTACTTTATTTAAATATCACAATAATATCGTGTTTTTCAAGGCACTGAACCACCTTGTACCATTAAGTGTATTTTGTCCTGATGCTCTGTATAACTGTAACCAAACTAGATTTGCTTCAAACGGAAATTTTTACTGTCTGCTACCTGTACTAATTTTTGCCGCCACAATGCCATTTCTCAGCATCATCCTTATGCAATTTATTTCTATCTCACATCAAACAGTGCTCGACGATTGGTTTTCTAAAAAAACAATGATAATTGTATTCGGTTAGCTACTAATCTTCTGTCTTCTTATATTGTTTATGCAACTCTTTTTTATTTGCTCGTATATTTATTGTGTTGGTTTTATCAATTTATTTGCTTACCTGTTTTTATGGTAACTGCTAATCAAGTAATTGCCGTTATCCAATGCTAAACAGGAGGTCCTCCTGCAGGCTTGTACTTTCGCACCTCCTCTCATATATCCACTTGGCACGACGTTTATGAACTCTTTTATGAACTAACAACTCAAATAAACTTGAACTTCAACATGAGCATGACCTTGACTACACGACACACCGTGACGACAGGAAAACGCTGACAAGTCTGACAAGCCAGGGCGAGAGCTGCTAATCATCTTCGTTGCTAATAAACTATTTAAAGTACCCGAAATTGCGATCATTCTGGCGTGCAGTCACACAATCAGAAATTAAAACAGTGACTTTGAAGGTGAAGCGCAACCTTTTTAACATGAGAACAGGTGTCACATTGCGCAAGCTGAAGTATACTGGTAGCATATTTCCGTTTGGTCACAGATAGTCTGAAAGGAGTCATATATTTTTGCCTTTTTGTCAAAAAACGCCTTTCCACATGACGTGCACAACCGGTCTCCTAAACTGCGCTTATTTTGCGCTTGATCAACTGTTATTACATGACAAAATTGACGTATTTACTAAGCTGATACAGCAGCCATTTGATTGTGAAATACCTTGCATAGGATTTCCAGTAACACTCTATAACTATTCATGTTGTGGTTCATGATGCAAGTCCCACATTTAGGCGTTCTCGTGGAACGAAGAATATTACTCGAGTTCGATTGTACTTACCAATAAATAGACTGTTTGCACCATGTATAAAAGTAAATATAAGCTGGCTGACATTTATTTGATTGATGATTACACAGAGCCAGACAAAATGCGATTATGAGCATGCGTTCAATATGTGATGAATTTTTAAGAATCAGATTGGAAACCTGGATAATCTACCTCAAACCATAAGCTTGTATATTCCAGATGCTCCATGGTTTATTGACGAGGTTGTTACCACCTATTCACACACGCAAAAAAGAAAGAAGGAAACTTGGCCAAGAGATGGAGAACTTTGGGTTATTTCTCTCGCTCGAAGTGAAACTCGAATATATTCGTTTGTGGCATGAATTGACCAGACCACCTGTTCATACAAGTAAACTTCGAATATCAAGATGCACCATCTTTAACGCAAAGCACACACGTCTTTTACCCTACAAGTATCTTTAAGAGCATCACACCTGCTGAAAAATGCAGCATATTGGCAAAATGTTTTGCTTGGTGAGTCTGAAACACCTAGCTGCGACAAACTTTGGAAATGAAATTCTGCCATGGCCTGGAACAAATTGTGCATGAACCAACGAGGGTAACAGGTTCGTCGAAGTCATTGTTAGACCTCCTGTTCTCCCAAAACATAACAGACTATGTTTTAAATACTTTAGATGGCATATTCGACCACAAAATGTTGTCTTTAGTCATTTAAACTAGTGCATGTAGTATAGAGAAATAGATATTTCCGGTAAAAGTAAACGACTTTAAAACAGCAGATGACACTTTCATCGTAGAGTTTCTCGAGCTCCACTTTATTAATTTCAAGCGAGCGTCACATTTCAAATCTCCGAGCAATTGTGGCAGATGTTTAAGACCAACGTCGTAACTAGCGTTGATCGCTTTGTCCCTACTCGTATTAGGAAAACACGTTAACGAAATCCCTGGTTAACACGCAGTATTATATATATGAAACGGCAAAATAAGAGATTAAGGAAAAGTAAAAAAAAGCTCGACGGAAGTTGCAGCAATAAAGATGAAGTTGAAAGAAGTCCTTTTGAATTCCAAAAAAAACGTTCTTTGGCCAAACGCTTATAAAGTTCCTCAAAAGTTCGCCATCCAAATTCTGGCATTACATCAGTCACAGAAAGGAAAGAATTGAGCAGATCGAACATTAGGGTTGTATCCTCATAAAAGTTGAAGACTTAGCAGATACTCTTCATCGCTTCTTTCAGTCTGTTTTCTCAATCGACCAGGGCAATAAGATGGGGCATCCATCAGTAACAATGCGACAACTGCAATAGAACCTGTTATTATCAACCGCGAAGGTGTTATTAAGTTACTCCTTGAGCTGGATGCGAAGAAAGGAAGTGGTCCGGATAACTTACCAACAGAGTTTCTCAAGAGATACGCAGAATGGGTCTTCTTTTATTTAGAATATTATTTGTGAAATCGGATGAGACGCGATCACTTCCACAAAACTGGCGCAATGCAGTTGTAATTTCAATTTTTAAAAACGGTAACCGCTCGTTAGTAAACAGTTACCGGCCCGTATCCTGGACGTCGGTTTGCTGTAAAGTTCTGGAACATATATTAGCAAAACATATTCTTAGTTTTCTTGATTCTAACCAGTTGCTTTGCACAAGCCAACATGGTTTTCGGCATGGTCTTTCTACTGTGACACAAATAGCTGAAACGCTCCATGATTTCAATGAAAACAGCGATGCTCTTCTGCAGACTGATGTAATTTGCTTCGATTGTAAGAAAGCTTTTAATAAGGTCTTTCATAGTAAATTACTTTTCAAGCTTGAAAAATCAAGAATAAGCGAAGAAGTATTAAATTTGATAGAGGCTTATTTATCCGCACGTAAAGAGCTTGTAAAAACTGAAAATCACACTTCAAGACCCCTGGCCGTGTACTCGAGCGTTCCCCAAGGATCTGTTTTAGGAACGATTATTTTTCTGATATTTGTTAATGATCTATGTTCAATAGTTGAGGCTCCCATTAAAATAAAACTTTTTGCAGATGACTGCTTGATTTATTCCCCAGTTACTTGCGAAGGTGACAAAATTAATCTGAACGGGTGCTTACAGGCATTAGATCAGTGATTTATAGTATGGGACATAGAAATAAACTATAGCAAGATGACATTTACGCTTATTCTCTCTAGTGGGTGGAAATTGTAATATAAGTATCATATCGGAAGTCACCCTTTAAATAATTCCGATTGTTTCAAATACCTAGGAGTTGGCATTATGTACACACTGAAATGGCACTCGCATATCGATAACATCTGTTCTAAGGCAAATGAAAAACTGTATTTCCTAAAGAAACTGGAACATGCCACAGCAGATGTAAAACTAACTGCTTACAAAACATTCATACGTCCTGTCTTAGAGTACGCTAGTATTTTATGGGCATCTCACCAAAAGGTGTTGTGGACAAAAATCAAAAGAATACAAAAATTAGCAGTCTGTTTCATATTCGACGCACACACTCAGTAGATACCGACGCACACACTCAGTCACAGCTTTGTTGAAGTCCTGTGAGCTTGAGTTTTTGGAATATCGCAGGCGAAAACATCGCCTCAAATTTCTTTTTAAGTTTATAAGCGGGCAAACAAAGATAAATAAGGATTTATATATTCAGCCCCCTGGAAGGCGACATGCTTGTCTTAATAATAGTAGAGCAATTGAACCTTATTTCACACGCACGAATGCTTTCGGCCACTCCTTTTTTCCGGACACAATAAATATGCGGAATAGTTTACCCAATGCGGTTGTGCAACAAACAACATCAATGGAGTTTGAAAATGCATTAAACAGTTTTCTTTGTAGTGATACTTGCTAAATTCTGTTGTCAAACATTTATTCGTTGATTCTTGTGCGTAGTCACTGTTGTTTGTTTCTTATTTTATATTGTTGGTTATTTATCTTGTACTTATATGTGCTTTTGAATTTTTCTTTTTTATGCGAACGTTATGTACTTTGTGAAACCTTCCCTGTAATGATCCCGAGCACGGGGTAGACAGTATCAAATAAAAAATAAAATAAAAAAGACACAAAAACAGAACAAGACGACGAAGGCGGGTGCCGAACTTTCAATTCCTTTTACTTTGAAATCTTTGCCACATATCTTGGTGCGTTCATTTTCTATCCTGATTTCTATTTGTTCCCTTTTCTTATCTTCCTTTTGTTTTCTCGTTGCCCCTCTTCACTATAATTTTCTATCTTTTTGAGTTCCTCATTCCTTTCACTATTATCTCGTTTTCGTGTGCGGCTCCGCGCTACACTTTGACGAGCAGTTTCTTCGTTTACCGCTCCAACCTGCTTGCAGTACAAAGTAATGGCTTTCCCGATTTGTTTTGTGCAAACCCAACTATGGTTCTCTGCGGACACTACAATTTTCCCGGGCAAAATAATTAAACAGCTTTGCGGTCGACACAACGTTGCTTACGACCATGACCACTTTATTTAATTGGCATAGCGAAGCTCACGCACACCACCGCTGGTATGCTTAAGGACCCCAGGGTGAAGTGTGCCATGATGTGCGTACAAGGTGATCAATCCAATCAGCAAGCAAAGCCAGTGGCTGCCCTACTGTTGCTTCTGTGGCAGATCATCAAAAAAGAAGCTTATTGCTACACCTAATCAAAGAGTACGAGGGCAGCCAGGCGCGACCCATTTCCCATGGGTGCCTACCCGTCCGGTGGGAAGTGGCTGTCAGTACATGTTCAGGAAAACTAATCTTCGTCGACACGGTATCAAAGCGCTGAGAAGTAGCTCCGGTGTTTTCTGGGCAGAACATTCACTCCAGGCAACCAGCCCAGCCAGCAGATTGATCCCCTCCAGAAACAACCTGTTACTTGAACCTGCTCCTTGGTGTGCGTTTAAAAAAATACTGAACTAGCTGACAGGCGGCTACAGCTGTTTATTTCTTGAGTGACTTAAGCTGTCTATAAGTAGGGTAACTGACAATACAGAAACGTCAGAAGAACTTGCGCTTGAAGTAGAAGTTTCCCTGTACGTTATTTCGGTTTCCTGGGCCTTTCCCCATATCGGTCATGAGAGGCAATTGAATGAGTGGTGATCACGTACGCTATCCCGTTCACCTTTACTTGTTTCTTCAAATCAATTTCAGTTTGAAGCCAGTGCTAGTCCTGTCCGGTTCCTTGCCCTGGTGGGTCTCGCGTTTTTTCGCGCCACTGTTACTTCCGCATCTAACACAATCTCTGACGCGAAAACTTTATATGCCTCCCTAAACGCAAAACATGATGTCAGCTTCACAGGAACAATTACACGAAAGATAGAAAAGGTGGTGTACTTGGTGCCTCCGATTTACATAATAACTTTATATATGTTGCCCGTGTGACCGAATAGCACGACATCACACTTTATTTTCAGATAGAAAATGTTCTGAACCAAGGAAAAATTGAGAAGCATCGCCCGGTGACGACGGCCCTTTTACGAAGAGTGCGTTTTCGTGAATTTAATATCAATGTAACAACGATGCCAGCTATATACCACAAATGCCCTTCTGCGTACCTCAAATAGAAGTAATGGAGAAATAGCTCACATGATCTTTCCTAATTGTGGGCAACTTCTAAGAAATTCATGAAAAATGCCATATTTGTTTTGGGGCGTAATTTTTGCTTATGTGAAAGTCATGGATTATTTTTATATACAGCACTCATGTTTATTTGTGTGAATATTTCTTCCCTGCATTCTATTTCATCTAATTGTTTCAAAACAATTGAATTTTGTAGCTCCAAACATAAACAAACCAAATCGTTTGTCAATTCATATCTCTCTTATAAGAAACCTTACCCTCAAATTTGCTCAAAATACTTTGATGACTCTCAATCAACTGCATTATTAGATTCCAGAAAAGCATGTTGCGTTGTTTGTACAAGAACAAACTTACAATTTTTCAAAAATTGCGTTTTCAGAGTGCTTTTGCTACCACGTAAATGACTTCTCTTTAGCAAGAACACGCTTTCTTTATGACTTTGTAATATGACATTATATAGGTACTTTCCCTGATTAAAGAGTGTTTTACAAATATATAACAAAAACGATTATTTCTCGAATGTTATGCATATTAGTCTACTCCAAACTGGATGTGCGCAAAATATATCGGGGACAAGAAGATGCAGCGTAATCTTGAGCCCCACTAACGACTCTAGTAGAACCACTTCATATTGGTGCGTTTTGTTTTCTACGCTCAAAACGGTTGAAACGAGTTTTCTAGCTAGAACAAAGCAGTTTTTTTTCGGTGCATTTTAGTTATTCGCGACTTCATTGCAGTGCTTGCAGACGTGCAGCATGCACCTTTTCGGGTCTATGTATTTGCTTTTTTAGTAGGCGTGCTCATAGAATACCAATTAGGCTTCGAAAATTGTTTAGATTATGACTACCTTCTTACTTTCATATAAATAAGGAATTTACAAAGGGTGGTAGTGCTGACCGAGGAGCACTGCAACGCAATCCGAGGAGCACAGCCCCACGCTGCACTAGTTTCCCGCAGTACAGAAAGCTGACATATAGATTGCGTAGTTTACATGACGCACTTTGCCTTGCTTAATGCAGCCCAACCAGTTCTCTGAATGCGCACCGTGTTTTATGGGTTGTGTGGGGGATCCAGTGGCACACACTCCGTACCTTACGGTAAATTGAATAGCGTTCATAGTGCAATCGTACGGTCACAACTACGCAAACCACGAGAAATTGATAATCAGTGAACCTACCTGCAGTGGCTTCAAAAAAGTAACTAGTGAAAACTTTACTTTAATGAAGAGCAACCTGTCACAGTACGTTTTATTATGCAATCCAGGTAAGCGTCACACGAAACATGCTTCGTCCGTTGCTAGGACTAATGCCATTGACATTTACGTAATCGGCACGTTTTAAAGTCTGATAATGGCATATGGTTTCGAAATGTACAATTTTGACGAGAAAAATTAAAACTCTTGACTGCTTTTGAGAAGCTCGTTTCGTTTTCTGAAGGTATCTTGTGTTTTAAATGGTTTTTTTCAACTTGGTCAGAATGGCGCATGATATTGCATTGAGAAAGTTCCCTGGTTACCATCTAATATAGAAATTTTGTTCGAGGTACAAAAAAAAACAGGGCACCACTGGATGGTCTGCCTTTGGACTGTGTGATAAAGAACACAAGCGAAGTCGCGAACTCATCAAATGCTTTTCACTTGAGAGGTCATTGTTTATTTTTTTTTATTTTTAGAGAAAACTCTTCAGTTGCAGAAAAGAAACCTAATTACTGTTATTTCGCCAAGCCTTACCAGAAAAAAGCATGTTACTTGATTTTTTTCATACGTCATTCATACGTGGCACTGAACATACTCTGAAAACACAATGTTTGAAACTTTGTAAGTTCACTTTAATTCAAATGATGCAGCATGTTCTTCTAGAATATAATAGTGCGGTTGCTTGGGAACAATTTGAATAATTTGGAGCAAAATTGAAGGCGGGTGTTTTTTAATCAAGATTTTTGAATTCGCCAACATGTTTTTTTGCATAAGCTTCGAGCAACGAATTTTCTTACTTGGAATATTGCTACAAAAAATTTAAATGCAGGGGACAACTATTCATACAAGAAATATGGTAGTTGTATATATAAACAGTCTTTAACTTTCACAGGACGTGAAATTCGCGCTTCAAAAACGAAAGAGTTTTTGAAAGCCATCGTTTTTCCAGAATTTTCAAATATACCTAAGTTATTAAAAATTAGGAATAATTATGTGAGCTATTTTTTTAGCTGCACAGCAAGATATTTGGGGTGTATAGCTTGCGTTAGTGAAGGTCGCAGGTTCGGTTCCTGCACACTGGAAGTTAGTTATCTTTTCATACTCTCGTACTTCTTCACCTTTACATAACAGCTAGGTATGATAACTCCCTTATACTTTTCTTGCATTATTTCCTATTAGATATATTTATTTTGTGTGTAACGAAAACAAGCCCTTAAATATACGCTTCCTTCCTTCATATGTCGTGAATTCGAATAACTGCACCAAGTTATTCGATTTCACGACTGACCATTACTTTAATATGAATGCTAACGAACAAACCGATTACCTCTTTCTTGATTTCGCCAAGGCATTCGATACTGTCCCTAATTTTCGTTTAATCTTTAAATTGGCTGCACTCTGTATTGATTCATTAATCGTGTCTTGGCTACGAAGCTTACTCTCTTCACGTGAGTAACTTACCGTGATACGACATTTCATCTAACAATTGCGACGTCACATTTGGTGTTCCCCAAGGCAGTGTAATAGGTTTGTTACCTTTTCTACTATGCTTTAATGATTTGCCCGATAACCTTTCATCCACAGTTAGATTGTTCGCCGACGATTGTGCCATATACTACAATAATAAATGTTTTAATGATCATTCCGCTCTCCAAAATGACCTTGACATAATCTTCCGGTGGTGCGAAACTTGGCAGATGTCCTTTAAAGCATCCAAACGAAAGTTATTCACCCGAAAGCATACCGATTTAGCAATTCACTATAAGATTAATAACGCCGTTGTTTCAACTACACCATCTCACAAATATGTAGGCGTTCAACCTAAATCGGATCTATCCTGGACTACGCATATAGCAGCCGTCTCATCGAAAGCTTCTCAATCTCTCGGATATCTCCGGCGGAAACTTGCGCAACGCTCCTTCTGACGTCCGCGCATTATTATATATTACTTATGTTCGCCCACAGCTGAAGTATGCCTCATGCACATGGTCACCTTATCAAGATTACCTGGTACGTATGTTGGAAGCCATCCACATTAGGGCAGCGAGATTCATCTCTGGAAACTACGACTATCATTCAAGCATTACCCTAATAAAACAAGACCTTGCATTTCAGTCACTGTAAATACGCCACAACATTGCTCTTTTATGTCTGTTTTATAGGTACATTTATATTAACGAAATTCACTGTTTGCCACTTTATTCTCCTGCGCGCACTTCCCGGCGCATTCACAATGCACGAAGTTTCATGCGCATTCATGGTCATACGCAAGCGTTTAACTTATCATCACTACCTCGAGCCATTGCATATTGGAACAATCTTCCGGATCATATTGTATCCATTTCTAACCGTGAAACTTTCGTGATAACCTGATTTCGTTGCACTCTAATATTGTATGAAGCTGTTGCACCTTGATTTTTGTAATCTTCTTCTATATAATTTTGTCTGCTTTTCTCCTTTATTGTTATTTAGTTTGCATACTGATGCCCCCTTACTCAACGCCCTTCAGTGGGCCTGTAAAGTATTTTGAATTATATATATATATATATATATATATATATATATATATATTGTGACGACGCGAGATTGACGAGCACACAAAGCGCCTCAAAGAAATACGATTTATCGATCGCAGGAAACAGACTGCAACGACTTCTTCGTCTTTTGCCCTCGGCCAAGGACACTCGCGCTGCTTCGTTGTCCTCACCACTGGCACATACGCGCGTCATTATTCCCCCTTTAAAAAAAACATCGTCCCGATGTTATACGTTTAAGAAGCAAGGCGAAACCAAAACTGCACAGTTAGTCACTGAAAGTAAAGCTTCATCCGAAGCAGGTGGACAATTTCTGGTGAATGTCTGCGCCGCTTTGAACACTGCACGCCGTCCGGAACAACCTCGTAGTTGACGTCACTAATGCGTCGCAGAACCTTGTAGGGTCCGAAGTATCTTCGCAACAGCTTTTCGGAAAGCCCACGCTGACGAACAGGTGTCCAGACCCACACTTTGTCGTTCACGTTGTATATGACGGGTCTGTGCCGGAGGTTGTAATACTTGGCAGTGTCGTCTTGCTGTTTGGTGATTCGCAACCCGGCAAGTTGTCTGGCTTCTTCTGCTAACTGGGTAAACTTTTCGGCGTCTGTCTCATTGCCATCATTTTCATGAGGAAGCATTGCGTCTAACGTTGTTGTAACCTCGCGTCCGTAAAGGAGACTAAAGGGTGTCTTCCGAGTGGTCTCTTGACGAGCCGTGTTGTACGCGAAGGTGACGTAGGGCAAAATGATGTCCCAGTTCTTGTGCTCTACATCTACGTACATGCTTATCATGTCAGCCAGGGTCTTGTTGAGGCGTTCGGTGAGCCCGTTGGTCTGGGGATGATACGCCGTTCTCTTCCTGTGAGCTGTACCACTTAGTCAAAAAATGGTGTCCAAAAGCTCGGCCATGAACGCAGTACCTCTGTCGGTGATGACTATTGCAGGAGCACCGTGTCTTAAGACGATGGCTTCAATGAAAAATTGCGCCGCTTCGGCTGCCGTTGCCCGTGGCGGAGCGCCTGTCTCCGCGTATCGGGTCAGGTAATCCGTGGCGACGATTATCCACCTGTTTCCAGTGGCAGACTTTGGGAAGGGGCCCAGAAAATCCATGCCAATTTGTGCAAACGGTGTCGCCGGCACTCGAACAGGCTGCAGCAGGCCAGCTGGTTTGATGGATGGTGGCTTGCGGCGCTGGCAATCTAGACATGCCTGCACGTAAGTTTTGACAACTTCGGCAAGTCTTGGCCAGTAATAGTTCTGCCTTATCCTCGCCAATGTTCTTGCGCAACCCAAGTGACCAGCGGTAGGTTCGTCGTGACAGGCTTGCAGTACCTCACGGCGAAGCCAAAAAGGAACGACGAGCAAGTAGCTGCTGCCGGTGGGTGAAAAGTTCCTCTTATAAAGAACGTCATTTCGCAAGCAGTACGACGGCAGCCCTCTCGCAAATATCTTCGGAACGCTATTCACTCGCCCTTGTAGGTAATTTATAAGTGGTAGCAGCTCAGCATCGCCACGCTGCTGTTGAGAAAAGGTGGCAGTGTCCACAATTCCGAGAAAGGCCGTGTCGTCATCGTCGTTGTCCGGGGATGCCGTCTCAACAGGAGACCGAGAAAGACAGTCGGCATCGGTGTGTCGTTTTCCCGACTTGTAGGCAACAGTAAAGTCAAATTCTTGGAGCCGAAGACTCCATCGTGCAAGGCGGCCAGACGGATCTTTCAAGTTGACTAACCAACAGAGAGAGTGGTGATCGCTGATAACGGTGAATGGGCGGCCGTAGAAATAAGGACGAAACTTCAGGACTGCCCATACCATTGCAAGACATTCTTTTTCCGTCGTAGTGTAATTAGCTTCAGCTCGGGACAGCGTCCTGCTGGCGTAGGCGATCACGTTTTCGTTGTTGTCCTTCGGCTGTACGAGCACTGCTCCAAGATCCACATTACTAGCGTCTGTATGAAGTATTGTCGGCGCGTCTTCATCGAAGTGGGCCAGCACGGGGGGTGTTTGCATTCGCTGACGAAGCTCGTGAAATGCCTGCTGTTGGTCTTCACCCCATCTGAAGGGGGTATCTTCCCGAGTAAGCTGTGTCAATGGCCATGCGATGCGCGAAAAATTAGCAATAAACCTGCCGGTAATAGGCACAGAGTCCTAAAAAACGTCGCACTGATTTTTTGTCTGATGGCGTCGGGAAGTTTGCCACGGCGGCAATTTTATCCGGGTCGGGTCGGATCCCTTGGCTGCTCACGACGTGACCGAGGAATCGAAGTTCGTGGAAGCCGAAGTGGCACTTTTCTGGTTTGAGAGTAAGACCGGCCAAGCGTATTGCTTCAAAAACTGCTTCTAGCCTTCGTAAGTGTTCCTCAAAAGTCGCTGAAAAGACAATCACGTCATCGAGGTACACCAAGCAGGTTTGCCACTTAAGTCCCGACAGAACTGTGTCCATGAGACGCTGGAATGTTGCTGGCGCCGAACACAAACCGAAAGGAAGAACCTGAAATTCATAAAGTCTGTCGGGCGTAACAAAGGCGGTCTTCTCACGATCTCTCTCATCCACTTCAATTTGCCAGTAGCCGCTTTTTAAGTCCATAGACGAAAAGTAGCGTGCGTTTCGTAGTCTATCCAACGAATCATCAATACGCGGCAGAGGGTAGACGTCCTTCTTTGTGATCTGATTAAGCTTACGATAGTCGACGCAGAAACGCAAGCTACCGTCCTTCTTTTTGACGAGTACTACAGGTGATGCCCAAGGACTGTTAGACGGCCGAATAACACCATCTTCTAGCATCGTTTTCACCTGTTTCTGAATTGCCTCACGCTCCTTTGGGGCGACTCGATAAGGATTTTGCCGGATGGGTCTGGCATCGGAATCCGTGATGATGCGGTGTTTCGTCAGTGCGGTTCGACCAACTCTTGATGTGGATGAGAAGCAGCCGTGGAACTTGTTGATCAGCGTGAGAAGGCGGTCTCGATCAATGGGAGATAACATTGGACCAACGTCTACAGGTGTCGGTGTAGTGATAGTAGACGCTGCTGCTTCCTCCACTAAATGACAATCTTGTGTTTGCGAGAGTTCGTCAAAATAGGCAATAGCCGTGTCTTTAACTACGTGTCGGCGTTCTCTGCTGAAATTTGTCACTAGCAGTTCAGCGCATCCGTCAGTAACAGTGATGACAGCCCTGGCAACAGAAATGCCGCTAGTGAATGCGAGCTCCTTGATGTGTTCAGCGATGCCAGTAGCATTTTGTAATTTGTCAGAGTGCACGGATACGAGAGAACAACTTCGTGGCGGCAGTATGATGTCGTCATTGGCAATACGGAAGCGAGGTGGCTGGTGTTCCTTATCTGTAGCAGTCTCCGAGCTTACAGTGAATGGTACGCTTCTGTCACGGATGTCAATCACAGCCCCGTATTCGCGCAAGAAATCCACTCCCAATATGAGCTGTTTACAGCACTCGTGGAGAATGACGAGGGTGGCGAAAAAGGTGGAACCAGCAATGAAGAGTCGGGCCGTGCACTTTCCAACCGGTGTCATCAACTGACCTCCTGCAGTTCTTATATTGGGTCCCTGCCATGGCATTTTCACCTTCCTTAGCCTTTCGGCTAGCTGTAGGCTTAATATAGAAAACTGGGAGCCAGTGTCCACAAGTGCCGTCACTTGGTGGCCGTCAATGTGAACGACGAGGTCAGCGCTGATAACGTCGGTAACGTCGGCAGTTGTCTCATTCGTCGAATTAGTCGTTGCTGTCGTCTTCTTCGGTTTTGATGGCTTCGAGCTGTCACTTGTCTGCAATGGGGGCTGTTCGGAATTTCGAATATTGGCAACCCCACCCCCCGAGGTCGCTGCGTCTAGTTCCCCCGTCGCGGGCTAGGGGACCAGCCCCTGGTGACGTCGGCAAAACTGCGATGATTAGGTGAACTGGGCCACGCAGGAGATGGTGAACGTGATCTGGGCATTACTGGATTCTGCGGCGGTGTGTTCACAGGGGCGTAGTTGTACATGCGTTGATCGTCGTACGCAATGTAATCAGGGTAGCGAGGAAATCTCTTGTACTGAGCGTCGCGATAACGGCAAACTCTGTAGACGTGCCCAGCTTCGCCACAATGAAAGCATACCGGTCGACGGTCAGCGGTACGCAACAAATCGGTTTTCCGACGCTGGTAGGTAAGTGGAGGCTCAATATTTGGCCACGTTGTGGGGTTACGTTGTGGGGCATGTTGGTTATACGGCATTAGTCTTGTTGGAGGAATCGGTGAGGTTGCGAAAGTGGTCGGTGCAGACAGTGGCTGTGTTTGCAGGGTTGGTGGTAGTCCAGTCATTGGGGTCTGCTGCGCTGAAGGAGCGACGACGGGGCGTCGGACGGCATCAGCATAAGTAAAATGTCGTTGCACACGATTATAGCCGGGTGAAGAGAGAGCTTGATGGACCTCATTCCGGACATTATCAGCGACAAAAGACAATGCCGGCGTCGGTTCAGTTGCTGGAAATAAACCAAGCTGCCGAAGCTCCTCCCTCAAAATCTCCCGGATTACTTCCCGCAGAGGCCTGTCATTGTCGCAGAGGCTCGCCGCAGTCGTAACAGGGCTACTCGCTCGAACGTTGACCGGGTTCTGCTGGCGGTACCGTTGCTGTAGGGCCAGTTCAATAGCTGTGGCTTCTTTCGTGAACTCCGCTACTGTTGTTGGCGGATTTCTCACAAGCCCAGCAAACAGTCGCTCCTTCACGCCTCGCAATAGATACCGCAGCTTCCTGTCTTCCGGCATCTCGGGATCCGCCCTGCCGAAAAGACGGGTCATGTCCTCGGCGAACATAGCGACGCTCTCGTTAGGTTTTTGGATTCGAGCTTCCAAGAGACGTTGCGCATTCTCCTTTCTGTCAAGACTACTAAAGGTGTCAATCAGCTGGTTGCGGAAGTCATCCCACGTAGCCATGCTTCTTTCCCTGTTGATGTACCACGTCTGGGCGTTGTCTTTCAGGTAGAAGTACACATTCGCGAGCTTGTCTTCTGGGGTGGCCCACTGGTTGTACTTCGCGCAGCGTTCGAACTGGTCCAGCCAGTCCTGTGCATCTTCATAGGTCTCACCATGAAAGCAGTCAGGAATCATGGGATTCTGAAGCGTCATGTGCGATGTAGCTGCAGTGGCCATGGTGATTGAAAGAGGCAAGCAATTGCTGGTAGTTTCTGGAAAGGGATTGAGCTCGGGAGCTAGGCCTCGCAGAGGGCGGCTGGAACGGTGGACTGATGTGTCGACAGGTGGTAGTGATTCCGGGCTTGAATGTCGGGTCCGCGAAGGGGTGCCAAGCATGAAGACGTACCCAGCACCTCGACCAGTGTGACGACGCGAGATTGACGAGCACACAAAGCGCCTCAAAGAAATACGATTTATCGATCGCAGGAAACAGACTGCAACGACTTCTTCGTCTTTTGCCCTCGGCCAAGGACACTCGCGCTGCTTCGTTGTCCTCACCTCTGGCACATACGCGCGTCAATATATATACGGTGGGGTGAAATTCAATGGATCCGTGGAAAATGCGGTAGAAAAAGAGGGCGATAAACGTGCGAAAAAACACTAGTTTTACTAACCTTTCGGCATGTGTCCCTGCCTTCGTCGGAGTGACGAAGGCAGGCTTACCTGCCGAAACGTTAGTAAAACTAGCGTTTTTTCGCATGTTTGTCGAACTCTTTTTCTACTGCATATATATATATATATATATATATATATATATATATATATATATATATATATTGACACATTTATTAGCTATTGTTAGTCAATGTTTGATTCAAACGGACTTGTCTTTCGGGTAGTGTTGCGAGGTGGCTCATCGGACCTCCCAAGCGCATAACCAAACCAGCGCGTTGTGCGAAACAAAAACCACAACGTTAGACTATGGCGTGGACACTTGCACAATGAAAAAAGAGTTCAAATAATAAAGTTGAACGAGAGAAAAGTATAAAACTGTTTTAGGTGTAGTGGAGGGCACTGATTGTTGGGAAAACACGTATGAATCAT
Source organism: Rhipicephalus annulatus (assembly GCA_013436015.1). NCBI lineage: Eukaryota > Metazoa > Arthropoda > Arachnida > Ixodida > Ixodidae > Rhipicephalus > Rhipicephalus annulatus. The sequence continues at coordinate 10,439 of WOVY01003841.1, read as the reverse complement.
ATGAATATTCGTACCAAAGTTATAATATGTGACGTTTCATATTGTGAAACAAAGTTATGGACAAGTAATGGTTAACACAACTAAACCGGGAATTCAATGATTCAATACATATAAAGCTTGGTATCCAAAGTTCAAAAGCTCACAGTGTGATGTACTCTAAATAATGGCGAGATAATCTGTCGAAACAAATAGTATTTAACGAAGGAGCTCAGTGGGTAAGTCGTCGAGGAAGATAACGATAAGTGCGACATCGATGAAAAAACAAAACAGGAACGACGCTTGAAAAGCTACAACTTCCTATGCCGTGACGTCAACTTTGTTTCGAGACGACTGATCAAAGCTGCGCCGAGAGAGCTGCCTAATAGGAAATCGATAGATGTAAAATCAGGGCACAACCATCACCCTGCATTTTGAGGCCTGAGGGGCTCTCACTCTTATGAATAGTACTAGGCGTCTCATGGTCGTTTGTTTTGCTTTGGTTTTGGTTTGGTGAGTTTTCTTACTTCACTAGCGCGGCATCGCCATAAAGGGCGGATGTCTTCCTTCTGTGGATGAAAGCTTGTTTAGGAAAGAGGCGATTACTTTCTGCACGTCTTTTTCTGCATTTTATGTGCCTTGTTCCTTCCGCTTGCTTCGCAGTGGTGTTGCAAAATGAGAGGATCAGGGGGGAACCACTGTTCGCTAGGGATACACATAAGGCTTCTGAGAACACCTTGAATGGGCTTGCCATCCGTTGCAAGCTGTGACTTCTGGTGGCATTGCTGGCTGGAGCGAGAAGGCGCTTCGAGAGGTGAAGCCTCTAAGGGTCGGAGCTTGTCGTGTACGTCCATATCCGTCACACTGTAAACAAAATGGGAGCCAGCTGGGAGAAATCGAGGGATCACGCTGTACGTTTTGTGTTGATGATGAGAGAGTGTACCTACCAGGCTCCCGCATTTTTCTCTTTTCAGACCAGAGGGGAAAAAAAGTCTAACCTTTTTCTTGTCTATCCACTCTTCTCCCATTTCACTACCTGCAGGCGCTGCACCATGCTCTCTACTGGACTGCAGAAATTAGGTGCCTCCTTTTCCTTCTAACCTTAACTAACACCACTGGTCCTGTTGAAGTGGCCGTGAATGCAGTTTTCTGGGGGATGGAGAGAGGGGGGGTGGAAACTGCAGTTCGTTCTGCCGACCAAACAGGTTTACTGTCAAAATGCTCTCCTACATGTTTAACAATACACTAATATCAGTCATAATTGTGACACAATAATCTAAACCACCTATGGGAATGAAGTCTTTATAAACAAAACGTAAAAGCGAAACGCCCACCAAAAACGCTTCAAATTAACACAAATTCGCAACAGTTACTAAAACGGCAACTATACTAGTCGGTGACTTCCACGTAGATATTACAAACATTTGCACATATATTCCCCCACTCGTCATCCTTCACTTTCTAGAGATGCGTTTATCTTTCCCGAGGTACAAAAAGTTGGTCATGCTTGATCAACACATTGGCAGAGTTTCTTGCCATGCCAAATATTTTTCTTACCTAACTGCATGGCATGTAGACCTTTTATTTTTTTTTTGACCTGGCGTAAGCACTGTGCAAGTAGTAAATACCGTTCTAAGCGAAAAAGTATTTGCTGTTGTGAATAAGTGATGCAAAAAATAACACATCTCATCTTTTCTTCTGAACTCTTATGCACTCTGAATCATGTAGAAATCGCCAATTTGGAAACACTGCTGAGTTCGTGCGACATTTTTTCGACCTTAATACAAAAATACAGCGCTTGCCACTACTTTTTCAGACAGCCGAAGGCTGCAAAAAAGATCCTAAAAAAACAGGGCACCGTAGCGGCTGGAAATTGGCAGATTGCTTAAAAAAAGTATTTTTCACAACGCACGTCTACAAAAGAGTTATTTGTGCGCAATCGAAGCACATATGCATGGCGATGTACGAACTACTGTCATACTTAATTTCTGTTTTCGGTGCCTTCGCTAGTATTCCTTCAAGTTTATCTCCATTAGCAATGGCAGAGGAAAATGTGCAACAATCATAATAAGGTCAGAAATGGTCGCCTAAATATGCTGCCAAGACTACGAGATAAATACACCTAGGACGGCTCGGAAAGGCAAACTATGCATAAGTTAATGGCTTCAATTTATATCCAGTACTAATATAGCAGGTTAAAATTAGCCAGCGTCCGAATCAATGACGCAGTCACTCACTGCCTTGCTCTATTGGTGTCGACTTTTGGGGTTATATAAAAGTTCACGTTTCATCTTCGATTGTCGCGACAGATGCTGCACTGCGATCTAATTTAACCCACCTACAAGTCATTTCGTTCCTGTGGTGTTAACACGAAGTGTAAAGTTTCTGCATTGTTTAAAAAAAATGCTGAACAAATTACAATATTGCCAGAGTATTTGCATGTGGTGACGACAAAGAAGCAACGCGAGGACACATGGCCAGGTCAAGGACGAAAAAGCTATTGGTTTGTTCTTGGTTGTCCAAATAAAGAAAAGTATCGCTATAAATACCGTTACGAAGCCTTGAATTAGCTTCGACAACGTTGGATTTACTATTACTAGGTGCACGCACCCTTGGTCACAGCAGTGGGGAAGTGTGCGTGCCCTGCCGCGGTGGTCTAGTGGCTAAGGTACTCGGCTGCTAACCCGCAGGGCGCGGGTTCGAATCCCGGCTGCGGCGGCTGCATTTCCGATGGAGGCGGAAATGTTGTAGGCCCGTGTGCTCAGATTTGGGTGCACTGTTAAAGAACCCCAGGTGGTATAAATTTCCGGAGCCCTCCACTACGGCGTCTCTCATAATCATATAGTGGTTTTGGGACGTTAAACCCCACATATCAATCAATCAAGTGTGCGAGGCCATGCAAGGTTTAATTGAACAGTCGAAGATGTTTGCTCAATAAACTCAATACCGAAAATTCTCAGTTAACCAATGTAAACGACAAAAAATTTTTATATTAGTCATTTATCGCTCATTCAGTAGAAACTACTACATCCAAAATTTTAAAAGAGTTATTTACAAAAGAACTATATTTATGGTATTCATTTTTTTGCAAGTCTTTGAATATATGTATTCCTTTTTCAGTTCAGCCACCCGATTCTTGGCCAATCTGCCAGGGTGGGTGACAGTCACAAATTTAGGATCTACATCTACATCTACATCTACAAATTATCAATCCCCCAGAGAGGGTATGTGCCATATTTTGTGCACAAACAAGCAAGGTTGCTGGTTGTTTCTTGTTGTCCTGGCGCAACCCACCATAGAGAATTGGCCATGAAACTTACGTTACCTTACCTTAGAGATAACATTGCTTTGGGAACCGAATGCGTTTAGAAATCTTTATTTGGATGGGCTGCTGATAAAAGAAAGTTCTTCGTCGGTCTCCATTTGATCGCCCCTTGTCACAATATCAACTTGTCTAAGAAAACATTGCCACGTAACCTGTCATTTGGCAAGCTCGTACCCACAACCACAAGTGCATTGTGGAAGAGTTCCACCTAGAAAAATATATCTAAGCGTTTGTCACCTTTTACGCAAGTTCAGTCATAAACATCATGGATGAATTATTATAGTATGAACACAAATTGAATAACGTGATGGTCAATATTCTCCTATGGGCCTAAGTGATCTCCAAGTGTGAGTATCTGCAGCTGTTTTTGGTGATTAGGTTCGTACGATTGATTAAAAAAAACTCGGTCTGCAACCTCCCAACAGCGTGATATAGAGAATGTCATAAAATGTATATAAAGAATGTATATAAAGAATGTCATAGTCAAGGGCTCCGGAAATTTAGACCATGCGGTGTTCTTTAACGAGCACTACATCTGAACACACGGGTCTCTACCATTTCCTTGTCTATCGAAAATGCTGTCGCTGTAGCCATGATCGGATCCTGCCAACTTCATTTGAGCAGTCGAATGCCCTAACCACAAGACCACCATCATTAGTGGTATAGTCTGTTTATTTTAGCAGAATTGCACTATGTTACACCAGCTATAAAAGAAGCGCGCACCGGTGCTGCCTTAACCTATATCTATCAACGCGTCTCTCAACAGTGTGAAATATCTCTCAACAGTGTGATTTTTGCAAACACGAACAAGGCATCGCCGGTGTTTGTTCCTTCCGAATTGCAAAGCATTAGCGTCGATATCAAAGTCTCCCGTTATCGAAGCCTCTAGCGATTGTGCTCCCACAACCTCAGTGACTTGAAGACGACTGTCACAGAACGAAACGATTGCTGACTGAGCGAGATAACACAATTGAAATCTACCAGGCATTCCACACCACTCGCTTCATCAAGATTTGCGGCATTACACATAAATACTGACTGCTTGTATTACGCTTTAAACGCTCCTCATTATTATTTATTAGAATAATTAGCCGAATCAATCTATTTCACCTACAAAAAGTAGGGCTGTTTCTACACAATACATTGCATTTTTGTACGAGAAATTACCGATACAATTTCTCCACTAAAGCACTCGTGTGATAACGAAAAAAAAGTAGCAAGGTAAGCAAAAGCTAAGCTAGACATGTCTTGCCAGGATAAAAGGTCCCACAGTTTCATACCACCATCTTTGTTTTGCAACTGCATCGTTTTTGCAATCGCTTGATGCACAAACAAAATGAAGCTTCTCAATTCGCCGCCTTCAGAGGCACCATTTAGCCACTTCAGCGCACATTGATTGGTGTGTAAAGGAATTAAAAATAAATGATTGAACGTCTTACATTATACAGTCTTACGCGAGAATAACTTGCTTACGCAAGCAGGACCATTCGTCTCAGATCGGCATGGTTGATACACTCTCATTGAAGATAAATAGGAAAGCGACGTGAAGGTCGCTTGCAGTTTCGCAATATTCCTCGATGTATTGAACATCTTCCCGGGACAATCCAAGCGTGAATTGAAAGTTAGGGTGGTCAGCGCAAAGAGCTCAGGAAACACAAAAATACAAGCGCTGTTTATCAATTGAAAGTTTATCGGTAAAAACATTGCATATATAAACAGAAATGAAGACACAATCTTATCACCCACGACCAAGCATCTAATCACGCTTGCCGTATACACAAAACGTTCAGTTGGAGCTATTTAAAGCTGACTTAAAAGCTTGTATTTCGCTTTTATTATTGTTTGAAATGCTTCAGCAATTTCACGCATTCGCTGGTGCTTATGCCGCATCACTACATTCGTTTTGTGCAACTCAGCTGCAAAAATTACCCTTCCGGCAATGAATAAGCAGAGGGGTAGACGGTGCACCATTCAGAGAGCTGGCGTAGTCCTTTAGATGGAGGTTGAGACATTGTGCCTGCAGCCCAATGTAAGCACGACGAGGCGACGTAGATATGAAGTAGACCACTCCGCTCGCACAGTCGGTGAAATACGTATAAGGCGTTATAGAGCACATTGCATCCCTAGCATTTGTCCATCCTTTTTCATAATTTTGTTGCAAGTCCTGCAGTTCACTGAATAACTTCAGTGACTGAAGATAGGCTAACAGCTAGCAAGTTCCTTTTACATGTCCAACGTGAAGAATGATGGAATCGCCCCTAGAAAATACCACCACTTGAACTTTTATTGAAACGATTCTGAAGCGTTTTCAAGCAATTGACAGAGGCCTCCTCTTGTCGTCAATAAAAGTCTTCGATTTTTTCTTATACCTAATATCCTTATAAGAAACATAAGAACAATGTGTCTTAAGCGCTATATTTGCAGATAACATCATGCGCACAAACATATATTTGCCATAGACCAAAGAAGCTTGCACTTTCCTTCACTTTCCAGTCCACCTCTCTTTCAAGAATTGATTGATTGATTGATACGTAGGGTGTAACGTCTCAAAACCACCATATGATTAGAAGAGACACTGTAGTGAAGGGCTCCGGAAATTTGACCATGTGGGGCTCTTTAATGCGCACCAAAATCTGGGCACATGGGCCTACAGCACTTTCGCCTCCATCGAAAATGCAGTCACCGCAGCCGGGATTTGATCCCGCGTGGAGCGGGTCAGCAGCTGAGTACCTTAGACTCTAGACCATCGCGGCGAGACTCACCTCACCTTAATGCTCCTCATATACGCCATGAAGGGACATCTCTTTAGGCCACATTCTACTGAAAATAGATCACCAAGAATGACAAATGTCTACCACGCAGTGATAATCTTGCACGAATAATCAACAAGTCTCTCTATAGTACCCCCATACAGTTCGTATGAATTGTTGTTCTTGTTCATTATGTTTATTACTATACAAGCGATAAGCAATCTATACGCAACTCAAGCAAAATTGCCTATAAATATTCGATTGAGTAATGTGTCCCCTGTGGTGCATCCATAATGTTGCAGAGCCGTTTGAGAGATGAGTTGTGGTGAAATCCCTTATGAAAATGAATTTTAAGAGTCTAATGTGCAGCTAATGCACACCTAATGAGTCACTAGATTGACATAAGACCTGCAAAAGCTAATGTCTCTTAGCATCAGGTGTGCAATAGAGACTCAGATGACAACATGCACCTGGATTTCTGATGATCAGAGTACTCAGACTTTCCACATGCGTGTCCTAATGTGAAAACACATCACAATAAAAAATTTTGTTAATCTTTTAGAGCCAACAAAAACTGAATTTCTTACTACTACATGTAATATTCGCGGGAATTCTAGATCCCAAAACCACTATATGATAATGAAGAACGCCGTAGCATAGTGCTTCAGAAATTTCGACGATCTGTGATTTCTTAACGTGCCCCTAAATCTAATTCAATTACTTGCTGATCTCGACATTCACGTACATGTTGTCTTTCCAAAATCTAAAACACTAAACAGTTTGTATTTCCATAGATTTTTCGACCATGTTTCAGTAAATATAACATAGACATGAAGGGAATGTCTTTGTACACATACTTACGTGTAAATAGGCTAATCCATCAGAGCAACAATAATAATAATAATAATAATTATAATAATAATACAGGGTCTCTTATGCTTTAATTCACGTAAGACAACTCGAAGGCAATAGCCATCTCTTTCTTTTTTTCAATAAGTTGATGTGTTTATCGTGCTGCCCTTCGAAAACTTCCTGCAACTAATGTGGTTATGCATTGCCTCCGCAGTTAATGACACCGTCTTGCGTAGCCAATCAGCCAGTCAGCCTATGGACATGCTAAGATGGGATTGTGTGCGATGTAATTACTTTATCGTGTGGCGCTATATTGACACGTCATCTCGTGGTGATTGCTTTTTGCATGCATCTATATTTCTCTACTTTGCAGGATGCGAGACGCTGCCAACGGTGAAATTTTACTTTTAATGAGGCATCTAAGGCTTGCGATTTCATTAGTAATCAAAAATTTATTATTTACTTATTCATGTAGCGTGCCATGTCTTACATGTGCATATAAAAACAACAACAATAACGATTATTATTATTATTATTATTATTATTATTATTATTATTATATTATTATTATTATTATTATATGCTGCTGCTGATGATGATGATGATAATGATGATGAGATATTTGTGTCAGAAGCACGATGTGGAGGCAAACTTTACTGGGGCATTCAGGGGTGCTTTCCACCACCTTGCGTGCATAAATTTTGGATATGTATTTAAATCTAACAAGCATAGCGTCGTTCGCTTACGCTGAAGCGGTACACCGAACAGTTGTATAGACGTGCCAATTTTTCATTTGCATGGAGGGGGATGGTTCCATTAGCCGATCAGTGAACACCGATGATTGATTGATTTGTGGGGTTTAACGTCCCAAAACCACGTTATGATTACGAGACGCCGTAGTGGAGGGCTCCGGAAATTTCAGCCACCTGGGGTTCTTTAACCAATCTGAGCACACGGGCCTACAACATTTCCGCCTCCTTCGAAAATGAAGCCGCCGCAGCCGGGATTCAATCCCGCGACCTGCGGGTTTGCAGCCGAGCACGTTAGCCTCTAGACCACCACGGTTGGTCTCAGTGGACACAGAGGGCAGCACAAGAGATAAACTCATCGTATCGTTGTAGTGACCATATGAAAGCGTATTTAAACATCAGTCAACTTTTACAACAAAGATATGGCTGGGAGCGGCAGCTGCCAAATGTGTGCCCCTCTCCCCCCTCACTGCCACCGGTAGGTGGTGGAGAGTGAAGGCGTGATGGAGAGGAAGAGATAAGTTTTATTGCGCATTCATGCCTCTCACCCCGCCACTGTTTTGCTGTCACAACACCAGCTGTCACGTAGACAGTGGCGTAGATAAAAAAACAAAAAAAAACAAGGGAGGGTAAGGAAAGGAATCCCTCGTTGATCTCCAGAAAGGGCGGGGTAGGAAGCAGGCGAATAGTCATTTTGCTCTATATATACCCACGCCAAAAAATCACCCAAAAGGCGCTGGGAGGGGGGAGGAGCAGAAAGGGGTAACGGACTCGGTGTGCCAATCTCTAGCTACGCCACCACAGAACACCACTGCGTAGAGACGTAAAGGAACGGACACCCGGTCAGATACCTTTCATCTCTGTAGAGCAGGAATGCATGCCATTCATTCTTTTCTGCACATGAACAAAGCCGCAGCTGCAAAGCATTGCCTTTGAGATCTGCACCTATTGGCATTGGTGTGCAGAGACCCAGAGATGGCCATTGCTGCTGACATGTTGCGAAACCTTTTTTTTGTTATGCAAAACAAAATACAAACTGCATAACTACACATATTGCAAACTAATAATTAGGAAGGCTTCATTTGGCTTGAAAAGTTATAAATACACTTGATTGTTATTTCGAAATATTTATATGGTGACTCGATAGTGCTGCCACCTGCACACTCATTTTGGTTAGGCTTGTAAATCAGCAGTTGCAACAGGCCTCGTTGTACTGCGGGCTCACCACCAGCTTCACGCAAGAACATGTGCAGCAAGTCCACGGTTACATAATTGTCGTGTTGATAATATTGCGTTAATTGTATACTGATCCTCCTTTGGAATTCGTCTACGGGATAGTTTCCGCGTGTCGGGAAGTTCTGCTGCTTTCATCGAGTACAACTGGCCGTACGTTGCCTGCTCCAAGCAGCAACATTGGATGTGTGCCTTCGTGTTCGCTCTGAAAGTGATTTGTTCCTCCATTTATCGATTACTCGTGTTGTTCGCGTGATTCAATGTCGAGTGCGCTTCCGAAGACAATGCTCGACCCCTGGTGTGACAAGCAGTGACTGATGTTATGTGAGAGCGTGAGCTTTTTCAACGGGCGAGTGAAAAGTGCACAGCCTATGCCAAAACTTCGGTAAGTTGAAGAAAGTCACTGAACTACGTAACGTGGTTACTTCATTGCGTGACAAAAGGTATGCAGGAAGCGATGGCCCGGGCGGCTTGTTGGCACAGCGGGGATGACGAACAAGAGACCCGATAGGCCGGTATGTTTTGAAGTGGCTTATTTTATATCACCGTAATAAACAGTCGCTGTGTGCGTTGACTGCATGTTTTAGATTCGCGTTGCGCTACGTGATATATCGTTTGGTTATGCAAGCCTCTCGTCGTGCTGTCATTCTTTGGGTGTTTACTGCACGTGATTGTCCTTTGATCCCTTGTCACCCTGTAAAAGTGTCTGCTTTTAAACATACTGGTGTTGCGAGAGCAGTTCACGTTCGCCCAAACTTGATAGTTTGTGCGTTTTTACGCGCAAAACAATCACACGACTGAGCACGTAGGTAGAAAAACGCACAGCCTTGTCAAGCACACACGATTGATGGTTTGTGGCTGTGCTCCGAGTCCTTGTGCCAGAAATCCATGTATTTCTGTATGGGTAGAATTTCACTCTAGCTACCTTATAAATATTTAAGAGAGCTACCTTAAAGTATAGGTATTTCCGTAATCTACACTATGTGCTTAAACTAAGAGTACACTCCTACCGCAGCATTGAAGATATGCGATATCGAGTGTTAGTAGTAGAATATGGCAATTCAATTTAGTTAATTAAGCTAACACATGACATCCTTTGTTGCAATATTTGTGTGAGCTTTCGTTAGCTATATAAATCTTTGTTTTCTCTTTGAAACATACCAGGTGCTTCAAGTTGTATTTCCGTGCTTTCTTTTTACATCAGTGTTGTACTGATATTGCCTATTTGCTTGTGTGACGAGGATGCATAACCTATGTGTAGCATTCAGGAATTTAGTATTTATTTTGTTTTGTGAGCAGTAAATTAGAAGCAAAAAGATCTTATTCCTATGTTTCCAGATGGTGACAGAAAGTTTCAGAATAATAATATTTTTGTGAAGGGCTATGTAATAAAAGAAATCCTACAGATAGCTTGTGTGAACAAAAGTCAAATTACATGGTAATTTGCTTCAGAGTACCAACAGTTTGTTTTCTGAATGGCTTACATTATGATGTTATACAATATATATGGTTCGTTCTTACACACGCCATGTGTGCATAAACCATGCACTATTT
>WOVY01003840.1:0-46542 GCA_013436015.1 Rhipicephalus annulatus | reverse complement strand
GCCGCCCCCGCACCCGTCACAGCGGTAGAATTTAAACTTTTTTGAACAGGTAAATATTTCGTTATTTTCAATTTCCGCGGACAGCCAAGTTTCAGTTCCTACGACGACATCAGCTAGACATGTATCTATTAGCGCAGATAGGGCATCACGCTTGTTAGTAACGCTTCGAGAATTACATAGCAAAAAAGAAAATTCGTGAGCTCAAAAATGCTTATCTAGCTATCGGCGTGAAGGAGGAGCGCTGGCCCCTGCGCATTCTGCATTGCTTACTTCGGGAGCAACGTGGACGGGGTTATCATAAATAGGTCCTGCCTCAGTTACACGATCGGTGACTGGACAATAAACGTAGGCTTTCTTGTTGATTAGTATCTTGTTATACTTCAAGTAATATGGCTGCCCAGTGCTTTTCGCGAAGTTTAAATGGCTTTTTCTGGATGTGGCGCGTGGCCTTGCGGAAATCTTCGCTAACTGACACGGGGGTGCTGCGAAGCATCGATTTCTTAGTAAAGGCACTTTCTCTTGTTTTGAACGAACTGAAGCGAACAATAACAGGTCGACATTTGTTCTGTACATATGTTCCAAGCCTGTGTGCACGGGAGATGGCCTCATTAGGAAGTTCCAGTTTAAGGGACGCAGACAGGATTTCACGATTTTTTAGCTCCAACTCAGCCCAGGTTTCTGAAGCAGAATCCAATATCCCATAAAAAATTAGGTTCTCCCTACGAGAGCGATCCTCGAAGTCATCAAGCCGTGAACTGAGAGCGACACTTTCGTGTCGCACGGCACCCGTTACAAGACCTTGTATCTGTGCATTGTCTGGAACACTCTCGAGGGAAATAAGGGAAATAAATAAATAAATGATGATGATAATTTTATATCCAAAACACACGGAAAACCCCCACTATAACTCTGCTGTAATATTGTTCACGCTTTTGTTTCTGATCATGTTTTTGAACGCAATTTGGAGCGCCAACACTTGTGTTCCCACATAAGCACTTTACTCGTCAGATCTCAAAGTTTTTAGTGGTTCAGCTATGTTTTTATTGTCTTTTCGAGTGTGTAATAAGTAACAGTCGAGCTTAATAAAATATGGCTGTGGTGCAAATCATGATCACTAGGTATTTAAATTATTGATAATTAACGCTCTATTTCTACTGGATATTAATTCCTTTTAATCCCGGGGTGCTGGTAAAAAAAACCCCTGGTGGTCGCAATTTCCAGAGCCCTTCACTACAGTGTCTCTCAGAATCATATGGTGGTTTTGGGACGTTATACCCTACATATCAATCAATCAATCAATCAATCAATCAATCAATCAATCAATCAATCAATCAATCAATCAATCAATCAATCAATCAATCAATCAATCAATCAATCAATCAATCAATTATTCAATCAATCAATTATTCAATCAATCAAGCCTTTTGACCCTGATTTGATACAACGTTCTTTTAACACCGAATTTCATCACAGACAATCGAGTTCAACTGGTTAAAACTGGCACAAGTCTAGCGATAATCAAACGGCTTCCTTAAGGCTGCGACGAAGCCCGTCATCTAGCGGAAGGGACGTACCATTGGAATGTAATAGAAAAACTTCATTTTATTCCGGCAGGGCGCGCTTAGAGCATAGAGGGCGTCTCTCACGTATAGAAACTGACCGACGAACCGTACCATTCCATTTGTCTTCTATAATTCATGCTGGCTGCTCGACAACTCCAAGACACACACACAGCGCTGTACTTGAAAAGAAAAGAGGAAGATGCCGAGAGTTGCACTTTTGAGAAAGGACTATTTTATGATTACTATTTTTATAGTTTACGTATGTTGTGTTTTCATTATTCCTCGAGCGGTACATTTTGCCACCAGGCCTCCAAGAGCTGTCAAAGGCCCGACAATGTCATGGCAAACACAGCTCAAAGAGGAGAAGAAAACAGCTAGAAGCGGGCGTCCTTCTTTCGGGGCTTACGGTGAATTAGCGTCGTCGTACGGGAGTGAACAACGATACTCCCGCTCTGCAGTCGGACAAACAACGAGTAACGTAGAAAGTAGAAGAGAGATTCGCTCCTTAAAGAGAAATAATAAAGTAAAACGTAGAATCGGTGAGACTGCGGGCGAAGATGAATGTCAGAAAATCTCGGACGACGCGATTAAACGATGAATTCATGCAGACATCACAGTAATCCCGCCGTTTTCCGGTTACGATGCTCCCGAAGCTCTGGAAAAAAGGAGCATGTATATGTGGTGCCAGAAATCATATATATTATATGTAAGCAAGATCGGCGCTGCTGGGCTGGCGCGAGCACGAAGTGGAGAAGAACGAAGCAGAACAAAGCTTTTTTTTGTTTGTTTAGAAATCCAACCCCTTTAATTTACTACCTATATTACCCAATGAATTCAACTCTTCCTTTAAAGAAGTGAAATAATTTTAAAAAAATTCCGCCATATCCACGAAGTGAATGATGATGAGTGGGCGAAGCTCCGGAGGTAAACCTGGTAAACCATTAATCCTCTGTACATTTTGCCCACTCGATTTTATTACATCGCTCCCCCTAGCGTACGTCGCCGCACTAAATCGAACGATTGCCTTCAACCAATGACACGCGCCATATGTGACATCATTCCTATTTTATAAGATCTCGCGTCTTTCATCAACTACAAGTACCGCTTTCTAGTTTAAAACATCTTGCATCTTTTCATCATCAGCTACAAGTACCACCATCTAGTAAACACTACAAGAACTAAACGAGAGGTGGCTACATACAGGAGACGGTACCGCCATCTAGTGAACACTGCAAGAACTAAACTAGAGGTGGCTAGATACAGGGGACGGTACCGCCATCTAGTGAACACTGCAAGAACTAAACTAGAGGTGGCTACATATAGGCTACAGGGGACGCACAGCCCACGCCCTAAGGAGCTTCGCCCCTAAAAGCAAGGCACAGTCCCATTCATGGCCTATCGCCCTATAGGTGGGCTGCGCCAGGTTGTTGAGGAACCAACCACCGAACCAACCAACCCAGCATACGGGCGTTGTCTCTTGATTCTCTGCGTCTTAATCATTACAATGGCGCAGTTGATGAAGAAGTCTTACGTCCCGGCTTCGTCATCCACGACACCCGCCAACGTGCAGCCGCGGTAAGCACCGCTGGAGGACGGCGTCCAGGCTTCCTCGGCAGCTATTTACCTGCCGCCACTGCCACCACCGTTCGGGGACGGCGTCAAGGCCTCCTGGGTGGCTCCAATACACGTTACCGGTACCATTTCACGACAGGGAACGCCGTCCATGCGTCCTTGGCCATGGATTATGCCATGAGCACCGGGACCACCACGTACAGCGCGAACACCACCCATGGTCCATCAGGTAACTCAAGCGACAACATCGCTGAGCATTGGCGTACCCTAACGCAACTGTCTCAATAGCTCGAACGTTTAGCTTTTGTGAGCTCTGGGGTCCGTACAGCCAACGTACCACTCTTTTGGAAATACCCGAGTTCTGGGGCTTCCAAAATGACGCCAATTCATGGGTGGCGACTATCGATGCGCTCGGTTCTTGGCATGCCTTGCACGACAGTCACAAATAGCAGGTGGCCATTGATTGTTTTCGGGGTGGTGCCAAGACAGGTCACAAGTACGAGGGCAAGAAGCACCATTCCTGGCTGAGCAACAGGCTCATCGCTGTTTTCGGCTGGATGCAGGGCACATGTGTTCTTATCCACACGAACACCGAGCACGAGGCTCAGTGGCACCTCCTCGAGCCCGCACCCACAGACGGTAACTCATCCAGAGACAATTGGGAATCCTGCCCTCACACGAGCACTGTACTCGGCTTCATCTCACAGCCATGCACAAAAACGACTTCCCGCCAAATTTCTGTGACCAGACCGAGGACGTGCTATTACCTCACGCATGACTTCCAGCCACTGAAAACCAAACGCGGATGCTGCCAACGGTGCAGGTTCGTGTCGATGGAATCGGTAAGCTCGCGGCTGTGGTGCAGACAGGAGCTCCACGGTTTGCTCTGTATCGACGACATTCCCCAGTCAGCCTCCAGCCTTGGTGTGAAGCACCTCAGCGTGGCCTTGGCGGGAACGCGTTGCCTGTTGGTGTACTTGGATTGCAGATACAAACCGAAGCCGGGAGCAAGTTCCTTCCCGCCGTTCCAGTGTTCGATGACTTGCACGCACACATCATATTGGGAACTGACCATCTCCTGTCTAGCGAAGTTCAGCTCATCATTGACCGCAGCAGGGTAAAGCTCCGCTCTTTGACTCCAAGCATTTTCCTCGGCCTCCAACTACCCTGTGGAAAGACTAGAATCACGGATATATAGCAACGAGACAAACCCCAGTGAGCAGCTGGAGGCAAGTACACCAGTGGCACGGCAATCATTGGCCGACTGCGTGAATGCTTCGCTCAATAATTCCATGGCTTCTGATGACACAATATGGAAGGCACGCCTGCTTTGACGGAATCTGTTCACCGCGCCTTGGTGAATGCTAGCGATGCTTCGCAAGCAGATGAGGTCAGCATCACTTCTTCCGGCATCATCCCGACGTGTGCTTTGCTAGCGGTGACGGGCAGGTCAACATTACTCCCAGCTTACCAGATGTGCCCTACGACTCCTCGGCAGAAAACATCGTCGGCTTGCCTGCCGATGAAACTTACCTCAAATGCTGTGCACCATTGCAGATATCTGAATGTGCATCGTTATGTGATGCCACCACCGTACCACCAGTGACTGAGAGCATTTGCTACCAACATCAGTCGAAGAGGCTGTTCTCACGCTCCTCACCCTTTGAACACGTGAACACATCGAATGCTTCCGTAGAAGGCACTCCAACTGAACAAAATGTATACCAGTCAGACAGTGCCAACTAGATAAACCCTCTCACGTCAAAGAAAGAAGAAGAGAATGGAAGAAGCCCATAGCTTCATTTCGCTCTCCTAGTTCAGTTATTATATAGAGTTCGGGATCTTTTACGGTGTGTGCGGTGGGTGGACTGTCTCCAGAGTGGCAGCTAAACATCGGTGAGTCGGGGTTTCACTACGCATCGAGATCATAATTTCCTCTTAGTGGGCCCTGCCGCATACCTGGCAAAGCCCGGGTATGGGGGGCAACAAGATTCTGCTAGCGCCAAGCGGAGCACCACTTATCAATGCCGCTCGACTTCAAGTTGCTGCAGGCTCATCAACGATATCGACGTCCCATACAGAGAACAGCGAGGTGGCGCAGTGTAAGAAGAGGCGTATAGAGGAGAGAGAAGAGGTTGACAACGACGACGCCACATCGACGTACTCTCTTAATGACATGACACAAATGGATACAGAAGCACCCAAGGAAGACGAGGGAGCTTACACGGTGGTCACCCATCACAAGAACCGAGCTACGGGGATACCGGTGGTGTTCAGACCGATCGCTGCCGAGGACTCCTTCTGGAAGGTGAATCCAAATCGCATGGCATCTGAGATAATCTCTGCTATGAATGAGAAAGTGAAATCACCAAGAATCAACAGAGACGGAAGTTTTTGTGTTGGAGTACAGTCTTTGTACTTGGCAAACAAGCTGCTGCTGATCAAGAGTCTGGCTGGCTTGCTTGTACATGTGATGATACCTCAGTCTTACATGAAGACCCTAGCAAAGGTAAGAGATGTTCCATTCGAGTACAGTGATCATGACCTACTGGAATATCTTAAAGATGTCGAAATAATCTCAGTCACACGACAAGAGAGATAGGCAAGAATTGAAGATGGAAGTGCCACAATGCAGCCCATACGTAATGTAATACTCCAGTTTAGGCATGACATGCCATTGCCAAAAAGAGTTGCTCTCGGATTTATGGTTCACACTGTCGACGAATACATTGAGCCGGCTGTAAGGTGCTACAACTGCCAGAGATATGGGCATATGGCTAATACTTGAAGTTGGCCACGTTCGCCATCACGTCCGTCCATACATACCGAAGCCCCTACAATGCTTCAGATGCTTCAAGATGGGACATGTCAAAGGAGTATGTACCAGCAATGTCGTGTGCCCGCGGTGTGCCGAACCTCATTCAGAAGACACCTGCCACGCAACTGCGTTCAAATGCTCCAATTGCCACGGCGCTCATAAAGCGTCGTCTAAAGATTGCCCACAAGTGAGCAATGAACGCGCGGTGCTGAAACGCATGGTGCGCGACAATTCAATGCACAGGGAAGCCGCTGCTACTGTCAGGCGACGTCGGCGTCACCACAGAAGATCATCACGCAACGTGACATCTGCCGATAGAGACCCGTCATCTCACGCAAGAAGAACTGGCCCCCCATCGTCAAGCTCTGTGAAGACGGATACACCGAAAACAGAATCAGGGTCAAGACTCCCACTTCGTGAAGAGTGGCCATCACTTCCACGAACACAGCCTGTTTCAGCGGTGCATCGATCCCCGCCAACCTCGATGCCATCACGAACCACTGATGAACAGACAACTGAGGATCGCCAGGTCATCAACATGTTTGCAGACCCTTATGAGCGCAATGCGCATGCTCCTAAGCAACATGAACACCCCATCAGCGCAGAGCGCACTCCAAGTGCTGGACACTTTGAGTCCGGTGCTTGCAGCTCTAAGGTAAAACGATGGCCCGCAACATGTTATCCTTTCGAGAGGAGGTCAAGAACGCATCTGTCCTTCAGTGAAATGCCAGAGGACTTAGGGCGCGTATGTCCGAGTTCCGGCAATATGTATTCACGAACCAGTTCTCCATAATTGTGATTTGTGAACCGAACCTGTCAGCTCAGATGAGACTGTCTGGATATGAGTGCTTTATGTCTTCTACCCACGGAGAGCGCAGCAAGGTCGTTGTGTTCATACGGCACGACTTAACTTATGTTCATCACCCTGTACCCCCTGACGAAGAAAACCAGTACGTTTGCCTAACAGTAAAAAACAAGAAGACCACATTCACCATCATCGGAGCCTACTTACATCCATCAAGTCGTCTAGACCGTGAGCGCTTGCGCGGAATTTTGAATTCAACTTTCCAGCCATGTGTGATAACTGGTGACTTGAATGCCCACCACTACTTATGGGGAAGCTCCAGGGTCAACACTAGAGGCAGACAGTTAGTGTCTTTCGCTTCTGATTGTGAACTTATCCTCGTGAATGACGGCAGCCCTACTTATCTGCGCGGATCAGCCTATAGCAGTTGCCTGGACCTCACTTTCGTCTCACGCTCGTTCACACGCAGAGTGCACTGGTTTTCGGATTTGGAAACAAGGGGTAGTGACCACATTCCAACATACCTGAAGATTAACGGCTTACCAAGTCTCAAGTCCTCCAGAGCCGTCCAGTGCACAGATTGGCAAAAAATACAAGTTAATCATGGAAGACTATGTTGGCGCCTCACCTTTCAACCTAGAGGACGCAATAAAGAGTGCCCTACAGTCAACGACGCGTTCGCTTCCGGTGAGCTCATCTCGCACTGATATGGACATTGATCTCGAGAAACTCCGAGTGATTCGTCGTCGGGCAGAACGACGTTATAGACGCACGAGGTCACTTGATGATCTGAGAGTGGCCAGACGCACACAAAAGAAAATACAGCGTCACATGGACAAGTTGGACAAGCAACGATGGGTATCTTTTTGCGAGTCTTTGGATCCTAGAAAGCCTCTGTCACTAATCTGGAGAACTGTCCGGGGTCTTCGTACAACCATTACTCAGCACTACTCATTAAAATCTCTGGCACTTCACTTACGCTGCGAAGAGATTGATGTCGCAGATTCTTTCTGTCGAAGGATTGCCTGCGGCTCCAATTCAACTGGGGCAAAGACGCCCGACTTTTCTGTATCCTCACGTGATCCCCGAATGGAGATTTCGTTTTCAATGGACGAACTAAAGGCTGTGTTTGCTTTGTGTAGACGTTCTTCGGCGCCAGGACCTGACGGCATCACTTACCGCGCTCTGTGTCACCTAGGAGATCAAGCTTGGCAGGTACTCTTGCAGCTGTACAACGACTCCTGGCAAACTGGCATGGTTCCACAGGAATGGAAGTCAAGTCGCCTGATTCCACTTCTCAAAGCCGGCAAGTCACCCTTGGACATTTCCTCTTACCGCCCGATTGCCCTCGTGAGCTGTGTGGGAAATGTTATGGAAAGGATGATTTTAACGCGTCTGGAATGGTACTTAGAGCTCTACGAAATATATCCAGATGCCATGTCTGGGTTCCGACGAGGCCGCTCGTCAATTGACAATGTAGTTGACTTGGTGACATATGTAGAACACCAGAAGGCCTGCAAACGGTTATCTGCTGCTCTGTTTCTTGACGTTAAAGGGGCATACGACAATGTCACCCACGAAGCCATTCTCAGCGCACTAGAAGGAGTGGGACTCGGTGGCAGGATATATACGTGGGTTCAGAGCTACCTACAGAATAGATCATTTGACGTGTAGACAGAGAATGGCCCTACATCCGATTATTACTGCAGCCGAGGAGTCCTGCAAGGCGGAGTGCTAAGCCCGACGCTGTTCAACCTAACACTCATTGAACTAGTTGGCAAGCAACCAAGCAGTGTACGACTTTCCATTTATGCTGATGACATCTGCGTGTGGACATCAGGTGTGACTCGACTTCAACTTCGCGCTCGACTTCAGAAGGCAGCATCAGTGACATCGTACCACTTACGTAAACAAGGGCTTGAAATCGCAAGTGAGAAGTGTGCAGTCGTGGCTTTCACCAGAAAACCAATGTCCGCTTACGGCATATCAATTAACGGGCAGTTGGTGTCATGCAGCCGGAGTCACAGGTTCTTGGGAGTCGTAATCGACCGAAACCTGTCTTGGACACCCCACGTAAACTACGTGAAAAAGCGGCTGACTGCCATTTGTCACTTATTCAGGTTTTCTTTCTGGGAAAAGTTGGGGAATGTCTGTCGAGTCTATGTTACAGCTGTACAAGGTGTTATTTACTGGATTCCTGCGGTATAGCCTACCTGTTATATCTAACACGTGCAAAACGAACCTGCGCACCATCCAAAATATTCAAGCCCAAGCGCTTAGGATATGTCTTGGTTTACCCCGCTGCGCATGCCATTGCACAGGACTACTCGATCATGACGCACATCAGCATTGAAACGATGCGTACGTACCTCAGGCAACATGCTAGGAATCCTTCCCACCACTTGGCAAACCTCGTTACTGAGAGGCCCCGCACGAAATTTAGTGCAATTGTCTGTGCTCATCGTGCGTCATTTACGTCAGGTTTTACGCCTGCTGAGAAACTGGTGTATCCTCCTTGGTGCCTGACACTTCCACAAGTACGTGTTTCAATTTCAGGAATACAGAAAAAATCAAATTTGCCTTCATCAGCCCTAAAACAATTCAGCTTGAGCCATCTGCACGAAATGTACAACAACCACGTGCACATATACACCGATGGTTCAACCACAGCGTCTGGTTCTGGTGGTGCGGTGGTGATTCAGCTAGAGGAATCACTCTGCGAATCAAACTGTCACATGTGACTACGTCCACAGCGGCAGAACTTGCGGCTTTGCGTGGCGCCCTTGAGTACATCAAATCCCAAAGACCGAGTAAATGGGCTGTGTTTTCCGACTCAAAACCAGCCCTACAGAGCATGCAGTCAGTCCTTCGACGAGGTTGCCATGAACAATTAACTTACGAAGTTGTCAAGCTTGTTCACCACGTCACAGAAACAGGCCACGAGGTCAAGTTTCAGTGGCTTCCTGGCCATTGTGTGATCAGTGGCAATGATTCCGCAGACAACGCGGCTCGCCCATCGCACCATGAAGAACACACCCTTCCGATTCCGTTGTCAAGGACTGACGCTGCAAAGCAGCTTCGTCACCTGGCACGTAGTCTGAGTCTGCAGGAGTGGAACACCCCAAGCATAAGACATACGAGACTATACCAAATAAACCCTCCGCTGGAACTTCGACCTCCATCCGGACTTCGTCGACGTGAATCTTCACTTCTTTGTCGCCTTTGGTTGGGGGTTGCCTTCACAAAAGCATATAGAACCCTCATCGGATTGACCGACAATGCGGAATGCGACGTCTGCTGCACCAAAGAAGACATCGACCATCTGATATGCCGTTGCCCTCGATTTGGCTCTGAAAGACAGAAGCTTTCGGACGCATTGCGACAATTGGACGATCGGCCATTCTCTGTGCAGATGCTACTGGAACACCGTCATCGCCTTTCGTCGGCTCAAAAAGCAGTCAAGCTGTCTTGTGCTTTTTGAGGACTACAGGCCTATGTGACCACCTTTAACTTTTGTGTAGTGCCACCGCTGCATACGCGCCAGCCGATTGACTGACAATCCTCTTTTTTTTTCTCTCTCTCTCTTTCTCTTTTCTTTCCTCTCTCTCTCTCATCTTTATGCCCCCTTCCTATTCCACCAGCGTAGGGTAGCAAACCGGGCACGTGGCTGGTTAACCTCCCTGCCTTCCCTCTTGTTGTTTACTTGCAGGTGAACCAAGAGGTGCAAGGTATGTGCGGGCGCACGTGATTACACAGAATGCACCTCGAAGCGTCAGCCTAAGTGTGCCAACTCTGCTGGGCTACATCCGGCGTCCGTCGTTTTCAGACTGCTCTCAAAACCGTTTGGCATCGGCTGCACAAAGAGAGAGAATTGTAAAAGGGTACAATAAGATACAAAGAGGTCGTCCAGCGCCCAATGCTAATATAGTCGAACATGTTCCTGCGGCACAAAGAAATGCAAAACAGTGTCGGCACGACTCTTACTCGGAAGTATTGAAGTGCTCAGCACCAAAACATAGCGTCGGCAAAGAAGCCCGGGCCCAAGAACATGCTGAAGTGGCACCTTCTGCCGGGCCATATACTCAGCCAAGGAGCCACTTAGTAAAGGGAAGGGCCACAACAACCTGCTGAGGAAAAATTCTTCAAGAAATGCGATCTCGGCGGAGACAGCCGGAAGCGAGCAAGTCATTTTGCCAATAATCTTTGTGGCTCTTAAAGCGATTCTACGATCCCTGCTACAAACAGGCTCTTCACCAGAAGTGAAATTGCTGCTAGATGCTGAGCATCTTATCTTGTAGTAATCATGGCTACCGGACTAGGCTGGTACAAAAGAAGTGCAATATTTCAGTGTAACTGCAACGGTTTGCAGAATGAGAGTGGAGATTTTCGGAAATTCATTGCTCAGCATGGGTTTGTGATTTTGTGTATTTCTAAGAGTATCCACTCACAATCGCTTGTCCAATTATATGGTGTACCAAGCAGAACGTCCTGCTGCAAAAAGCAGAGTGACCCTGTGTGTGAGACGCGATATTCCATCAACATTTGTGGCTACTTCAAAAAAATGGCAGCATATCCACGGAATGAATGATGGAGAGTGGGGCGAAGCATTCGTCCGTCCATGCGTCCGTCTGTGTGACCGTCCATGCGTCTGTTCGTGCGCCAGTCTCTGCGTTCTTTCATGCATCCGCCCCTGCGTCCGTTCATGCGTCCATCCATGCATCTGTTTGTGTGTCCGTTCGTTCATTTTTTCAACACTCCAAGTCCCACCATCTCGCATCTTCTTATCATATATTCCCCATATAGAAGCACCGCCATCCAGCGGACATTCCAAGGACTAAACGAGAGGTGGCACACGCACACTTTCTTACGGCCTGCGCTTTGGGTTCACTTCCCACCTTTAACCACCTCGAGTTCATGGTATATTCTGGTTCACTGTATTCATGGCACTGCGACCAAACGCTCGCTAAACCTTTCGAAAACCAAGGAGGTTACGCCCAGCGAGTATAACGCAGCAACCTTTCCCTGTCAGATAGGGCTCAATTTACATGCCAATGGCTGCTAATGAGAAATGAGAGACAGGAGAATTCGGCTTTTACTTTCTTACGGCTTGCGCTTCGTATCTACTTCTCATTTTTAACCACCTTGAGTTCATTCATGGTATATACAAGTTCATTGTATTCATGGCACTGCGGCTCAACGCTCGCTAAACCTTTCTAAAGCTAAGGAGGTTACACCCAGCGAGTATAATGTAGCATCCCTTTCTTGTCCGATAGTGCTAAATGTACATGCCAATAGCTGCTAATGGGGATCGCAGCATGCGCGTTGACTAAAAGCCGAATGCTCATGTCTCTCATTCCCCATTAGCAGCCATTGGCATGTACATTGAGCACTATTTTTTATTGTTAAACAACGCACAGAAGAAATCTCTCACTGGCACCACCTTGGAGGTCAAGTGTTATACCTATTTCGGGTATGTGCCACTGGTGGTTACATACGAGGGACGCCCAAGCCACGCCATAAGGAGCTTCGCTCCTAAAACAGATGCGCCGGAATTTGTTAGATGCAAGGTGAAGTTTGGTAATGTTACTGTAACTGTAGTTAGAGTATACGTGCACCCTCAAGCAAAAGCAAAGTCACTCCAGTTTTCAAAGGAGGCGATCGTTCTGATCCATCGAACTATAGACCAATCTCATTAACGTGTATTGTTTGTAAAATGCTAGAACATATCATTTACTCACAAGTCGCTTCTCACCTGGACAAAAATTTTTTCTTTTTTTCCAAGCAACATGGATTCCGCTCTGGATTTTCTTGCGACACCCAGCTTCATGAGTTCACGACTGACCTTAACTTAAATTTAGATTCTTTATTGCAGACTGATATTATCTACTTAGATTTTTCTAAAGCCTTTGACCGAGTCCCACATCAACGCCTGTTGGCTGAACTTTCCTCCCGATCTATAGATCCCTTAGTACTGTCCTGGATTTCATCGTTCCTTTCAGACCGCACTCAGTTTACTGTTATTGGTAACCACCGCTTCAATATATCTCAAGTTATTTCAGGCGTGCCTCAAGGCTCTGTCCTCGGACCACTTTTATTTTTAGTCTTCATTAATGACCTTCCTAGTGCTATTTCGTCCACGATTCACCTGTTTGCGGACGATTGCGTTCTTTATCGTCGCATAACTTCCACCACTGATCAGCAACTTCTGCAAAGAGACCTTGATGTAATAGAAACATGGTGCGGCCACTGGCTGATGAAGCTCAATGTATCAAAATGCAAGAGCATGCAAGTGTCACGAAAGCATTCCACCCTAGATTATTTATACACATTAATCTCCACGGCTCTTTCATGCGTAAATTCGTACCGTTATCTAGGTGTCCTTATCACTGACAAGCTCAATTGGTCCGAACACATCACGAAATTAGTTGCAGATACATCGAAAACTCTTGGCTTCATTAAACGCTCCCTCTCTTTGTCTCCGAGTAACATCCGAAAACTTGCCTATGAGGTATACGTCAGACCTAAACTCGAGTATGCCTGCGCTATATGGAGTCCACATCAAAACTACCTAATTGAATTATTAGAAAGCGTCCAGAATAGGGCCGCTCGCTTCATCAGTTCTGAGTATAATAGTTGGGTCAGCATTAGTGACATCAAATCATCCATCAGTCTCGACTCCTCAGCCCAACGAAAAAAGCCACTGCGTCTGGCACTGTTTCACAACCTGTATCATAATCGTCCTGACCTTCGAACCTCCACTTTAATAGCACCTATGCGAACATCATGTCGACTTTTCAATTCCATGAGTGTGCAGCGTATAACTGGCTCTACAACCGCATTCAACAAATCTTTCTTGCCTTTGGCCATAGAGGAATGGAACTCGCTTTCCGAATCAATAGTACATCAACGAAATTCAGGCAGTTAGTATCAGCCCATTTAGCAAAATGAATTTGACCGACAACAGACACCTGTACTCCACCGACTCACACAAGAAAGTGGAAGCTTACTTTTAAGCTGCTGCTTCTTCCAAGTGTATATTAAATATTTTGTACTGTACCTTTTTTATTCTTTATTCTTTCGTAAATATTGTACCGCTAAAGTTATATAATAGCACTGTCCTCAACTCCGTAACAATGTATAACGAAACCACTCCTTATTGTAGATTCTGCTTACAAAATCAGTCCATCTATAATTTTGTAAACACGTACTATGATGTTTGTTTGTTTATTTGCTTCTTATTAGTTTTCTTTTTTTTCCTTTGTTTTGTGCATGTCAAACCGCAATGCAAATACTTTGCAAACGCATGCGGAAACGCGTAGCATGTGTCAATTTTGTTTTTATTTTCAGTTTCGTAGCAGTGCACAGAGCTAACCTGCCTTTTTCCTTTGTAAATGTGACCTTGTATGCATATTTCGACGCTCCCCCCCCTTATGTAATGCCCAACCCAGGGACATTAAGGGACAATAAATGATGATGATGATGATGATGAAAAGTTTCATACGCAGAGTGTGTTGCAGTGTGTAGATCTGATAATGATACCATAATTATATGTGGTGATTTTAACGCGCACCATGAATTGTGGGGTAGTGAGCGTTGTGACGTAAGGGGATCTGCCAATGTAAAGATATGCGAGGGCCATGGTTACGCTATACTAAATGATGGTTCTCCAACGTTTCCACGGGGCCATAACTACTGCAGCGTACAAGACATCACTGTGTGCTACTCTGAATTAGCGGCTGGAGCAGACTGGACTACGCACGCTGATACAAGAGGAAGTGACCACATGCCAGTATTCAAATATCACCCAAAGTTGGAGAAAATGAGAGATAACCGCACAACAAGAATTGAAAATTGAGCAATCTTTCTAGAACTACAGAGACAAAATCTTGAAACTTGTTATGACGCAGAAACGTATGCATAGAAGATAAAACATTTTCTAACAAAAGCTACTCGTGCAGTGCCCATTCCAGATGAGTATTCGGGTGTTGACACTGAGTATGAGCGGCTTCGGGCAATACGACGCCGATCTGAAAGAGGATATCGCAGGTGGGGAAACTTAGAAGATTTCAAGGTTGCACAGAAAACACATTCTGTCATGCAGAACCAAATGCAGAAGATTTAATTGAAAGGCGGCAAGATTTATGTGCCTCACTTTCTCCATTTACCTTGGCACCTCAACTGCGGAACAAGGTACGCGCCCACCGGCAGTCAGTAGTGCACTCGAGACCACTACAGGCTCTAGCGCTGTCTCGAGGAGTTTGCGAACGTGTGATTGCCGAAGAATTTCGCGAGCTTATACTGAGAAATGGAGAGGCCTTCCGAACTAGCGAATATAAATCCTCAGCAGAATCAGCTTCGGCGGTTGTAACGAAGTTCTCTGCGGTCAGTTCATCAGATCTGGTTGACAGCTTCACACCAGATGAGCTCCAATATGTGCTGTCTTCAGTAGAACGAACAAGTTCACCAGGAACAGATGGAGTTACGTACGCTGCACTTGCTAATTTGTGCGAGAAAGGAAAATTACACTTGTTGGACATCTACAATAAAAGTTGGCAAGGAAAAAAAAAGTTGCGGAAAGTTGGAAGATATCAAAAGTAGTACTGTTGCTAAAGCCAGGGAAGAACCCTATGCAGTTGGGTTCGTTTAGGCTAGTTAGTTTGACAAGTTGTATTTCGAAAGTGATTGAGAAAATGATCAATGAACAAATTTTATGGTGGCAAGACATGAAAAAACCACTACCAAAGCATAGCCGGCTTCAGAAGAGGTAGATGCACATTGAAATGCATTCTTGATTTGGTCACAGATGTGAAAAACCAACGTACGCTAGGATAATCCCTCGCTGTATTCCTTGATGTCCAACGATCATACGACACAGTGAGTAATGTTCACGTTCTGGAAGGCCTGGCATTACAGGGATTCAAGGCGAGATACTGCGTTGTATCGCTGACTTCCTGAAGCACCGGCAAATTTTTGTACTTACGCAGGAAGGCCCAATGTCATAACATGTCGTCAACCAAGGAGTGCCACAGGGCATGCAACGTGCTAAGCTCAACTCTCTTTAATGCAGTTGTGGCACATCTCCCGTATAATCTTCCATCTAACATCAGATGTTCAGTATATGCTGATGATATAAGTATATGGACGTCTGGTTCATCATTTTTTGATGTCCAAAAAACTTTAGAAGGTGGATCGGATGATGTAGACCATTTTCTAAGAAAAAAATATATGACACTGAGTCTGGCTAAAACAGCCATACTACCGTTTACATTAAACAGACCTGCAGATTTTTAGATTATTCTGCAAAACCAGCCTATTCAAATGGTTAAAACGCATACATTCTTGGGAGTAGTTTTAGACCGGAGACTAACATGGTCGCCTCATGTCCAGGCCATTGAACAAAAAGTAAATCAGGCCATTCGAATCCTCCGGCATCTCTGCGGTGCCAAATGGGGTGGTACTACAGAGTCGTTATTAGCCCTACATGTTGCTTGGATACCTTTATATATATATATATATATATATATATATATATATATATATATATATATATATATATATATATATATATATATATATATATATATATAGACGAAGTGATTCGTTTACGGAACACATCTTGCTCGTCTTTGTGCTTTTCTGGATTTTTCGCCGCAGTTGTGGGGTCTATCGCCCCATATATCGTGGTGATGGATGTTCAACCTCACGGGGCACCGTCCGAGTCCGGTTCGACCACGGGGACTGCTCCGAGGAAGCGAGGAAACGCGTCTAATGAGAGTGAGGACACTGAGCTGTACTCCGCATCAAGCGACGAGTCCTCGGACGACGGCTTCCAACCCGTACTGTACCGCAAGGCTAAACGACGGATCGTCAATGCATCTTCGGCATCAAGCACGACTACCGTGAAAACTGCCCCTCAGCGATGGCCTCACTCTATCCTGTTTGTGCCACTGAAGGCTACCGACAGTCTACGCGGGCTGAACAGGCAAGCGCTCTCTGGGTATCTCGAGAATATTACGCCAAATCAGATCAAAGAAATACGTCTAAACGCAAGAAAGAACATCTTGGCAATCGATGTGCTGAACCCACGTGCGCTAAACGCGCTTCAGAAAGTAACGCAACTGGGTAACATCAATGTCAAGTCTATAATACCAACTGATAGCACCACTTCAACAGGAGTCATTTATGACATCGCCACTGAAATTCCAAACTCGGATCTTTCAGTGCTAATAAAACCGGCAAATGAAGATATCGTCATTGTGAATGTCAGCCGCCTTGGTAACACACATTGTGTGAGAATTACGTTCCAAGGCGACTGCCTCCCCTCCCATGTGAAGGTTGGCCACTTTCGTCACCAGGTCCGACCATTTATTCCAAAACCTTTGCGATGTCATAAGTGCCAGAAGATCGGCCATCTGCAGGAGCGTGCAGGAACACCGAAGTGTGTCCCCGATGCTCAGAACCACACACCGAGGACAAATGCAGCGCAATCATACTAAAGTGCCCTAATTGTCAAGGTGCCCACAGTGCATCTTCCAAAGACTGTCCACGCATAAAGAAGGAGTTTACTATTCTTAGACAAATGGTGCGAGACAGCTCTACCCACAAAGAGGCCGCGGAAAAAGTCCGGCGAAGACGACGACGTCACCGTCGAGGATCTTCGCGAAGAACGCAGTCAACTACAAGAAGTAAGCGAACGCATCTGGGAACGGCGCCCACTGCAGGGTACACCACGGCGAACGCAGACGATGGAAGACAGAAAACAAGTAGATCTCTCTCTACTGAAGAGTGGCCGCCACTTACGCGCACGCAACTTGTGGAAGAACCACATCAGAAGCCGCATTCATCAGAGCAAACTGCGACAACAGAGGAGCAGCGGAACTTGGATAAGCAAGTGATTGCTCTTCTGCGACCCATAAATAATGCCATTCGCGCGGTGTTAAACAACATGCGCACAACGTCAGCCAAAAGTGCACTTCAAGTACTGGACGCTCTGAGTCCAGTACTGGCGGCTCTTGAGTAGATAATGGTCCACCAGCAACTGTCTTTCAGGGAAGAGGTCAAAAAAGCAACCATTTTTCAGTGGAATGCACGGGGACTGAAATCACGCATTGCAGATTTCCGTCGGTTCGTTTCCACCAATATGTTTCCCATCATCGTCATCTGCGAGCCGAATTTATTGAGCGCTATTAGACTCTCTAGATACGAATCATTTATGTCGGCTTGTTATAGTGGAAACAGCAAGGTCCTGCTGTTTATTCGACGTCACCTGACCTACATTATTCGGCTTGTACCACCTGACAACGATAACCAAAATATATGCTTAACAGTGAAGAAAAGGGGTCTTACTGTCACTGTTGTCGGTGCATACCTGTCGCCATCAAGTAGATTTGACCACAGAAGACTAGGACACATCCTATCATCCACTCCTGGCCCATGGGTGATTATCGGAGACTTCAACGCCCACCATACACTATGGGGGAGCCCGAAGATCAGCACAAAGGGTAGAAGTCTGATAACGTTTGCTTTAGACAACGAGCTGTGCTTGTTAAATGATGGCAGCCCAACATTTTTACGTGGCCCTGGATACAGCAGTTGCCTTGACTTGGCTTTTGTTTCTCGAGGTCTCGTCAGATGTGCCGGATGGTTTGCGGACATAGAAACACATGGGAGTGACCACATTCCCACATATGTCAAGATCAGAGGATTATCACCTTGCAAGGTACGCGAAACTATCCAAAGAGTGGACTGGACCAAGTTTGAATCTCTCATGGAAGAACGCTGTCAAGAGAACACCTCATTCGACTTAAAAGAGGTGATCAAGTCCACAGTGCAAGACACAGTGTGCACCCTCACATGCTCTTCGAGAGTAACCAATTTTGATGTGGAATTAAAACGACTTCGGGCTCTCCGACGGCGTGCGGAACGAAGGTACCGACGCACGAAAGCAATCGACGATTTACGAATCGCTAGACGTCTTCAGAAGAAAATACAACGCCGCATAGACAAGCTAGAGTCACAACGTTGGGCAGCCTTCTGCGCTTCGTTAGATCCTCGCAAGCCTTTATCACACTTCTGGAGGACAATAGGAGGGCTCCGGACATCTCCCATTCAGCGGTCTCCATTCAAGGCTCTAGCCCTCTCTCAACAGAGATCGGAGGTCAACGTAGCAGAAGAGTTCTGTGCCAACTTATCTGGTCAACTCAGAGGTCCCAACATCTCCACGCTCTCACGTGGTGGCACGACATCATACGATCACCACATGGACCAATTTTTTTCTATTCATGAGCTCAAAGCAGCACTGGCTTTGTGTAGACAGACATCAGCACCCGGGCCTGATGGAATATCATACAGAGCACTGTGTCACCTTGGTGAGTGTGCGAGGAGTGCCCTCCTCGAGATATACAACGATTCGTGGCGAGAGGGCACCCTCCCAGTTAACTGGAAGACCAGCCGTTTGGTTCCATTACTGAAGCCTGGCAAGTCACCATTGGTGCTCACATCATACCGCCCGATTGCACTGGCTAGTTGCTTGGGCAAAGTGATGGAGAGGATGGTACTTGGACGGCTAGAATGGTTCCTGGAGCATCACAACATCTACCCGGACGCTATGACGGGATTTCGCCGTGGCCGGTCATCAATTGATAGCGTCATAGACCTGGTCAGCTACGTGCAACACGAAAAAGGCCGTAAGCGTCTCTGCGCTTCTTTATTTCTTGATGTTAAAGGGGCGTACGATAACGTCACACTTGAAGCTGTCCTCACCGCTCTCAAGGAGGTAGGAGTGGGTGGTCGGATGTTTCAGTGGATACGCAGCTATCTCTCTGAGCGATCCTTTTTCGTGAGAACCGAGGATGGTGACACTTCGCTACATTACAGCCACCGTGGTGTTCCCCAGGGTGGCATACTTCGCCCTGTACTATTCAACCTGACGTTAATAGCTCTCAATGAGCATCTGCCAAGTACTGTCAGATTGTCAATGTACGCGGACGACATCTGCGTTTGGACGTCTGCAGTAACACGTCTACAGCTGCGAGCGCTAATTCAGAGAGCTGCCACTCAAGTTGCTATTTACCTCCGTCAACGAGGTCTGGAAATTTCCTCTGAGAAATGTGCACTAGTGGCATTTACGCGCAAACCAATGCATAACTACAGCGTTCTGATAAACAGCGAAAGAATACGTCACCTCCAATCATACAAGTTCCTAGGTGTTATAATTGACAGAGACCTCTCATGGAGCCCACATGTATCATACATGAAAAGGCGATTGACAGGCATCTGTCATTTGTTCAAGTTCTTCGCTGGAAAGAACTGGGGAATGTCCACAACTGCTATGTTGCGACTATACAGGATTCTTTTCCTAGGATTCCTTCGGTACAGCCTACCTGTGTTAACCAACGCAAGTAAAACAAGCATACGAATGCTTCAAAGTGTCCAGGCTCAAGCACTCCGGATATGTTTAGGCTTGCCCCAAAGTGCGTCAACAGCGGCCACTATCGCCATCACAAGGGACAACCTCATCAAGACCCACATTAATGTGGAAGTGCTGAGGACACATATACGACACCTTGCTCGAACCCCTCGACATCACCTAGCCTCTCTACCAGTGGTCCGACCATGCACATCTTACTGCAAAACAGTGACCGCACATGGTGAGTCGATCCCAACTTCGTTCTCTCCTGCCGCTAGACCTGTGACTCCGCCATGGTGCCTCGCTCAACCAATGATTAATATTAACATACCTGGCGTCCAGAAGAAGGTCGATTTGTCGTAACCGGCTCTTAAACAGCTCACACTACTTCTCTTGTATGAGAAATATCAAGACTCCACACATATCTACACTGACGGATCGGTTCAGCCGGACAGCTCTATAGGAGCAGTAGTGATACCAAGGTTGGCCACGACAATTAAATTCAAGACATCTCACGCAACAACATCAACGGCAGCAGAATTGGCAGCACTTCGTGCCGCATTGCAATTTGTAGTTGATCAACCTACACGCAAGTGGACTATTTTCTGCGACTCGAAGGCGGCACTGCAGTCTCTACTATCAGCCTTACGCCGTGGACCACATGAGCAGCTGGTACTAGAGATAGCAGAGGTTATACAACACCTGACTGAGAAAGGGCACCAAATTACATTTCAGTGGTTGCCCAGTCACTGTGGAATCATCGGCAATGAACGGGCCGATCAAGCTGCCCGCTAAGCCCACACAGAAGATCATAAACTGCCACTACCACTTTCTAGGACAGATTCTGCCCGAAAGCTCCGCAGACTTGCTCGCCAGCAAACCACATCGCAATGGAATCAGCCACACTTCAAGCATGCCCGACTGTACTCGCTTGACCCTACGCTAAGTCTTAAAGTGCCGTCGAGGCTTCGCCGAGCAGACCAGACCCTGTTATGTAGGCTGTGGTTGGGCGTTGCATTTACCAACGCCTACGCTTTCCGCATTGGGATGGCCGACGCCGCAGCCTGTGGCCACTGTGGCAAAGAGGAAACCATTCAACATATTCTTTGTGAGTGCCTAGCGTATAGTAAACGACGACTATGCCTTCGCAAGGAACTCAACAAACTAGATGATCAACCCCTGTCGGAGCAGGGAATTCTGCAGTATCGTCAGGATGCGACTTCACAGAAGAGGGCCCTGAAAGCGCTACTAAACTTTTTGAGATCGACCGGCCTTACTGAACGGTTGTAGCTAGGACGCCCTTCCTGTGTGTGTTTTCGTTTTTTTTATGAGCGCGCATGCGTTTTTTTTTCTATCTAACCCCTCTTTCTTGCCCCTACTTCCCCACCCCCAGCGCTGGGTAGCAAACCAGATGCCAATATCTGGTTAACCTCCCGGCCTTTCCTTTCTCACTCTCTCTCTCTCTTTATATTTATACTTATACCTACAGCACCCTCTGGGGCATTGTTGTAGGGTGGTTTACAAATTCAAAGTACATTTAAATCAGAAATACCTGATTGACAATCAAAATACCTGAATCACAGCGTAAAATATCATTGTGTGACCACATACTCCTTTGAAAGGGAAGGAAACGCTGTGGAAATGGCGGTCACAATGTTTTTTGGAAGACTGTTCCATTCGTGGATAGCTTTAGAAAAAAATGTATTTGCATACGTTGATGTTCGGCACATATATTCACACACTTTCAAAGGATGATCCTGTCTTGATGAGATGTATGTTGGTGGTCTGATGTATTTGTTTTTATCGATCCCAGTTTTGCCGTTTATTAGGTTGTAGAAAAGACATAACCTGATATATTTACACCTCGAGGAGAGTAACTGCCAACCAAGTGAACTAACAATTTCGCTAGACCTTCTGGTGAAGTCGTATACGCCCCATCGTAAGTTACTCACTGCCTCTGCTGCACGGTCTTCCAGCCTCCACCAAAAGGAGACTTCAGTTGTCATTGGCAAGGAGCTTGAGGGTATGTAAGGGGTTACCACGGTCAACTTCCAGTGCTTTAGTGTATGCAGAAGCTCGACAACCACCTTTGGCAGTACTCCGAGCTAAAGAAACATCTCGAAATTTATTCGAAATTTTCACGCAACATGAAAGTCATCTTATATCTGCTGCACTAACACAAAGGAGAGCAACAGGACTACAGGATAGTGTATCATCATTTCAAACAGTAGTACCAGAATTCAAACGATGGAAACCTTCAAACCACCTTGGAGGCTGCCGTTTCTCAACATTATCCGTGAAATAGACATAAAAGAGAAGAAAGCAGACATGGCGCCTCTGGTAGCGGCACAGAGGGTTTTTCATCAGTTTCATATAATGCATAATGAAAAAAAAAAACGAAGATATATACAGATGGATCATGCACTGAAGAAGCGTCAGCCTGTGCTGTCTTCATACCCGAAAATCAGAAAAAAATAATGTGCAAATTATCGCACAAATCTTCATCGACGACAACCGAATTGGGGGCTATCTTTGAAGCAGTTACGCTTATCTGCGAGAATTCTGAGCCACGAAAGTGGGTGATATGCACGGATAGCAAACCTGCTCTTCAGCTAATCAGAAATGCGAGATCACTTTACAAAAATGGTGAAATAGCACAATGTATTGCAGAAACGGTGAAATATGCCTTATCGCAGGGTCACAACATGGTATTTAAATAGATACCTAGTCACATTGGAATAAAGGGAAATGAAGAGGCTGACAGCCTGGCAAAGAAAGCATTGAACGAAGGGCGGGATTGTGCAATCCCTATGTCTGGGGCGAATATTCGACATTTTATAACGCAAGGAGCTAACCATTGTTCGACGGAGAAGTCGTTTGACAGCCCTAAATAAAAGAAAACAGTACTTTATGAAGCTGATCCACACAGAAAATTTTTCATAGTGACAGACCTCCCATGACACCTAGAGATATTAAAAGGCCAGTAAACAGCCCTGAGGTCCAAAATTTGAAAAAAGAAATATATGTGCTGTTTTTCTTTTCGAACTTGCTGCCGCAAGAATTTTGCGAATATGTGCTATATTAAGGAAGTTACAGGAGTTAGAACATCGGTCTTAGCTGGTTTCAAATTTTCGCGTGGCCTCACCCCCCTTCTCTCTTGCATGAGCCCAAAGTGGGGGTAGCCCATTGTCATGACTCCGCCCACTTTGGCAACGTGACACCACGTCGAAAATTGACGTCATCGGCAAACTCGATCAGTCGCAACGCACTTCCGCATGTTGCGAAGCATGGTTGTTTGTTTTTACCGTTTGCCGCACCAGCCGGGGTCAACCGTGTAAGCGTCAGGTGCGAAGTGTCGACCACAAACGATCAGGTCCCTGACGTACTTCGCTGGATGACCGATTCACTTCAGCCATACAGCGCGCAGGGCCCCATCATGAGGCACCCGGTGCCGATGCTTCTTTGCTGCCCAGTCGCTCGATTTGCAGTTGACGACAGTGCAACGCTTTTTACCCGTGTTGCTCAAGTCAAGGGTGAAGTACGTTCGTACGTGCGCACAGGCGCTGTAGTTGAGCGAAAAGTGTACACGTGCACGCGACCACTTCGAGGCTGGTTCTTTCACCGCAGTGCCAAGAAACAAGAGTCAGGACCGCCGCGGTGGTCTAGTGGCTAAGGTACTCAGCTGCTGACCCGCAGGTCGCGGGATCGAGTCCCGGTTGCGGCGGCTGCATTTCCGATGGAGGCGGGAATGCTGTAGGCCCGTGTGCTCAGATTTGGGCGCACGTTAGAGAACCCCAGGTGGTCTAAATTTGCGGAGCCCTCCACTACGGCATCCCTCATAATCATAGGGTGGTTTTAGGACGTTAAACCCCACATATCAATCAATCAAGAAACAAGAGTCAGTTTCGTAGCTGTGGGTGGGAACAGGAACTGAAGTTCACTTCGCTACTGTTTTTTCACACCTGATATATATAGTTTTCTTTTGCTGTGCCCAAGGGTATGGGCACCGATGATATTAAACTTGAAGTTCTAAAATTTAATAGAATGATACATTACGGTGTTTCTAGAGATATATTTTTTTTATGCAGAATACTTTCGACAAGAAATCAGAAAGTGTTCTATAGACGATTTTCCATCGTGGTACACGGTCGCTTTCATGTATGATCGCTGTACAGAGCACATTCGGAAGATTCATATGATGGTTGAATGGTTAAAAATTTGCTCTGCATGATGAGGTCTTGTTACGAAAAAACGCTTACTACGTGAATACCTCCTAACTGTAGTGGGCGAGTTGAAAAACCTGCAGCTGATGCGTTGCAGACAAGTCTTCATCGTAGTATTTAAAATGTGCGATCATTTCTTCTTTCCAAGATTCATCGTTTACAAAGATGCGTGTTTACCGAATTTGACAGCCTCACTGGTGACGTAGTTGTTGAAGTTGGCAACAATGCTAATCATGATGGAAACGTAGCGTGGAGTTCGAAGAAGTCACCATGAGGTCAAGTTTTGCTGAGTGACTGTGGCGCCATAACACAATGGCCTAAAGGAGAAAAAAATATCAAGGAAACGTGGTTGGTCCAAATGAAACACGATGTGCGCGTCTCCCTCATTGCATGAGAAAGCGAATTGCGGCAGGACTACAGGGGAACGGGTGCGCGCGTCTGTTTTGAAACGACCGCGTTAAAAGGCTCGTTTCGCAGAAATACGGCGTCGGCGGCGTTGGTTGCTAGTGAAATATCATCATACAATGTGTGACCAAAAAGTTGAGATTGATGCAAATAAAATATTACAAATCCTGGGTCAGAGTGCAAATTGAGCCCGGGTCGTTTGCGTTGCAAGCGGATGTTCTAAGACACAACCACTTGTCTGCTTGTGCATACAGTGAAAACAACTTCCTATGCTTGGAAATTCAGGGAACGTCAATCGTGCGTTGCAAACCCACGCGTACTATATACATGACTCACAATACACCATGAAATATTGTAGTAATAATGCGTGGTACACGCGTACATAGTAATCGGGCATCAGAACGTGTGACTATAATAATGACTTCATGGTGTTAAGGCAGTCACACACTACAAAAGGCACACACGTTAAAGCGCATATTCCCTTTAGGCCACGTAGTGGTTGCATGACAAGTTCAAAAAGACTTTCATGCACTTAGTGGTTGAAATGCGCACTAGGACAGGATATCACTATAGCGTTCAACCCTTAAAGAAGAAGCTTAAGAGTCACACGATGTTGTCTGCCTGTCCCTTATAGGATTTCAGACGGGGCAGTGCAAGAAGCACAGCCCCCTCTGGTCAGTGTGCCAATGGATTGATCAACCGCTGATCTTGCGTACGTATGGTTAACAAGGTTCGCCTATATGGGTTTTTTCATGATGCTTGTCAATGTGGGTAGCTAGGATATGCTTCGGTAGTCCGTGTTCAGGACGTCTTGTTTATAACGTCGTCAATGATATGTGGCCGTTAGAGTGGCTACCAGGTCCTCATACTGTCGACTTGTGTGATGCTATGAATGAGAGACGTCCAGCGGCACAGGCGTCTCACTTTTATTCCACTCACACTTCCTCCTCGGCTTCCATCAACCATCGCTTCCTTCTTACGTCACATGTATTATTGGCGAACACATATTTTTGTTTGCGTGCTTGCTTGTTTTCTTTGACTTTTTTGGTACTACGTTTTTATCAAATGAAAGGAAATGTTCTTTTTTGCACAGGCTCATTAGGATGTGCATGATAAGGTGAAGGTTGCTTTTTGAACAATATCTAAATCAGAAACAGGTTTTAGTTATTTGTTACAGCGCTAATATGATGAACTGAATTCGGATCTTTGTGCATAAGAGCCTTATGGGATAAAAATTAAACAAGAGGAGCATTTACAATATTATATACCGAAGCATATTGACGTAGTGCCTGCGAGATGGCTACGAAAAATTTATTTACGCCATAGCAATAAAGGGCTCGTTTCGCAGATATTCCGGCGTCGGCGTTGGTGTCGGTGTTGGCGTTGATGGTTGTGAGCGAGAAATAATCATTTCGTCCGTGACCTACAAATTGACGGAGATAGAAATAAAATAATTAAATTGGTGTTCTACCACATAGTGACGCATCTGCTTGGAATTATAATAAAAATCACTTCTTCTGCTTGAAAATGCAGTGAAAGTAAGTTTAATAATTTATGAAAACACGTGTTTTGTATACAAGCTTCACAATACAATATGAAATATCGCAGGAATATTGCGTGGTACCCGTGTATCCATGCCATGACGCGTCAGATCATGCGATTATTATAACGATATTGTTGTTTGAAGCCGGCTACCTAGTACAAAAGGCGCACATTTTACTGCATGTATTCCTTTTAAGACCACGTAGTGCATGCATAGCTAGTGCGAAAGCATTTTCTGCGCACAAGTGCTCATGGTTTAAAGCCTTACACAGGATGCAGCCATAAGCTTCACTGACAGAAGCCACTTTCAACTCTATTGATTATATAGTAGTAATCCACAAGTGCAAGCTCACGCACTCGAGACAAGATATCGCTATTGTCTTCAACTCCCAGAGGTGAAGTTTAAGGTCCCCAATTTTTTTTTTGTGTGTCTGCTGTATGCCCGTGTGCTCAGATCTGGGTGCACGTTGAAGAACCCCAGGTGGTCGAAATTTCCGGAGCCCTTCACTATGGCGTCTCTCATAATCATATGGTGGTTTTGGGACGTTAAACTCCACATAATAATCACCAAACCAATAGTTTTTGTGATTGTTGATGTAAAAAATTTACTTTCACGTTTGCGTAACGCACACCGGTAAAAGAAATCACAATTGCATATAACTGGGGTAACTCAACGTTTTTAAGTACGCAACCCATCGGTTGAGGTTAAATGAACTTGGTTTTACAGCAAAACGAAATCCCAGACAAAGAAACATACATATATACATAGAAATAAACGACGAAAACAAACAGACAAAAAACTAAGCTTGACTAGGCAGGCGGGTACATAATCCACCTGCGCTTATCTCTCACTGTTCAGAAATCTCTTACTAACAAGTGATCAAAAAAACAGACACAAATAGACTGGCCAACCGAGCACATAAGCCGGTGGATTATGTCTTGTTAATTGGCCGCATCGGTACATCGGATGCACATTTGCGCAGGCGTACCGAGCATGTGGAGAAATCGGCTTCACTTGGCTTTGGCTTGCTTGGCCCAAAGCCAGAACAATGTGTCAGCAAAAGTGGACGAGAAAGTCTTCACAAACGCGCATGCGCGAACATCGTCACCAAAAGAGAAAGCAATCTGGCCAACAAAAACAGGAAGGTCTCGATCCAGGCCCGTGCTTCGGGGCGAGTCCTGAACGAAGGGCGAGGAAAAAGGGCGGATGTGACGCAGATAGGAAAGGCAGCCGGGGATCGGAAATGAAGGCAGGCGCTGCACAAGCGTCTCAGGGAAGGACGTCTTCATTGACGAAGAAAAGACAAAAAGGGAACTCGGGAGTGAAGATGCAAACCTGGCAGATAGGCGGTTCCCTGAGCGAAAGAAGTGTTGCTTTCAATATTTACATTTCATTTCAAATATATTTGCTATTTTGGAACATTGGAATCTACGACAAATAAAAAATGTGAACGCTTCCAAGCGATCTTCACTATTTCTACATGTGCATTACAAGGCTTGCACACTTTATTGCGAATGCACCAGCAGGAAAAAAAAAGAAAAAGAAAAACGAACGTTGCGATCTCGCCAGCTCTGGGAAGTAGCGACTCCATAGCAGGCGACTGCACTGTTTCAGTAGGTATCGCATATGTACGAGCAATCTTCTTTCAAGAAGACGGGGACTTTACCCCGTCACAACTCTAGTTTGAATCTTCTGTTTTTTCTGAGAAGGTGGCGCGTCCAGATGATGACGCCGAAACTTTTTGGCGAATCGCAAGGCTTTATTTTAACCATTTTTTTCACTTACTTTCTTTTAGGTTGGCGCTTGTTAATGCATAAATTGTACAGAATTACGTCAGTTTTGGAATTATAGAACATGAAAACCTATCTACCAAGTCAAA
Source organism: Rhipicephalus annulatus (assembly GCA_013436015.1). Lineage (NCBI taxonomy): Eukaryota > Metazoa > Arthropoda > Arachnida > Ixodida > Ixodidae > Rhipicephalus > Rhipicephalus annulatus. The sequence goes on along the minus strand of WOVY01003840.1, from coordinate 18,327 downwards.
CAAATGCCTACAAAAGAAAAACTTCCTTTAAATGTGTTTACTTTCCTTTATTGGTTGTGGTAGTGAGTCAGCGCTGTGTTTGTGTCTTCTAGTCTCCGTCCTGTTCCAGCGCTGTTAATTCTTTGTTTGTCAGTATGTACGAACCAGCCCAATTCAAGACGCCAATACAGTATTTTTGCCATTAAGCCGTTACAACCGTACGCGTACGCACGACAGGGATGCACAGTATGCACACTCATTGTATAAACGGGGGGTGGTCTTATCTGGATTAAATAACTTCTGTCAAACGGTACAGAACCTGCAAAGCGTGCATAACAGCTTGATGCCTAGCAGCGCCTCCAGAAGCTTGTTCAGTGGCAATGTATACTCGTGCGCATGTTGTTAAGTGCAGTTCGCGACTGTGGTAGGGATGATTGCGCAAAATCAGTTTCACCGAAAAGGTGAATCAATCAATGTGATAGCGACAAGTGACAAATTGCAATGTTATTCGAAGTGGAGCTGGTAGTAAACCCATTTATATCCGATCTCACGTAAGTCTAGAAAATGCTTGTGTAAGAGAACACGGCAGGTCCAGGTACACTTCTGGCGCCGTTTCTTTTTTTTTTTCGTGTTCAGAGTGCAGCCTGTAGAAGCTCCTGCCTGGTCTGGGCCTCGCGCTGATCGTTGCCGCGATAGGCGGTAACCAAAAGTGCCCACCCCCTCCCCCTTAATCGCTCACGAGATAAGTGCGCACGCAGACGACCCCGGCCGCAAAAGCGAAAAATTCGCTCCGCAAAAAGAGGAGACTAGCGCATCCTTCCCCGTATATATTTACATACATATACATATACGAGAATGACGCCGGCGGCAGCAGTGACGACGACGGCAAAAAGCAGCTGAGAGTCCATATAACTGCTACCACAAAAAAAATTGCCCGCAGCTTCCCTCGGGGGAACACTGAGGAGGATGCGGAGCATATAATTGGTTAACCGGGTGTTAAAGTGCGACTTACTTGGGTCGATGGCTAAATTGGTTAACGTGGTTGTGAAATGGGGTGTTAAATTGCGACTTACTTGGGTCGATGGCTAAATTGGTTAACGTGGTTGTAGGAGGGGGTGTTAAATGAGTGAACACGTACACACGTATGCGAAAGGGCGGCGCTGGTCGAAGGGTCGTCGATCATTGTGTTTGTGGATTCGTTGGAATTCATTTCACCGCGACCTTGGACGTCGACGCGCCGTACAAACCAACCGACGAGCGGCAACTGAGTGAGCGAGCGCCGACCTTGAGTATATATACAGCGCGACGGCGCATGCACTGTCAGCTGTTGAATGTTCTCGAAGCGCGACGGCGCATGTGCGTCCACTGGAGAATCAGGAGAATTGTAGATGTCGAACGCGGTGTGTAGAGGAGGAAGGGTGCACAGATGGTGGAGGAGTGAAGCGCGCGCAGTGTGTAGAGGAGGAAGGGATGCACAGATGGTGGACGAAGGAGGAGGAAGCTTGCGGACGGCGCCGCACTACAAGCCTCGAGTATTAGATGCTCCGCATTTAAAACAAAAACAAAAAAACGAGGACATGCATTATGCGGTTTCGCGCGTATTTAGGTTTTCTACCACATATACGCAGCGAACAAGCCAATTCTCTGCGAGTAGGTATAGCCTGGTCCCAGGTGCATTTTTTAAGGAGACCAAGTGAACAATTCTCAACTAAAACTACCTAGCCCAAGCAGATTGCATGAGAAAACTTCTGCGATTGGAGTACTTCATTGATATCAAAAGTCACAGTGCAACTGTAATGTAAACCGTGGATGCGAAAAAGTCTGCCTGAAAAATAACGCGTGCGATATTGTGCTGCCAACGTTAGGCATAATATACAAAAAAAAATACTTTTTGCGTATCGCAATCATGTGAGGATACACGCAGTAAACTAAAAAAATGTTGACTAAAAGCTATCACTGCGTCAGGGCTGCTTGACGTATGGAGCTGAACATCAAAATCATTCCCATAGGCATGCACTCACTTTCATTCCACGTTGTAAGCGGAACCGTCCTTGACTTGCGAAACACACTTCTTCCCGACGACAACCAGGCCATACACGCCTAACGGAGGTTTTTCTCTGATGGGGCGCGTCGATGTCTTCTCCGATGGGGCGGGTCATCACAATGATGCAATTTCGAATACTAGTCTATTCAATATGATGCGACGAGAGGCCGTTGCTCCAAGCGACCACTGTAGCTGTCATTTACTGTATTTCACTGCAATTACTTTGCTTTTATTTACTACGTCTACGCTTTTTTGGAACGTGTGGTACCTAATGAAATCAAGGAAATCAGAGTAAATATGCGAAAAAATATACTCGCCATGGACGAATTCCGCGTGAATGCGCTTGGACGACTCAGACATCAAAGTGCGCCCCTTTACACCGATTGACAACGCATCCATAGCTGGTGTGATATACGACGTATAGACATTTCGATTCCCTACGTAGATTTGCCCACCCTCATCAAACCGGCAAATGAGGGTACTTTCATCACGTAGGTACACTTTTTCGGGAAGTCACGCAGTGTGAAACTTGTCTTCAAAGGCGACTACATATTGATACGCAACAGCCGGCACAGCCTGTCTGGAAGAAAAAGAAAGACGACGTTAGTGGCTGGTTGTTTATGAACTGTCGCCATCTTGTTCGCCGAGCACAGTGCATCGTATTTAATTTATTAAATAAGCTACCCGTAACATTATTGGTGAAGGTGGACGACTCCCGTACCTCGATGGAGACGCGCAGCGGTCGCAACACCGGGGACTCTTCGGCTACTTCAACTGCCAATGCCTCATCCCCACCGGTCTCTCGATCCGAGTCGACAACCTACGTCACCCTGCCACCCCTGCGGGATCCTGGAACTTTCTCCGCTGACGGCACCATCGACGTTGACTCCTGGCTGCACCGGTACGAGCGAGTCAGTGCTACCCATCGCTGGGATCCCACGCTCATGCTCGCCAATGTTGTGTTCTACCTCGACGGCACGCCGCGGACATGGTTCGAAACCAACGAAGCCGAAATCACAAGCTGGGATCTTTTCAAATCAAAGATCCGTGATCTTTTCGGCGATTCATCTGGTCGTCAGCTCGCTGCCAAGAAGACTCTCGCCACTCGCGCCCAGACGTCTACTGAATCGTACGTCTCTTACATTCTTGACGTCTTGGCGCTTTGTAGCAAGGTCGACCAGCGCATGTCAGAAGAAGAAAAAGTTAACCATGTCCTCAAAGGGATTGCTGACGATGCCTTCAACCTGCTGGTTTTTAATAATGTCACGAGAATCGACACGATCCTGACAGAGTGCCGCCGTCTAGAACAGGCTAAAGCCCGCCGCGTCACTCACGGCATCACGCGCCTGCCGAACACAGCTGCTACTTCCTCTTGTGATGACTCCGTCCGCCCAGTTCCCCGATGTGACAACCTCACCCGCATCATTCGTCGTGAGGTCGAGGCAGCCCAACCAGTAGCTACTCCATTTCCAACGCCTGATCCTTCACCGACCACGATCTCACTGATACAAGCCGTCGTTCGTCAAGAATTATCGAACGTCGGCCTACACCCCATTCAACCAGTCTACTCTGCCGAGCCTTTTTATCGCCGTCCATCCGCTCCTCGATTTGGGTCCAACTACTCTCGACAGCGCAATTTGTCCGAATGGCGTACACTGGACGACAAGCCCATCTGCTTCAACTGCCGACGTGTCGGTCATATTGCTCGCCACTGCCGCAATCACTGGGCTCCGCCGGCACGCTATGGGCCTCCTACCCAAGCCACTTCTGACCACCAGTCGTCCTCAACATTTAATTTTGGTTCCCCTATGCCGACCGCATCTTCTGATTCTGCCGCACCTCTGACGAGACCTCGCTACGCCCGCTCACCATCCCCTGCTCGCCGTCAATCTCGTTCGCCCCCACAACGCCGTCCTGCCTCTCCGACCTATTCGCAGTGCCCCCGACCGGAAAACTAGGCAGTGCAGCTTCTGGAGGTGAAGCTGCATTGACGATGACCTCTACAAGAAATCCTCGTGTAACATTACCGACGACCCGGAATCTGTTGAACGTTACATTAGACAATGTACCTGTGCGCGCATTGATCGATACCGGCGCGCATGTGTCCATAATGAGTGCTGCTCTTCGTCGCCGCCTAAAGAAAGTTGTCACACCCGCATTGAACCGAGCCGTTCGAGTCGCCGACGGGGGAACTGCCGCGATTATTGGCATGTGCTCTGCCCGTGTGACTATCGCCGATAGAAGCACTGCTGTTCTTTTCACCATTATAGAAAATTGTCCTCATGAAGTAATTCTAGGCATGGATTTTCTAATCGCTCACTCGGCCCGTATAGATTGTTCAGCCGGCTGTCTTGACCTTGAAATGCCTCTACTTTCTGATCTGACCAACCCACCCCAAAGTCGCCTTTGCTGCATTGATTTCGCACGCCTTCCGCCTAACTGTGTCACACATATCGACCTCTTCTCTACACCACCTGTACCTGACGGCGATTACATGGTGGCACCAATTCATGCCGTGATGTTTACGCATGGCGTCACTGTTCCGCACACCATTTTGACAATCGTTGGAAACCGCACATGCCTTCCTATCGTAAATTTTGCCCTCACTGCCCAAATTCTTCCACAAGGTATCTCCCTGGCCGAAATTACTGCTCTACAAGACCATACGGTTGAACCCTTCACAGTGGATGATTGCTGCACCTCAGACAATGAACCAACTCTAACACGTTCATCGGGCGTCGACGTTGACCACATGGTACCATCAGACCTCGCTCCTGATCAAGCGGAAGCCCTTCGTCACGTCCTGGAGTCCTATAGTGACATTTTCGACTTCGCCAGCACGGCTTTAAGCCGAACGAGTGTTGTTACTCATCGCATCAATACCGGTGACGCGAGTCCCATTCACCGACGTCCATACCGTGTTTCCGCGTCCGAGCGCACAGTCATACAACAGGAAGTCGAAAAGATGCTTGCAAAAGACATAATCGAACCCTCTTGTAGCCCCTGGGCTTCTCCTGTAGTCCTGATCAGAAAGAAGGATGGAACATGGCGCTTTTGTGTAGATTATAGGCATCTCAACAAAATTACGAAGAAAGATGTTTATCCGTTGCCTAGAATCGACGATGCCTTAGACTGCCTTTACGGTGCTAAGTATTTTTCCACTATCGACCTTCGATCTGGCTATTGGCAGATCGCTGTGGATGAGATGGACCGCGAGAAGACCGCATTCGTCACTCCTGACGGGCTTTATCACTTCAAAGTTATGCCCTTTGGTCTCTGTAATGCGCCAGCCACATTCGAAAGAATGATGGACTCGTTGCTCCAAGGGTTTAAATGGTCAACCTGCTTATGTTATTTAGACGACGTTATCGTTTTCTCGCCCACATTCGACTCCCATCTCAAGCGTTTATCGGCGATTCTTGAAGTTTTTCGTCGAGCCGGACTTCAACTGAACTCGTCGAAATGCCACTTTGCTCGTCGTCAAATAACCGTACTTGGCCACATCGTCGATGCCGCAGGAGTCCGCCCGGATCCAGAGAAAATTCGCGCCGTCACGGACTTTCCTGTTCCGAAGTCAACAAAGGACGTTCGCAGTTTTGTGGGCTTGTGCTCCTACTTTAGACGGTATGTTAAGGACTTCGCGATCATTGCACGCCCACTCACAAACCTCCTGAAGAAGGACACCCCGTTTTTCTGGGGCGCTGATCAAGCCTCATCCTTTTCCCAGCTCACGACGCTCCTTACAACACCGCCGATTTTAGCCCATTTTGATCCATCAGCTCCAACCGAGGTTCGCACTGACGCTAGTGGGCATGGCATCGGGGCAATGCTAATGCAACATCAACGCGGACATGACCGTGTTATAGCATATGCAAGCCGCCTGCTATCTACAGCCGAGCGCAACTATTCAATCACGGAACGTGAGTGTCTCGCTCTCGTGTGGGCAGTCGCCAAAATTCGCCCATACTTATACGGGCGTCCATTCCGGGTAGTCACCGACCATCACGCGCTCTGCTGGCTGGCCTCACTCAAGGATCCCACAGGACGCCTCGCTCGTTGGTCCCTAAGATTACAAGAATACACGTTCACCGTAACGTACAAAACAGGGCGGTCACACCAAGATGCTGATTGCTTATCACGCTACCCCGTGGAAGAGGCTGCCCATACTGACACCTTTCCAGACCTTCTGTCTGTGACGCAGCTACTCAACCTTGGGCACGAACAACGCCTGGATGCTTCCCTGCGAACCATCATTGGCAAACTTGAGTCAAGGCCTCGCGACGCATCTCTACAAATGTTCCTGGTAAAAGACGGCATCCTGTATCGCCGTAACCTCGATCCATATGGCCGTGACTTGCTCCCCGTCATACCAGCACATCTTCGTGCGACTATTCTCAACCAACTTCATGACGCTCCTTTGGCGGGCCACTTGGGCGTCTCTCGCACATACGACCGTGTACGTCGTCGTTTCTTTTGGCCTGGTCTTGCCCGCTCTGTTCGACGCTACGTCGCCGCTTGTGAACCCTGCCAGCGCCGCAAAAAGCCATCTTCCCTACCAGCTGGATTCCTTCAGCCGATCGACATTCCCATCGAACCTTTTTTTCGAGTTGGCCTCGACCTGCTTGGCCCATTCCCGATCTCCAGCTCAGGCAACAAATGGATCGCTGTCGCCACTGACTATGCGACACGGTATGCTATCACACGAGCACTTCCGACGAGTTGCGCAACCGATGTGGCGGACTTTCTCGTATATGATATTATTTTAGTACACGGAGCTCCACGCCAACTTCTCACTGACCGGGGCCGCACCTTCCTATCAGCTGTCGTCGATGAAATTCTGCGCTCTTGCTCTGCCAAGCACAAGTTTGCCACTTCGTACCATCCACAAACGAACGGTCTTACGGAGCGCCTCAACCGCACCATAACCGACATGCTTTCTAAATACGTAGCGGCCGACCACCGGGACTGGGACGTTCATTTGCCATTTGTGACGTTCGCATATAATTCGTCACGTCACGACACTGCCGGCTATTCACCATTCCATCTTCTATACGGCCGAGAACCCGCCCTACCATTTGACACCTTGCTGCCCTCGGTCACTGAGTATGTCGGCGAAGCCATCGCGCGAGCCGACCACGCACGCCAACTCGCCCGCAGCCGCCTGCAGGCTTCACAGGAGCGCCAAAGACAGCTATACGATTCCCATCATCGAAACGTGCACTTTTCACCGGGTTCCCTTGTCCTCCTCTGGTCCCCGACTCGGCGTGTAGGGCTTTCTGAAAAACTGCTGTCACGCTACACTGGACCATACCGCGTCGTTCGCCAGGTGACTGACGTTACATACGAGATCATTCCAGCCGATTCAACGTCATCGTCACCTTCGAGTGACATCGTGCACATAGCTCGACTCAAGCCCTATCACCCTCCTTCTACCGCATCCGAGTCGCTCAAGCACCGAGACGGTGCTTCTACCACCGGGGGGTTATGATACGCAACAGCCGGCACAGCCTGTCTGGAAGAAAGAGAAAGACGACGTTAGTGGCTGGTTGTTTATGAACTGTCGCCATCTTGTTCGCCGAGCACAGTGCATCGTATTTAATTTATTAAATAAGCTACCCGTAACATTATCATCCCATGTCAAAGTCGTATATTTAGACATCCTGTTCGGCCTTTTGTGCAAAAGCCACTTCAGTGTCACCAGTGCTTTAAACTAGGTCACGTCAAGGGTGTGTGCCCGAACTCGCTACGGTGCCCCCGGTGCACAGAACACCATTCGGAATATTCGGGTCAATCCACATTTCTTAAATGCGGTAACGGTAAGGGCTCACACACTGCCTCATCGAAAGACTGCTCTCGATTTAAGAAGGAGCGCGCGGTGCTTAAACAAATGGTCACAGACAATTTGACCCACAGGGATGCTGCCGAAACAGCCCGGCGTCGGCAGCGGCGTCGGTGCCATTGTTCGACCTCAAAGACTGCGCAAGCTCGAAACGACAGTGCCACCTCTACTGCTGCACCATTAAGTCAAGCCCCCAAAGGGCCGACAAATTCAAAGAAGACTGCGGAGAGGACTATCTCTACAGAGGAATGACCTATTCTTCCAAGTTATCCGCTAACCATCGGACGTCAGAAGACCACGCCCACTCAGTGGTCTTCGCCAACCGCTGATGACACACATAAGAAAGATAGCAAAGTCATAAGTATGCTTCGTTCTCTCATGGATGCCATCCGGGCGATCTTGTTGGACATGAGGACCACGTCTGCTCGAAGCACACTCAGAGTACTGGACGCCTTAAGCCCAGTGCTTGAATCGCTCGAGTAGAAATATGGCTAACGATCACCATCATTTCCAAGAAGTAAAGGAAGCAACCATCATTCAGTGCAACTACAGTGGACTAAAACCACGTCTTTTTGTACTTTCGTCAGGTAGTGTGCGTCAACATGTTCCAAGTCATCGGCATTTGTGAACCCATCGCATGTGCGAGCTCTCATCTCTCTCCTTTTTTTCCATCTTTCAAACTCCCTCACTCCTATCCCCAGTGTAAGGTAGCGTATACCAGTCGCTCTAGACTGGTCAACATCCCTGCCTTTCCTTTCCCTCTTTTTCCTACTTCTATCTTCACAAGCATATACGCATGAAGAGTAGGTGGGGTAGTCTCATGAGTTGGATATCATTGTACGCAATCTGCTCAAACTACCACCTATAGTCACGTCCCAAAGGCAAACTGATGCCTGTCCTCCCCCCACCCTAGTCGGGTTGGTATAGACCCTCTGTTACGCAGTAGCTGATTCGCAAGTGCGCGCACGCACGCGGATAACACGACGAACAACAAGCTGGACAGCTGCTTGCAGAACAACCGGAAGTCGTAGGCTTTTGTTCTACCAATCACAGCTTCATTGTGCTACGCATCAGAGATTCAAATTTCCGGCGTCATGTGGAGGCATGAAAAGCCCGGAGAAGAGGAGGGATTGTGTTCAACGCGATAGTATTTGATACCAGGGTCCTTTATGGCTCCACTGATGTACTTTCGTCATTGAACTGATGTCGAAAAATGTATACTGAGAAGTTGAAAAAAATTTGGCCCCGTATCTGCATTTAATCTGCAAATGTCGTCGAAAGAGTTTCGCGTGTGCAGAGGGTGAACAAAACATTTATTTCAAGTTCTGCTCAAGAAGATCGGTCAATTGTATTCCGGAGGCGCTGCGTTAAAGTGCCTCGAGCGTGCGGCGGAGGCGAACGAGTGCATCAAGTCACGTCGCACGTGAGACATGAGCGCCATCCGGCTGTTTTTTTTTTAAACAAAGCGCGTGGCCTTGAGATTGGCGTGCACGCCCGTCTCAGTGGTGATAAGTTGTAGAACGCAAGGCGATGGGTAGGGATCACCACCGTGTCTTCTTAGTAAAGCGTTGGAAACACTCGCCTTTCCGTGCAAGCGTTGCATGGTCAGCGCAGCGGGATAAGCGCTACGTTTCTTAAAATTACTTATGTATGCCTTTTCTAGTAAAAGACGAACATGCAGAATATATACGTGTTATGGTGCCTCAGATATGCGCAATAATTGATTTTTAATTGACAATCGCACGTGTATGAACCCTGATTTTTGATCAACATTGGTGGGTGCATCGGATGGGGTCAGGTGTTCGGGGTAAAGATTGGTGCTGTTTAGAGTACCCGAATCGCGGTAATGGTGGACAAACAGACAAATGTACAGACAGACAGACAGACAGACAGACAGACAGACAGACAGACAGACAGACAGACAGCAGACAGACAGAACAGGACAGACAGACAGACAGGGACAGACAGACAGGACAGACAGACAGACAGACAGACAGACAGACAGACAGACAGACAGACAGACAGACAGACAGACAGACAGACAGACAGACAGACAGACAGACAGACAGACAGACAGACAGACAGACAGACAGACAGACAGACAGACAGACAGATAGACAGACAGACGGACGGACAGACAGACAGACAGACAGACAGACAGACAGACAGACAGACAGACAGACAGACAGACAGGACAGACAGACAGACAGACAGACAGACAGACAGACAGACAGACAGACAGACAGACAGACAGACAGACCAAAGTTTTTGCGTCTAAGGTCCCCAAGAAAGACTATCGTCTTTAAAAGTCAGAAGGCAAACATCTGTCACACAGAATCGAACCAGCAAGTTCTCGATTCTCTGCGGGCGGCACCAACCACTACGCCACAAAGCGTAGTACGGTGTCTGGAGTGCTAACGGCAAGGCATTTATATGCACCATACACAGTTTGTCAGTCCTTATTAACGAGGAACATTATGAGAGACTTCATTCGTTGACTTTAAAAGATTTCCTTAAAATTTTGTTGTGATATGTGCGTATAAGTGTGTACTTCCATATGTGTGCCCAAGTCTTCTATTTTCGATGCACTGCTTTTTATATTTTACTTTAAGATACGTGTTCAAGTTTCACTCAAGGACTAAAGGAGTAGCCGGCGCCATTATTATGCGCACACATATTATATATCATATTAAAAAAAGAAAACCGTATGCTTGCCACGTACTGTGTTCTCACCTTTGCATGTATTTACGGACAGGGACACGACTCTACCACAATCGCATTTATGCCCGTGTCTGCACGACTTCACCCGCATACGTCAGTGAACAACTTTGCGCGTATTTCAAACTTCAGGCTACAACAAACCGAGGTGTATGTATACTCATGCCCACTTATATGTACCAGGGCTTGCACAGCCACTCCTGTCCCTTGCTTCGTAAAACATTCGAATATGTGCCTATCGCATTCATTGCTTCGTCCTTTTGACGAAACTTTGGCTTTTTTTCGTAGCTTTCATCACTCTGCTTCCCGAAACGATAGCGTTTCCACAAAGTGTCTTTCGTTGTTTGCAAGCGTGCCGCCTTCATTTCCCTTTACGTCAACAGATTCAGAACCATACAGAATATTTCACCGCGCTGCATCGATATGCCATAAATACACAGTGCGAACATGTACATGTATTCATGTTTGCAGCACTTACGCCAGCGCGGACAGGGGCAACCATGTGCCGCCCAACAGTAAGATACTGGGTGAGCGCCACCTTATCGGCACATTAAGGAAAATAGAGAAATGTATACCCGGGATTGTTGCCGCCAGGGAAGAAACGAATTCTGTTGTTTAAGGTGGAACCTAACCAGCCGACATGTATCGTCGGTAAACTTCTCATTTCTCGCGCTCATTGTCACTCCCTGAACTTTGCTCAGCGCGTTGCTTCCTAGCAATGTGAAGTCGCTCCCTTGAAATACGCTGCCTGCACGTATTGCTGGGTCGTTCGTGTTCTGAGTCAATTAGCGCCCCTCAATGAGACTCGATAGCCATGCCGAAACGTCGTGAGGTAACACTCCGATGATTATTTCTCGAAAGGCGACGCTGCTTTCAGTGCATATCGACAACTGGCGAAAAAGCTAGAGCAGCCGAAGAAATGGTTACCAGCTGCAGTTCTGCACTGCCTGAATACGACTCGTATGCTGAAAGAACTCCTGAAAACCGATCGGAGCATAATACATACACGGCAACCTTAATTACTGACAGCGATATTGGTCTTTACGCGTTTAACAGGCTAAGGCGCCAGGAGTTGTAGCATGATGAGACTAGACGACATTTGCTAATGACGACAGGAAAACCAGGCGCTAACTAGAGCTTTTCCTGAGTTAGTAAGTGCAAACTGAAGTACCAACCTCACTAGAAAATTTTTTTGCATGACTGGTGGTGTATTCTAAATATCAGGAGGGAGCAAGACGTGTGCTTTTTCGAAAAGAAAGTTCAGACAAAGGGACTCACCAAGTTCCTTGTACAAGCTTTGTCTCCATGCCGTTCACACACGTCGGAATAACGCGCTCGAAAATTTCAGAAGCCACAATGAGTGTGACTACCACAAGATCGCTGCTCTGTACGGGACAAATTTTCTTGACGCACTCAAAGGCGAGGCAGTCGCTGAATAGATGGAGTCATCAGCACAAGCACGAAATGAATAAACAAAAATAAAACTGATCTTCGTCATAGACACTGTGATCTTCTGTGGGCGACAAGGTGATTAAGAGAGACAATTACGAGAACCACAATACGATTAAGAGATACGCCATCGTGGGGCACTCCGTAAATTTCCCCAGATACGATCTTTAACGTGCTCCTAAAACAAAGTGCACGGGCCTCCAGCATTTTCGCCTACAACGAAAAGACAACAAAGATTCGATTCCGTGACCTGCGGGTCAGCAGAGAAAAACCATAACCACTAGACTATAGTGGCTGGTAGCAAAAAAGACTGAGCAAAATAACAATGCGCTACTTTTCGTGCAGCTGCAAGGGCGGGAGTTCAACTGATTGAGGCATATTGCTAAAAATCACTTTCACGCCATGGCAGAGTGATTCTGTTCTCTCTCGTTGCCTAATCCTTGCTTTTCAGTGGCACCTTTACTTCCAGGCGTAGTTCTCGGTTACGAAAGGTGTGAACGGCAATGCAACAACCCAAGTTGGCATGTAACAATTATCGTAAATTTTTGGTAACATATGTTACATATAATACGAAATGTAATGCACAGGATAATCTTCGTGTCAACTGAAAAATATAATCAACAGTAGTTCGCTTTGTCCTCTGTCTGTTTGCTGCGTGAAACATTGCTTGCATCTAGTTTATTGCATTTCTTCTGAACAATTTAATACTATATATATGCGTATTGTTCTTACCTTTACGTGATAACATGTCTACGTCCACCCATGTTTCTTTGTTATGTGCATTTGTTGTCTTGCGTTATGTCGCTAGTTGCAGAAATCGCTTGACGTGCCCTTCTAGCCATGCCAATGTAAAAGGACGAACAGATGAAGCGAATCATGGTAAATATTTTAATTCATCGTATGTTTTTTCAGCATTAGGGTCGTTAGTCTTGCGCTGTTTTGCCACGCTGCTGAACAATGATACTTGTGCGCACTACAACTGCTCACACGACATTTGTAATTATGCAGCGTTAGGTTTGTGACTATCATCTTTTTATTTATCAGCTTAAGTTACGTAATCAGTATTTGAGTAGTCCTTTCTTCGGAAGTTATTGGCGTGCACGTTTGCCTGTGCTGAAGCCTCTCAATAGCGCCGTCGCGGTGGTCCTAGCGACAAAGGTACTTAGCTGCTGACCCGCTGGTCGCGGAATGAAATGCCGGATGCGGTGGCTGCATTTTAAATGCAGGCGAGAATGCTGTAGGCCCGTGTACTCAGATTGGGTGAAGAACCCCAGGTGGTCAAAATTCCAGAGCACTCCACTAGGGCCTCTCTATATTCATATGGTCGTTTCGGGGCGTTAAATACTACATATAAACATCAACTTTTCACTAGATAACACTTCAGAGGGTCTTAAGTAGTTACAGTATAGTAAAGATGTGTATCAATATATTTTACACTCGCATAGAAGTGAAGTTCACTTGATAATAGTCCAGCATTCGCGCGTGGTTTGTGGTGTGTGTGTGTGTGTGTGTGTGTTGTGTGTGTGTGTGTGTGTGTGTGTGTGTGTGTGTGTGTACGTGCGTGGGCGTGCGCGTGGGCGTGTGTGTATGTGTGTGCGTGCTTGCGTACGTGCAAAGGTTCAATAAAAATGTTATTCTCTGGATGCGCTCGTGTCCTTCGTGTCCTTCTTGTCTTTGTGTCGTCGTTCTGTTCTCTCGCTATAACTATCGTCATGTTATTCTCTGACTTGAGTATATCTTTGCACACGTACGAAGAAGTTACATTGTAATATGCTTGAACGTGGCCTATCAGATCTTGTAACTGTGTCTGGCTTTTGCCTGTTGTCATAGTGAGCGACTCCGGCGAGATCTGTTCCGGTGGGCACACGTGTGGCCACCGCTGCAGCATTAATCCCGTCGCCGAGCGAATTCACAACACTCGCGGCCGAGATCCCTGCCCAAAATGTCAGAGTGCGAAAGCCCTGACAAACACCGCGACACGTTTTCCCATGTGCGGACATTATTCACTGTAAATGATCCAGGGATGATGCTGTGACTACTTAGTTTCTAAAATAGCAGGTCGCGGGTTCGAATCCCGGCTGCGGCGGCTGCATTTTCAATGGAGGCGGAAATGTTGTAGGCCCGTGTGCTCAGATTTGGGTGCACGTTAAAGAAATCCAGGTGGTCTGAATTTCCGGAGCCCTCCACTGCGGCGTCTCTCATAATCATATGGTGGTTTTGGGACGTTAAACCCACTTATCAATCAGTTTCTAAAATACGCCAGCGCGAAGCACCGAAAAACAAGTGCGTAAGTGGTTGTGGATGGGGGGGGGGGTGTTCACGCGGAAAATATAGGGGGGGAATATTGAACTCCCAGCCTTGGCTACGCCACTGGAGCCGATGGAGAGACGGGGTGGCGGCAACCGAAAGCAGTCGGTGTTTCGAACAGCGCGTCGGACCTGACGTATGCCATGCGAGAGTGGGAGGGGCGCTCGGCGAGAGGGCAAAGGGGCTTTGGGAGAGGATACCAACGAAGGGTAGCGTAGGAAAGAGTGAAATGGAGTGATTGCCGCGTTTCGACAACAAATGCGTCGAACTCCGATATTGCAGCAGCGTTTTGAAAAATTCGCACGGCTCCGTGTTCGTGGATCATTCGTACACAGCTTACCCACCACGACTGAATTTCGACCCTCTGGGTGGTTTATAAGCCTTTAAGGAAGGTTCACTGTGCCAAGCAGACACAATCTAGTTACGCTCTGCTTGGAAATGTCCGCTGAAGTTGTGCCGTACTTACTTAAAAAAGATCAGTATGCTGGCGTCTCTTTTCTCTTTAGCTTACCTTTAATCACAGTGTACTTCATTCATCACAGAAATAAATAGGTACAAAAATAAACAGGTGCAGCACATCATCAACATTTTAGAACGATTCGCAATAAACCTACGTTCGTCGCTAACAAGTCAGCCGCATATAGCTATAAATATTAAGAAAAGCAGTATCTGCAGAACAAATATTTAGTCTACTAAAAGCACAGTTCTTTTTTTTTGCAGTAATTGACAGACCGAATTCAGCTCAAAGCCTAGAGTTTCCATTCAACATACCAGTCTTTCGACCAACACCTGTCTGAAGTCTACGCATGGGCATTGAACAAAATAAAGTATAAAAAACGATGAGCCATGCTATGACATGTGTGAGTTTTCTTTCTTCCATCCATCCACACATCAATCAATCAATCAATCAATCAATCATTGTATCAATTAATTATTAGTAAAAATTTATTTAATAAACAATTATTGAGTTGAATATATATTTAAACAATCAAATGACCGAATAATTAGTATGTAACCAATTAATCAATAAATATACAAACACCATTAATTAGTTATTCATTTAACCAAAATATCAATCCTTCCCTCCATCCTTCCATTCTTTCTTTTTTTATTCCTTTTTTCTTTCTTTCTTTCTTTCTTTCTTCATTTTCTTTCTTCATTTTTTTTCTTTGAGTACCAGCGAATACATTGCTGGTACTTTTTTTACTGATTATTCGCGTTTTAGTTTGGTCGCGAAGTCTTGCTCCTTTTGTAATAACAAAAAACGTTTTTTTTTTTGAATAATTCGAATCGTAGCACACTTGCCTCTGCTGACACTACAGCAATCAGTAAAAAAAGTAAGACTTTTCCCTGGTAAACTGTTTGACCGCAAGCTAGTTGCTTCTGACGGCGCATGAAATATACTACTTGAAAGACACATTGAAATTATTATGTATAAATTGGTATAAAATGCTTGTGAATGTTCCGAAACGCGAAGCGTACGTAAGCGTCAGGCATGCAGCTCCGAAAATATAAAGAAACAGGTAAATACGAAAACAAACAAAACTGCTTTTACAGCAGAACGGGTGATTTGGAAGTTAACGTTGTTAGCAATTAGCGCTGCGGAAATGACGAAGATGATATTGTGCATCAAGAGGTTACTCAGATTCTTATATTCTGATGAGCTTCGTTAAACTATTGTACATCTCTCAAGTAGCAATTAGTATCGTAAGAACAGGACAGCCATGCCCTCGTTTGTTGTGTGATTTAGCTAAACGCGCCCACTGTCGGCCTTGCATCGTGAGCTGATTCAGCTGCAAAAAAGAAAGGATGTGCACCTTACCGTTTTAGAACAAACAATATGTGTGCCCCCCTCCCCCACAAACAACAGAGGCACCGCAGTCATTTTCATTTCATATATTAACACCCCTTTATAGCTCTTGAAAAGCAAAAGGTCTATACGCATGTCTAAAAGAAAAAGGTTTTAAACGTTTCTTTTTTTTTTTTTGAAACTAGCAGAAGTGTATCTTTCACCGAAGATTGTCCTTGCACATTACGAAAACTAATCGGGTACCATAAGTTAAGCAGGTGGGTGCACATGAGCGCAAGGACGTAATATGACGAGAAGCCAACCGACGGTGCTCGGCAACATAATGCCCGCAACGGGGCCGTCGATTCACTGGAAGGGGACGGGTCGGTTGCTTGTTGTGTGTAATTACAGCCGCGCGCATAATCACGCTAATTAGCCTTGGAATTGAGCGCAAGTCGAAGTCATCCAAAATGCCTCCTTTATTCACAGGCTAAACAAAACGGATCGGTTTGCGGTTGTTCTGCATTTACAGAGGTGCGGATGATAGAAGAACGAGCGCGCTTTGCGATCATCGGTAGAGACTTTAAACATTCTATTTCTATTTTGCGCTAATAGCATGAGCGAAAATTACGAATGCAGAATTGTGTTGATTTGGCATTGCCACATCGTTGATTATGAGAAATTGATATATGCAGTATTCACAGGGACTATTTCTCAATTATTGGTTCCTACGTGGCTAAAGTCAGGCTACGACGGTGGTTAGTAGTTGCAGTTCTGGGTGGTTACCCTTATGTCTCGACTTCCAGTATGGCTACCGCTGGTCACATTTCGATGGCGTCTAAAAGCTAGAAGCTTTGTACTTTGTGATGCAAGGGTTAAATACACTTGTCTCTTAATTTTCATAGCACCTCCAGTAGAGGTGTGTCCCATAATCAACAATCCATGGTTTTTTAGAATGCCACAAGTTTTCATAAAGTCGATTGTCAGGTCATAGTTGTCCACATTGATTGTATATTATAATTTCAGTTACGTTTAATTTTCACTAGAAGTGTTGGGCTTCACTCTCGAAATGTCATTGGTGGTGCGGCCTCCTAAGGAACACGCAGATAACCTCTATCATATGAAATATCCCAGCTCATCGTTACTCAAAACAACATTCGCGTGTGTTGCATGATGTATGCGCTGGAACGACACATTTAAGAAAATTAAAACTTGAGTAGGCGGGAACTGCGACAGAATTCACTGATGTTTATTGCATCACGACCACATTTCACTCGGGATGAATTGTCCATTTGATTTTGTTCAGCACGATTGCGTAAAGACGTTTACTTATTATTTCTGAGTACACAAGAGAGGCTCCCACAAAAAAAAAAGACCTGTATTGAAAGTGCGCTTTTCTGGAAACGTTCTTGCGCAGTGCACTTGAGGTTTCGTGCCGTTCAGAGAACGATAATTTTCGCATTCTTTCGCGACAAGCACGCGATGAATGAACTTCCCAGTAAGCACTTCTCCACCTTCGAAGAGGCACAGTTCTTAGCTTGTTTGCGCCAAATTGTCGTCTTATTTGTTTCGTGAATTATTTTCTGAGACTTTCTTGTCGCACCTGCGCGCATACGGGGAAAAAAAAAATGCCGGATCGTCACAGAGAACAAGAGAGCGCGTGAACCAACCACTCGGTTCCTCTTCTGGTGAGCACCGGGCGACGCCTCAGCGAGGCGACAGCTTCCCGATCTTGACAACCGGAGCAGCTAGCGTCGCTCAGAATGCAGGCTCTGCTGGCCTCGTGTTCAAGTCGAGGGTCCTGATTCAGTTTGCCGCGGTTAGTGGGCATTCGCGAGCGAAGTGCTTGCACAGGCAGAAAGAAGCGAGTGTCGAAATGGCCGCCGTGCGCCCGAGAAGCTTCCCTTTGAATGCGGGAATCTCCCCTTTTCTTCGGTTCTTCCTTGCTTTCTCGACGTATACACTTGGCATTCCTGTACCACCACTTAAGAGAACACGGTAGGCCCTATACCTGCCATGTTTTAGGCGATGTGTTGGTACCTTTTTCTCTCCATAACCATAAGTGTTACAGTAATTATTTTATCATCACTGTGATCATAGTTTTGAACATATGAAAGAAAAAAAAGCATCTTGAACCATTCTTATTCTCTAGACGAAATTATACTGAAGGAAACACCACTGGCTGTTAAATATATCTGTGTT
>WOVY01003839.1:0-14504 GCA_013436015.1 Rhipicephalus annulatus | reverse complement strand
TCGCAACGTTGCTGTTGTTGTGGAGGTTTTTTTTTTCACAATAGATCATGCCTCTGCTTTTCAGAGACCAATTCAGAGACGCTGCACCAACGAATCAGCAACTTCCTTTTTTTTCTACCTTTTTATGTGCATATTTTTCTTCTTCCTCATTAGAGATTATTACTGGAGATGCCGAAATATCTATCGCTTAAGTCGCCCACCTTATCAGTCGTTACAAGCTGTGAATATATATACCTACGCTTCTGTTGCGTTGACGCACGTAGCATTCGTTGAACAAACGATGCCAGACCCGATTAGCTCGGAAAGACCCTGCATCTCGGAATCTTCGCGCCTCTGGGCATGACCTCTCACGCTATGCAGATCACGCGTACGTTACCAAGCCGTGCTACCAGGTCTTTGTCGGGCGACTTGCTCTTATCAGGGTCCAGGATCCCAATCGAAAACTCGCGATTAACCAATGGCTTACATGCATATGTGGGCGTCAGGGGCGGTCGTGTCAGTGGTCAGTGGGGCATACTGAACGGGGCTCACTAGGATTGTACGCGTCCTTGACGGTTCAAGTGACCCCTGAAAAGCCCGCGTGGTTCCTCACGGCCGTCACAAAACGCAGCGGCTAGCTGCGCTTTGATTGATTGATTGATTGATTGATTTGTGGGGTTTAACGTCCCAAAACAACCATATGATTATGAGAGACGCCGTAGTGGAGGCTCCGGAAATTTCGACCACCTGGGGTTCTTTAACGTGCACCCAAATCTGAGCACACGGGCCTACGACATTTCCGCCTCCATCGGAAATGGAGCCGCCGCAGCCGGGATTGGAACCCGCGACCTGTGGGTCAGCAGCTGAGTACCTTAGCCACTAGACCACCGCGGCGGGGCTAGCTGCGCTTTGGTTCCAGTTAATAAAGACGTGTGGGTGGGTGGGAGGCATCGCGAAGCAACCAACTTTGAAATCCATCGACGAACTTTGAAAGCGATGGGACATATGCTTATCAGCGACCTTTGTCTGTAGTGTCTGAAATGTAATGTGGCGAAATGAGTCAAATCGTAATACCAGGCAGACTAGCGGAAATCTATAGACAATCATACAATCTGTTCACTACTCAAGTCGTACTATACCTATATGACCTCGGGACCCAAATGAACTCCACGCAGGTATTGCTATTCATTTGGTGCCATGTACACAAATTATCTGGTTGCGCCCTGCCGGAAATATTTGACAGAACTGATTAAAACGCAGTTTCTGCAACCTGTTATTCGTTGAAGCTTAGTAATAAGCACTTGGCATTTTTAATAATTTTAAATATTTCATGACATAGCCGCTACAGTCGTTACACGGAGATGACATGCATTCATGTATTGTGGGACCAAAAAAAAAACACAACAATGAAGGTACCCCAGCCTTTACCAGAAGTATAACGAGTGTCAACTAATGAAAAATTAGTAAATGAATAACACACAGAGATGACAGCGAGAATCGCGTGTGCACTGCATTGTATAACTGCATTGTATACTGCATTGTATAACTGCTTATACCAGATGCACTCCAGTATATTAACTGGTCCAGTGCTGCGGCGCGAAAATTGAGTGACCGGAATGTGACCGCATTCGATTGGAATGTGGCCTTCCGTCACCGCCTACAGATAAAGGCAGCCGAACTGTGACACACTTGCCGGCACTGCAAGGACGCGTCCTGCAACTGTCACTGTGTAGATGCCATGGTCGGCGTAAAATCGCAGACGTGGATGCACTCAAGCAGTATAACTGTAAGCATGCAATTATAACTTTTTAATGTGTTAACTTTTTATATCTCAATATGTACACCGCAGCCGTGTAGCGCTGCTGTCGCGAACATGTGGTGGTATGCTTAACACTGCGCTTAGTTACGGCAGTGGCTCGGATAATATCGAGTGCCTATAGGTGATACTGTAAGCGTCCAAGGCCTCTTCTTACTTTCAACGAAGATGGTGTATACGACGGAGTCGGTAAACATTTCAACAAATTGCAGTTGAAAGAATAGACACATGATGTCGCTACCGGTGCTTCCACATCCGCCCACGCCTATCGCAGCATTCTGAAAAGAGAGAACAAAAAACAAACAAAAAACACGTGTTGTTTATGAATGAAATGAATGTTTTAAACGCATGACCGGAAGAAAGGACGAAAACAGAGGGCAAAAGGGAGGTTTACCATAAACAAGTGCAGTTGGATACCCTAAGCTAAGGTAAAAAAAAAGAGAGGGAAAGGAAAGATAAGATAGAAAGAGCACGAAAGGAAGAAGTAAATGATGAATAAGTACGCTGACGTTTACATTTCGGTTGCTCTGTACAATAGTGAAAGGCGTTAAAACACGGCCGGAATTTTCGTAGGCGCTGACATGTTCCGGCCTGTGGCCTCTCTGGAGCCTATACGTTTCCTCAATCTGAACCATTGTTTTTGTGAGTAAAGGTATCGAAAGACCCGCTTAGATTTTTGAAGCCCATTTAAATTGTTGTCACAACACAGAACGCCAACAGAACACGTCGGTTCAACAACACATGAATCTTAATTTTTAGCCAAGTTTTACATCCCCTTCATTCTTCCCTGTTCAAAAAAGCCAACCAGTCTTAGTCCTTAGCCAACCAGTCTTAGCCCGGAATATGAAGACGTCTTCAGAAGTCGTATTAACGAACGAGAAGAGTCGCTGTGAGCCATGTTGTAGTTTTGCGTGATTTTATTTCTGTTTATGTTATGTTTTGTATTGCAAATAAAACAAGCAATTTCTTATTCGTAACATGACGGCATTCCCTTTTGGCTTCACACAAGTCCTGCGTAGTGTTCCAAAAAGTGTAGACGGCGAACATGGCAGTACGGGGTTGATGCAGCCTGGCTTCCTTTTTGCCATCCGTACTATATGAAAACGTCCATTAATCGACCAAAGCTGATCACTTCTTACGGTGCTCGGCTGCTCACCCTAGGTCGCGGGTTCGATCCCGTGGGCGCGGCGGTCACATTTCGGCGGAAACTATATGGTCGAGGCCTGTGTGCTGTGCGATGTGAGGGCACGTGAAACAACACCACATGGCCGAAATTTTCGGAGCCATTCACTACGGCGTATCCCATGATCATATACTATAGTGTTTGGACGTAAAACCCCCCAATTTTATTATTAAACGTCGATGAGTGCCCGAGTATATGGCACGTGCACCAAGACAACAAACTCGTCCCTGACTTTGCGCATTCTCTTAGGCACTCGCCGACACTGAACTTCGACAACGGAAATATCAGATAAATCTTATTTTGCTTTCAGCCGGCATCCATTGTGAATAACTCGAGAGGCCCCTATATATCTCCGCGTTTTCGCTCCGTGCATCGCCGTATTCGAGACAATAGCCCTCGGTAAACAGACCGTGCCCTTTTCTTTTCCGCCCTCATCACTGAGTACACATGCCGCAGTACTCTGGGTTCTTGTAGGTGTAATTTCAGATGGTCGCGTAGGGTTCCTCGAGACGGCGGGAAAGTTGCGACACTGCGTTCATTTGGGGCTGCTGCTGCTATGTAGCGCGAGGCCATGGGTTCGATTCCTAGCAGTGTGTGTCTCGCGTTTTCTTTCGCGAATGCATACTGCATGCGCTGCGGACGGGCTTCAGTGCGCTAACGTTCCGCTGCGTCACTAAACAGAATTGTAGGCATCTGGGCAGGTTGATTCATAATTAGGAGCATAATATGGCGCTGAAATATGTGGTTGTAAGGAAAGAACATCGATCACGGCGTTCAAGACCAATCGCGGAGGATAGATCCCAAGTCGTGGTATCACAGCAAGTGCCTTGTCCTGATGCTCGCACTTAGTCAGTGTTTCGTTGTTACCTATCTACCTGCGTTATCAAAAGTGTGTGCGCGGAAACTTTCTATTGTTAAGGGATATCCTACAAGCGAACTTTCCATTAACATCTAGTTTAATTATTTCGTTTGGTTCACAGTGTTTTTTATTTAGTTTAATCGCCGAGATGTATGAACCTCAACCTCTACACAGCAAGTCAGAACCGAACGGATACAATAATCTATGATCGCTTGCATGACATCAAGTGCTACTTATATACCAGTCGACAGAATGGTCACTTATAGGTGAATGCTCACAGCTTTTCACGCCCACCAAAATATGTCAGCCTGGCTGTGCAACGACAGTCTATGTTCGACATTTCACCACGTCTCGCATCCATGTTTTCTCTTCGGAGTGTGACCAAAAGCCAGATAATTTGAAATCTTTTTTAGGCAACATCATTGTAGTTGGTTCGGAGCAGTAGGGGCCACAACTTGCCGGCTCTGACTCAGAGGTGCAATTAGCGCTTCTTAGTCACGTTAAACGAGCGGGGCAAGCCAGTGGGACCTGGGCCCCAACCAACATGCTCCTTTTCTACAACTTCCCCAAAATAAAGTTCTTGATGTTCTCCTACCATGAACTACCTGCTTGTCGTGACTGCATTTCCCTAATCGCTTAGTCGAAGAAACATGTCAGCTGTGACAATATAGAAAAGCTCTACGTAGTTTGAGGTATCGTATAACTAGACATTCATGGCCGATGAGTGGCGATTCAGGATGTGTCTGGTTAAGGTTAGCGAAATAGAACTCAGGGCCAAAAAAGCATGAAATAAATGGGGATGAAACGACATGTCCGGCACCCCAACACCTCATCAAAAGTGGCCCTCGAAAAAAAAAACTGTGAAGTCTTTCATAGTCATACGAATTATTATAATTGTTTGATCCGCATTACATATTGTAAGCAGAAGCCCATCGAATGAAATTGTTCAGAATTTTTTTCGAACATCTTGCTGAATTATCTTCTTTTCATGAAAGTAAAATAACACTTACGATTTTTGTTTTATTCTCTGTTTGAGCGTGCGTTCCTCTTTCCAGAAAACCATGCTCTTCAGCTGCCAGTTTTCCGTGGAGCAGACGCATAATCTTATCTTAATTATATTGAGAGATAAATAGGACTCGTCCATCAGAAGTGGTGAGCCTTGGAGGGCTGTTTTTCGCATCAGTTAATACCATGTGGGTGGGGGTGTTCCCTTAGGTGAATGCCATCTGTGGCCGCATGCGTGAGCCCGCATATATGACTCGATATAAATGCGGATAGGGCATATATGGCAGTGCAGGCACATATATCGCGTGGAATGCAGCCATATGGTCACGGGCACCACATAATCGACACCAAGTCGAGCCATATATGACCTCGACCGTCCAGACAAAGAAGTTGAGCTTTCTTAATTCGAAGGCTTGGACATATCACAAGGCAATAAGAAGGATGAAAAAGTAAACGCTTTTAATGAACATTCCAGTATGCCATTATTGTTGAGGTGCTACCAACAAAACACCGTGACGTCAGAGAGAGGTTTCAGGCAAAACTACGTTAACACTTGACGCGATGGCACAGCTGTGGACTGTGCATGTACACACACGTTTCGCATCACGAGGGCACGCTCGTGGCAGTCTACTGTGTTTTTCTATCGCGTTTTTGCTCGACACTGCATTTTTTTGTCACTTTTGAGATTCCGCCAGCTGTGAAAGAGAAGAAAAGAAATGAAGGCAAAACTAAACCAGCGGCAACGCAGCCGGAATTCTTCTGCGACCGTCCTTGCGTCAAGGTCCCTGCTCTGGAAACAAGGTTACCCTTAATGGCGTCGTCGATCCGCACGCGAACACAGACATTGCGTGTGGAGAGCCCAACGACGCCGTGGGGTGCCGGGCTATTCCCGCAGTGAGCATTCGGACATGCAGGAGCGTGGGGGACATTCCAGGAATTTTTTCACGCGTGTACGTCCTGCTAAACACACTCCGACACACTGCGCTTCCCTCGACTGATACATAAAGTGCAGGATGCTTGTGGAATGCCGAGAATCGTCCGCGGGACGCTTTTTACTAGCCACATGCACCCGTATGAGTCCGTCTCGAGTAAGTCTTGCAGTCACTGCGTGAGTGAAAAAATTCCCTCGAACATCCCATTGGTTGAAAAAAAGAGATAAACGTCGTTCGTGGTCACTTCGGCTCTGTATAGCGTCGCAACTTTCGTAGCGTGCATTTCAAAACTGGACCGCACAAACTTCATAAGTTTCAATAGCAAACGTATACTTCCTTGTGAAAACTACAGGGACGACGGTTGGGAAAATATATATATATATATCTATATATTGTTATGAGCGTTTATTAGCCGGCACACAGCGAGTCTACACAATGGCGACAGTAACGGCCAAACACGGAGTCTCACGCGCGAAGCGGCGTTCTCTTTGGGCAGACCCCCACTAGAAAGCACATAAGAGTTTCGGCCCACTTCAGTGTTCGGCGGCTTCTGTACAATTACCCCGGGGTCGAAGAGGGAGCCGCCTGGCGACCTAACAGCTTGTCACTTACGAGCGTGGTCATAGTAAGCCTTCAGACGCTCCACGTTGACTATGTCGCGCCCGCGGCGGCGCATGTCCGAAGATTGTTCAATTGGCTCGATAAGATAGTGACCGGAGATGTGCGCTCGATCACACGGTAGGGTCCTTCATATTTCGGGAGTAGTTTGAAGAAAGGCCCAGCTACAGAGGTCGGGATTGAGAGCCATACAAGGGAACCAGGAAGGAAGGTGGGCTCAGAAGTGGCGGAGCCATCACGAATACTCTTCTGCCGCTCTTGCTCATGCGTCGTAAAAGTCTTGGCAAGCTCGCGAACACTCTTCAGCAAGCCTGGGCGGTCTCGGAAATAGGTGTACACTCATATGGATCCGGCGTGTACGGGAGGACGTGTCGATGGTATGTGACGGGTGCCTTCCGTACAGTGTTATGCCAGCGAGTCCTCGTCAAACGTCCGTGCCTCGAAAAAGGCAATCTGGGTCAAAGCCAGCCGCAACCCGCCCGACGCGAACATCTCAACGGCGTGAAACACGCGCGGCGCCCTCTGGCCAGGTGCAGTGAGTCAGCGGCGGCACGTGACAGCGAGCCGGCGGCCGCGTGCCTGGTGGTCTGACGCATGGCGCGCGCGCCATTGGAGGAGTCTGCCCTGACGACAAAGCGGCGCCTCTGATTGGACATTTTGGTTGGACCCTTGTGTAAATAAAAGAAGCCCTGCGGCGCGTTCGCGACTCGGGCGGTCCTATGGATTGAGAGAGGCCCCGTGTCGGAGAAGCCGGCATGTGTGTGAGTCGGCGGTTTTAGGCGAAAAGCTGACCTATGTGTTAGAGAAAAGAGCTCGGCTTTTCGAGTCTCGTCGGCCCCAGTGCCGAAATTGTAACGCTTCTGTATATATGCTGTACATAACCTTGTTTAACTCACCATCGTCTCGTCCGCTCGTCTTATCAGCTCTGCGCAGAAGCAGTCGCGAGCTGATAAACATACGCTACGCAACAGTGGTGGCTTCGGCGGGATCGGCCCGTCCTACGCAACAGTGGTGGCTTCGGCGGGATCGGCCCGTCGTACGCAAACAGTGGTGGAAGCGGCGGGATCGGTCCGTTTCGCAACAGTGGTGGCATCGGTGGCAGCCACGGAAGCAGTTTCTCAACAGGGTTGGCAGCTGCGGGATCGGCCGGCGTCAGCGACATCGATGCGGTGAGTGCCTGATGTTTTCCCCTCAGTTCACCAGACTACTCTAGCCTCAGGTTGCAGTAGTTTAGAGAAGGGCTGTGTGAAGCATTGTAGTGAGCTTTGATCGTTTCAAGCAAAGTCGAAGTGCTTTGAAACCAAGGTTAATGCGGAGGGGGTAAACACGGGAGAGTGAAAATTGGCTTGCGCGTCTTGCTAGTAGGCTTATAGTGGGTACGGCAAGTAAATTGTTAACGGGGCAAACAGCAAGAGGCTAGTGTGAACGATGGAGAACCTTAAAGTGAAGGAAACTCATCGAAATTTGTGAGGAACTCGGCATTACTTTAGGCCGTGCGAAACGAAAGCAAGCGATCCTTGAGATCATGAAGGATGAGGGAGTGTCGGCTGAGGAAGTCGATGAGGCCTGGGTGGATATTAAAGCACGCCGTGAGGAGGCTGAAAGGCGGAAATAGAAGCTCGCGAACGTGAGGAGGCTGAAAGGCGTGAAGCTCGCGAGGAGGCTGAAAGGCGTGAAGCTCGTGAGGAGGCTGAAAGGCGCGAACGTCGCGAGGAGGCCGAGAGACAAGAGCGCCTAGAGTTGAAACGACTAGAATTGGCAATCCTACAGTGTTCGCAGGCGCCTAGCGTAGCTTCTCCAACAGTTCAGGTCAGCGGTTTTAGAATTCGGGACCAACTGCCACCGTTCGTAGTAGGCGAGGACATGGCGAAGTATCTCGTCAAGTTTGAACACGTCTGTGAGCGAAACGCTTTGGAGCGTCTCTTTGGGCGCGGAACCTGCTAGCTCTTCTTCCCGGCGAAGTGTCCGACGCGATAACTTGCTTGTCGAGGGAAGCGTTTGAGAGCTATGACGAGGTTAAGAAGTGCTCTTGAGACGTTATAAGTTGTCACCCGAGGCTTTCAGGCAAAGGTTCCGGTATGCTGAAAAGGGGAATGAGTCACACGTTGACTTCGCGTTTCGTCTTAAAGCCGATTTGATTGAATGGCTCAAGGGCGAAGGTGTTTATGACGACCGCGATAAAGTGGTGGAATGCGTTGCATTGGAGCAATTCTACCGCTGCATCGAGGAGGATGTCAGACTTTGGCTGCAGGACAGACTTGGGGAAGTACAGTTAAATAAGGCAGCTGAGTTAGCTGAGGAGTATTATACTCGCCGAAAGTTGCATAGCAGGGCAGTGCGCGTTGAAAAGGATGAAAGGAAGAGGGCTTTTCAAGGAAACCTGATCAACGGAAACCGCTCCGCACCGTAATTTCAAGAAGGACCCGTCTCTTACGAAGGACAGTGTAGGGGAAGGGCAAACAGAAGCGGAGAAATCGAGTGAGGTTTCTACCACACAGGCATTTGAATCGGAAAACAAACGGAAGCCGCTAATCTGCTACAACTGCAAAAAGGAAGGACACATCGCGAGAAACTGTCAGGAAAAATTTGCCTTCGCAACAATCCGAGAATCAGGAAAAAACATGCGGTTGTTGGAGCCGTATCTCCAAGAAATTAAAGTAAATAAGAAAACGTGCCGAGCACTTAGAGACTCAGCGGCAACCATGGATGTTGTCCATCCTTCATTGGTGTCTCCGGATGATTTCACAGGAGAATGCGCGTGGATCAGGCAAGTCGCCGAGGAGCAGAGTGTTCGCTTACCAATCGCCACGGTTGTCATTGAAGGCCCGTTCGGTAAGCTTTGCACCGAAGCGGCTGTGTCTGCCGCGCTAAATGATCGTTTTCCTTATCTTTTCTCCAACAACTCAGAGCAGCTTCTCAAAGAGCAGGGCAAATCGTTCTTCCCCAACTTAGCGTGCATGGCCCTCACGCGATCGCAAACGCGGAAGCCTGATCTGGTTCAATGCAGTGAACTCTCAAGTGACCTTGTCGGCGGGTCGACGGAACCCCAGAAAGGAAATTTTCCGCATGAGTCATGTGAGCAGTCACGCGAGCGGCCCGTCGCGAAAGCGGTCGGCACGGCCGGCGCGGTAGGGGGGAGACGATGGCGCCATTGAGTCAGAGCGAGAGGGTTGCAACGCTCTCGCCTGTAGCGGAAAGTTGGAGCGAGCTGCCGAGAGTTGATCGAGAGACGCTCATTCGAGAGCAGCGTGAGGATCTCTCGATTGAAGCGCTCGTGGAAAGCCAAAAAACGCGGCAAAAGTGCTGTCGAAGGAGCACTACGAGAAATCGGGGAAGAAGCGTGCTTTTGAAGTAGGAAGTCAGGTAATGCTGCTGCAGCCGTCCAAAAGGAACAAGCTTGAGGTTGATTGGGAAGGGCCCGCCAAAGTATTATCGAAGCTTTCCGATACCAATTGTGAAGAGAAATTAGGAAGGCGGCCGAACAAAATTTATCACAGTAACTTGAAAGCAGTCGTAAATTACTTTTAAGTGCTTCAGAGGAAGAGGAAGCAGAAATTTTGAGTTCGAGTGAGGTAATCGAAGGGGGATCGAAAGTATCCGGGAGCAGATAAACCTAGAGCCTATATTAAGTGAAGTCCGGAAAGAGGACCTGAGAAAGATTGTTTGGTGTTTGAAGATGTGTTTTCGGACCGTCCCGGAGAAACGACGGTGATCGAACACGATATCAAGCTAAGCGGTGAGGAGTCAATCAGTAGCAAGCCGTATCGTTGTTCCTTGTGGAACGTCGCAAGTGTGAGCCGCTCTTGGTGCCGCATAGGTATCGTCGCCTAAAAGTGGCCGGTTACTGAAGTGGAGCATGTTGCTCCACAGCGCAACTTTGACGTTCGTTAAAAAAAAAAAAAAAAGGAAAGGTAAACGCTAATGCAGGTGCATTGAGCGGTGCGTTCCAGCTAGTAACTTCTCAACCTTTCGGTTTCTCGCTGGCGATTCGGGGCAAAATTTTGACCTCATCACGACCTGGGCTGAGCGCTCTCGTTCAGAGTGATCTCAAGGGGCCAACTTTGTGGTATTCTAATTCGTTGCGTTGTTGTAATTGTGAAAAATTCAAGTTCTTACTTTAAGAGTCTTGTGTCCCACATGTGCCTCTTGATGTAGAGGGAAACAAAATTCCGATAGACACGTAGATAGGTATATGTTGTACTATACTTTGTCTGGTGTTCTGTCGGGTGACCGAGGGCACTTGCGTGTGTCGTGTGTTGTCTGTTGTCGACCGTCTTGGCAAGTTGCAGAACCGTCGACAAGTGCTGAAGCCGAAGATGGTCAGAAGAGACGAGTGAAGCTGGTCGACAAGTTGTGGCGACAAGCCAGTGGAGCTGGGATCCGTCGTCAAGAATGGGCTGTATTCCCGGAACAGTCTGGAGCTGTATTCTCCCCATGGCCCTGGAGGCGAACCTGGAGGGACTTGGCGACGAGCGCACCTGACATCCGAGCCCCGTGGAAGCAGCTCGTCTTTCCGGTGCATTGTCTGGCGGCGGGGGTGCTGTTATGCCAGCGAGTCCTCGTCAAACGTCCGTGCCTCTGAAAAAGGCAATCTGGGTCAAGGCCAGCCGCAACCCGCCCGACGCGAACATCTCAACGGCGTGAACACGCGCGGCGCCCTCTGGCCCAGGTGCAGTGAGTCAGCGGCGCACGTGACAGCGAGCCGGCGGCCGCGTGCCTGGTGGTCTGACGCATGGCGCGGCGCCCCATTGGAGGAGTCTGCCCTGACGACAAAGCGGCGCCTCTGATTGGACATTTTGGTTGGACCCTGTGTAAATAAAAGAAGCCTGCGGCGCGTCGCGATCGGCGGTCCTATGTGAGGAGAGAGCCCCGTGTCGGAGAGCCGCATGTGTGTGAGTCGGCGGTTTTAGGCGAAAAGCTGACCTATGTGTTAGAGAAAAGAGCTCGGCTTTTCGAGTCTCTGTCGGCCCCAGTGCCGAAATTGTAACGCTTCTGTATATATGCTGTACATAAACCTTGTTTAACTCACCGTCGTCTCGTCCGCTCGTCTTATCAGCTCTGCGCAGAAGCAGTCGCGAGCTGATAAACATACGCTACCAACAGTGGTGGCTTCGGCGGGATCGGCCCGTCCTACGCAACAGTGGTGGCTTCGGCGGGATCGGCCCGTCGTACGCAACAGTGGTGGAAGCGGCGGGATCGGTCCGTGTTTCTCAACAGTGGAGGTCAGCGGTGGGATCCACGGAGGCAGATTCTCAACAACAGAAGAAGAAAGGTGAAAAACCAGTCGTGCTCTGAGGGGCGGTGTTGTAGGCGTAAGTGACGAAGGGCAGTATGGTATCCCAATTCGTGTGGTTGGCGGCGACGTACATCGACAGCATGTCGCCGAGGGTGCGGTTAATTCGGTCGGAGACATTCGTCTGCGCGGGTGGTAAGCAGTAGTTTTGCGATGGACAGAATGGCACTCAGTGAGAATGGCATCGACGACTTCTGACAAGAAGACACGGCCTCGATCGCTGAGAAGCTCCTGGGGTGGACCGTGGCGCATATAAATCGATGTAGTAGGAAGGACGCAACATCACGCGCAGTAGCCGCAGGGAGAGCGGCGGTTTCGGCGTATCGCGTTAAATGATCTACGGCGACGATGGCCCAGCGGTTGCCAGTGGACGTCAGAGGAAGTGGTCCGTACAAATCGATACCTATGCGCCCAAACGGACGGTCAGGGCAAGGTAGCGGTTGCAGACCGGCTGGTGACATGTGTTGCGGACGGTTTTCGGCGTTGGCAAGCGAGACAGGAGCGAACGAACTGCTGGACGTCGGTACATCCCGCGCCAGAAGTAGCGTTGTCTAATGCGATGGTAGGTTTTGAATACCCCAGAGTGCGCGCACTGTGGATCAGAATGGAAGGATTCACATATCTCCGACCGCAGACTGCGGGGTATCACGAGTAGCCACTGCCGGCATCGGCGTCGTAATTGCGTCGGTGTAGGAGGCCGTCACGAATGGCGAAATGGTGAGCTCGACGACGCAAGGCACGCGTGGATGGCGTTGCGGACGGATCAGAGAGCAAGTCGATCAGTTGGGATCCAATATCCTTTCGCTGTTCGGTAGCGATGATGTCAACATCAATGGCAGAAACAACAACCGAGGATACTGAGCAGAGCACGTTAGCTTCAGGCAGAGGGGAGCGCGAGAGGGCGTCGGCGTCAGCATGCTGGCGTCCGTTGCGGTAGAGGACGCGGATGTCGTAGTCTTGTAAGCGAAGAGCCCAACGGGCGAGGCGGCCTGAGGGATCCTTCAATGAGGACAGCCAGCATAGTGCATGATGGTCAGTGACGACATCGAATGGGCGACCATACAAATAAGGTCGAAACTTTGTAAGAGCCCAGACGATTGCCAGGCACTCTTTTCCGTGACGGTGTAGTTTGTCTCGGCTCTTGTGAGCGTACGGCTTGCATATGCCACAACATAATCAGGGAACCCGGGTTTGCGCTGCGCCAGGACAGCGCCGAGGCCTACACCACTGGCGTCCGTGTGCACTTCTGTTGGGGCCGTAGGGTCATAGTGGCGGAGAAGAAATGGAGGAGACGTCAACAAGTGGCGGAGCTTCAAGAACGCGTTGTCGCACTCTGACGACCACGAATTGAGGGGCCCGTTACTTCCGAGGAGCTTCGTCAGCGGTGATATAATCGTGGCGAAGTTTCGTATAAAGCGTCGGAAGTATGAGCACAGGCCCACGAAACTACGCAGTTCTTTGACGGACGCAGGTTGGGAATTCGGGCACGGCCCGAAGCTTGACTGGGTCAGGAAGAATGCCATCCTTGGACACGACGTACCCTAGGATGGTGAGGTGGCGTGCTGCAAAGCGGCCTTCTTCAGATTTAGTTGCAAGCCGGCATTGCTCACACGTGCGAAAACTTTTTTAGACGTTGCAGATGGGTGGAGAAATCTGGAGCGAAGACAACAACGTCATCGAGGTAACCAAGCACGTGTGCCATTTCAAGTTGCGCAGTACGGTGTCCATCATGCGCTCAAATGTCGCAGGTGCATTACACAGACCAAACGGCATGACGTTGAATTCGTACAAGCCGTCGGGGTGTGATGAAGGCAGTCTTCGGTCGAGAGCGTCATCAGCCAGGGGTACTTGCCAGTACCCCGAGCGCAGATCAAGAGAAGAAAAAAATTGGGCTCCGTGAGAAGGCTGTCAATTGCGTCGTCGATGCGCGGCAGTGGGTAGACATCCTTGCGAGTGATCTTATTGAGCCGTCTGTAGTCCACACAGAACCGCACAGAACCATCTTTCTTCGCAACAAGAACAACAGGAGACGCCCATGGACTGTCCGAGGGCCGAAGAAGTCGCGTCGGAGCATATCGTCAACCTGCTCGTTAATTTGCCGGCGTTCAGCAGGCGACACGCGGTATGGAAGTTGCCGTAAGGGTGGATGGGCACCAGTGTCAATACGATGCGTAACAGTGGACGCGCGACCGAGAGAACTTCGCCGACATCGAAAGAAGAACGGTATTCTTGCAACAGGTCTAGAAGCTGGGAACGCTGCACTGACGTAAGGTTGTCATCAATGAATGGGCCAAATACATCAGGAGATGATGGGTCAGAAGTAGAAACAGCACTGATGGTACGTGAATCGGGACAACGCGAGTCTTCGGGTACGTCCAGGACTTGTGCGTCGTCGACTGCTTCCACTCTGCCGAGACATTCCCCTTGAACCAAGGTAACAGTGTACGGGGATGGGTTGGTCACAAAAATAGCGGCGTTGCCTTGGGTGATTTGCACGGTCGCGAAAGGTACTAGCAACCCTTTCCTCCTGGAAGCACGGTAGGATGGCGACAAAGTGCAATTGTGTCGGAGAGACCGGCTGCAGTAGACCAATACGCCCACGTCGAGCTTGGGAGGCACTATAGTATCGTCTTTCACAAGAATCTTTGTGCAGTTGTCGAGGACCGTCTTCTGGCGTCAAATGCGAGAAGGGCGAGAGTGAGTTCAATTTCGGCGGCGGACAATGAATGACGGCGTCGTTGCGGGAGAGAAATCCCATCCCAAGATGACGTCATGAGAGCATGCAGGAATGATGATGAATTGGGCGACATACAGAACGT
>WOVY01003838.1:0-27419 GCA_013436015.1 Rhipicephalus annulatus | reverse complement strand
TGGCCCGGCGGCACGTTAAGGATGCTCGCCCTAACTGGCTTCGTTTCTTCGTAACGCAGCTCGTCGTGCTTCCTGGCAGCCTTCCCGGTTCGGATCGAGAGGCAGCCCGTCGGTGTTCTACAGGATGCCGGCGTTCCGCAACCCCGGACCTGCAGAAACGCTCAACAGTGACTACAGTTTCCACGAGGATGGCCGTGATGACTGCATGCCTGCACAACAGTCTGCGCAGAATCATCTGCGCGGCAGGCTCATCTTTGGTGGTACGGCCCGCGCATGGATCGGACTTACTACGTGCTATCTGCAACCAGCATATTACCCCCCCCCTTGGAAAAGTCTATAAAGCCTGGTGAAACCATCGCCGCGACCAGTGGGCCCGGCGGCACGTTAAGGATGCATCGCCCTAACTGGCTTCGTTTCTTCGTAACGCAGCTCGTCGTGCTTTCCTGGCAGCCTTCCCGGTTCGGATCGAGAGGCAGCCCGTCGGTGTTCTACAGGATGCCGGCGTTCCGCACCCCGGACCTGCAGAAACGCTCAACAGTGACTACAGTTTCCACGAGGATGGCCGTGATGACTGCATGCCTGCACAACAGTCTGCGCAGAATCATCTGCGCGGCAGGCTCATCTTTGGTGGTACGGCCCGCGCATGGATCGGACTTACTACGTGCTATCTGCAACCAGCATATTACCCTCCCCCTTGGATAAGTCTATAAGCCTGGTGAAACCATCGCCGCGACCAGTGGCCCGGCGGCACGTTAAGGATGCATCGCCCTAACTGGCTTCGTTTCTTCGTAACGCAGGTAACGAATCAGCATTGCCTCTATGCTAAACGTACTAGCTCTCGTGCATTGTTTGTGCTGCCGGGCCCACGGCGATCGCTTGTGATAATATATGACTGTACATGCATGCTGATGAGAGTACTTTTGTTAGCAGGTGATGTCGAAACTAATCCCGGCCCCGCTACTAAGCGTCGGGCGACTTACTTGAAATGCTCAAAGTGTTACAAAATGGGCAGTCAGCTATGATCGAACAATTAACTTCCATTAAGGAGACGCTGTCCGAAAACGAAAAAAAGTTTAATGACATCAATAACAGACTCTACAAGATTGAATCCGACCTTAAGTCAATTCAAAGCATCAATCTCAAGCTTGAAAATATAGAAACAGTCACGAACAACTGCGGTGTTCAGGTGTCTCAGCTGACTGCTCGCGTTTGAAGATATGGAATGTAGATCTCGCCGATGCAACCTAGTGTTCTATGGCCTCGCAGACAAACAAACGGAGACGTGGCGCGATTCAGAGGAATTAATCATCCAGCATTGCGAAAAAAATCTTGATATAACAATTCAAGCACGCAACATTGAAAGGGCTCACAGGCTTGGCGCTTTTAAAGACAGAAAGAATCGACCAATATTGTCAAGTTTGCCCATTTCAAGGACAAGACCACATTCTTTCTAAAGGCGGCAAGCTGAAAGGCACTGTCTACGGTATAAGTGAAGATTTTCCTCCGCATACGCGCTTGGCCCGTAGACGCTTGGTTGAATTCGGCAAGGCTCAAAACATGCCCATCAAACTGCGCTACGATAAACTTATCTGTGGTAACAAAACATACGTATTTGATCATCCTACTCAGACTGTTGTCGAGTACAAACGTTAGCAAACTAGCAAAGAAAGTCGGCAACCCAGATAAGCCTTCTAAACATGATGTATCAATTCTTTACAGTAATATTCGTAGCCTCATACCGAAACGTGACGCCATAAGCAGCCTCATTTCATCCTCTTCTAGTAACGTCGTACTAATCACCGAAACTTGGCTCAATTCTCTGGTCTCAAGTCCTGAGCTCTTTCCCAACCTGCCTGAGTTCGATATCTTCCGCAAGGATAGGGACAGTTCTCGCGGTGGCGGTGTACTAATAGCCACTAATCGTCAATTGCAATGTTCCCTTGTAAGCGTGCAAACGCCTTTAGAAATGTTGTGGGTCCGCAGCCACGCAACCACGCCGCATATGCTCATTGGCGTCTGTTACCGTTCACCCAATTCTGAAAGTTCGTTTGCATCTGATTTTCATGACGTATTACATGAGATAACGCTTACTAATCCTAGTGCTCCCATCTTGCTTTTTGGCGATTTCAATTTTCCTTTCATTGACTGGTCCAAGCTATCCACCTGCCAAAACACTGATAAATGTCTCCAATGAATTCTTACACACGTGTTTAACGTTTGGTCTATCATAGCTTGTCACTTCTCCTACGCGCACAACGCTCATTCAGCAACGTTCTTGACCTTCTGCTTACGTCACATCCTGATAACTTTCTTCTCTTTCTTATATAGCGGTCTCATGACCACCCGCGATCCACACTAACGTTTCCCGGTAACATGATAAAAAAAAGCGTCAAATCGAGAAATTACTGACTCTTTACGACAAAGCCGACTATGTCGCTAATGAACAACGACTTAGCAGCCTTTTATAGTGAATTTCCTCAACTTACGATCAACAATCCACTGAATCTAATTGGCTTTATTTAAATCCAAGATGCAGGACTTGATCAAACTTTACCTTCCAACAATCACTATATGTGAAAGATCTCGTTCTCCCTGGTTTATGGCAGTCTAAAACGTATGAAAAACAAGAAGAAACGACAGTTTCGTTCTGCCAGACAATCGAACTCTCGACTAGCTGGGCACAAGTATAAAGTACAGCCAAAGAATACATGGCATTATTGGCATTGGCAAAGAGAAACTTTTTTTCAACCACACTACCCAACATGCTTCGGGACAACCCACGCCGCTTTTGGAAAATAATGAAACCGGGATGATAAAACTACACTTTCTCTTTGTGACAATTCTGGATCCCCTATTGCCGATTGTGACGTTCCATCTGTCTTGAACTCTACATTTTGTTCGTTTTACTAACGAAGCTAGCGGAGAACTTCCTGAATATCCGCATTTTTGCTTTCCGCAAATGCCGAAGATTGAGTTCAGCTCAGAGGGAATCGTTAATGTAATCAATCAATTAAAAAAATTCTTCATCATGTGGTATAGATGGCATCAATGCCAAAATTCTTAAAAATACTAAGCATATCTCTGGTTCCATACTATCAATCATTTTCCAACAGTCGCTCGATACAGGTGAAGTCCCATTGGACTGGAGAATTGGGAAGGTCATTCCGGTCTTCAAGAAGGGCGATCGTTTATCTGCAGGTAACTACCGCCCCATCTCGCTCACTAGTGTTTGTTCTAAGATCATGGAACATGTCATCTTCTCTCATGTTGCCAGCTTTTTATCATCTGCAAGTTTTTTTCACCCAAACCAGCATGGCTTTCGTAAAGGTCACTCCTGTGAGACCCAACTAACATTATTCCTGCATGACATCCATCTCCACATAGATCGTAACATCCCAGTTGATACACTGTTTCTAGATTCGAAAAAGCATTTGACAAGGTGCCTCACTCTCGTCTCCTACTAAAAGTCTCGCGTCTAAGCCTTCACCAGTATGTTTTCAACTGGATCAAAGCATTCTTAACAAACCGCAAACAATTTGTGCATGTTAATAACCTTTCTTCCAACCTCTCCCCAGTTCTGTCTGGCGTGCCCCAAGGTACCGTCCTCGGGCCTCTCCTATTCTTGATATATATTAACGACATTCCACTTTCTGTTCAATCTAACATTCGCCTTTTTGCGACGATTGTGTCCTTACCGTCCAATACATAACTCTACCGATGTTTCTTCCTACAGCATGACCTCTTACGCATTCAACAGTGGTGTAACACTTGGCTGATGTCTCTGAATACGAATAAAACATTGCTCATTTCTTTCCATCGTCGCAGAAACTACGCGCCGGCTACTTACACCATCAAACAACTGTCCTATAGCTGCTACTAACTCAATCAAATATCTAGGTGTCCATCTTTCGAGCGACCTATCATGGGGTGACCACATAGATCACATAGCTCACTCCGCTAACCGTGCCCTTGGTTACGTACGCCGCAACATTTTCATGGCACCACCTTCCGTTAAACTACTCGCTTATATCACCATTGTCAGACCTAAACTTGAATATGCATCTGCCGTCTTTGACCCCCACCAAACAAATCATATTAAAATTCTGGAATCTGTCCAGAACCGAGCAGCCAGATTCATTGCTTCAGATTACTCCCGTTACTCTAGCATCTCCAACCTAAAAAACCAGTTAAAGCTTCCTACCCTCGCTTTTCGTCGTCATATTGCACGTTTGTGCCTTTTCCACAAATTCTTTCATTCAGCCACACGTGACAACCAGCTCATCCAACCAGTCCATCGAGGCCATCGCAGAAGTCATCCAACGCTGTAATTCCGCCACGTGCTCACACCACATCATTTCAACAGTCATTCTTTTTGCGCACCGCCCGAGACTGGAATGACCTTCCGGAAGAGGCGGCAGTCATCCGCGATTCTGCGCGCTTCAAGAATGCCATACAAGCAGCAGACTCACTGCATCTTAACCATTACTTTTGATACCGCCTTTCATCGCCCACCCCTCATGTAAAGTTCCATACGGAACCTTTGAGGATATAATAAATAAATAAAAAATAAATAAATAATGCAGCAGTGATGAAAAATAGGGCACTGTGCAATTACAATAGGTATGATGTTGTGAGAGGAATATAGAAAGGGGTCCTGGTTCCTGGGCTGACGTTCGGCAATGCGGTCTTCTGCATGAGATCAGAAGTTCAAGCAAGATTAGAAACTAAGCAACGTGGAATAAGTAGGCTTGCTTTAGGAGCTCACTGGAATACACCAAATCAGGGAGTACAAGGTGATATGGGATGGACATCATTTGAGGGCAAGGAAGCTAGCAGCAAGATAAAATTTGAGAAGCGATTGAGAGAAATGGGGGAGGAGCGTTGGGCTAGGAAGGTTTTCAGCTACTTGTACTTGAAGAATGTCGATACAAAATGGAGAAAGCGAACCAAGAAGTTGACTGGAAAGTACTTAGAAAACAGCAGGTGGCCAAGCCAAAAAGAACTATCGGTTAAAAAGAAAGTGAAGGAAAGGAAGACTCACATGAGGAGAATGGACATGATTGAGAAGTCTGCACTAGAGATCTATCGAACTTTTAAGCAGGAAATTGCCAAGGAAAGGATCTATGATAATACTCGGGGTAGTTCTCTACCGTTTGAGGCCAGGACGGGAGTACTGCGAACCAAGACATATCGGGCCAAATACGAAGTGGTAGACCCAGTATGCAGTGCGTGTGGAGAGAAAGAAGAAACTGCCGAACACTTGATAATGTTCTGTAAAGGGCTTCACCCTATAGTTCAAGATGATGGCGCAGAGTTTTTCAAAGCACTGGGGTTTAGCGACAGGGAGGGCAAAATAGACTTTAAGCGGGTAGACTTAACTAGAAGGAGGTTAAGTGATTTGTGGCTAAAGTCAAGGCATGAGTAAAAATTAAACTCATCACTGCAAAGTACGAATCCTCAAACTCACTTTTTAAGAGAAAAATATGGCTTTTGGTTCATTAAGCATTACGGCTTGGTGGCGCTAGCCACCGCCCGATCTAAAGGGTACAGCCATATCCATCCATCCATCCATCCATCCAACTGCAAAGGCTAGATAGCGGTACATTGCTGCCTTCCAACCATTGCCGGAGGTGCTTTTTTGCACCGCAAAACTGTAGGACGGCGTTCCGTAGCCCGTCGTATTGGCGGGAGCTCTGAGAGAAGTAGTTGAGGTGGCGCTTGAGGTCAGGTGGGAGTACGTACTCGAAGACTTCAAACATATATTCCCGGAGCCTGATGCAGTTGAGCTCCAAGGCAGCTTCGAACACTTGGAATCATGACTCGATGTCGGAAGTGTGGAACGGTGGTAGAGGCGGGTCAAAGTGTAGCTGCAAGGCTTGAGCTGGCTGGAACATGGCCACGAAGCTCAGTGGTCGCAGTACAGCGCTGGTCCCTTGTCCGTGGGTCTGTGATCCCCATAAGTAGAGCAACGAGAGACGAGACGGCGGCAACGAGCCCTTGCCGAGATCACAGTTTTTATTAGACACGTGGGCGTAGGCGGAGTCGCGGCTTCTGCGTCCAACTAGGCCGTGAGCAAGGCCATTCTGCAATTCCACGCGGCTCGCTTCTTTTCTGGCGCTGCCAGCTCGCCAAATCTAGCGGGGTATTGGAATACGCATGTCCTGTGTGGGACCCGATGCAGGCGAACTGGAATACGCATGTCCTGTGTGGGACCCGATGCAGGCGAACTTGATTGATAAGCTTGAAAAAATACAAAACAGAGCTGCGCGGTTTGTTTTAGGGCGGTACGAGCGGAGAGACCGCTGCAGTGCTATGAAAGCTGAATTGGGTTGGGAATTGCTTTCTTTACGCAGGAAAAAAAACTGCGTTTGAAGTTTTTCTTTTCTGTTTTTCATGGGCAGGACTGGGATTGACCGTCATAACTATTTCAGGGAACCCAGCTACATATCTAGTCGACATGACCACCGACGCAAAGTGAAAGAGTATCGAGCAAGAACGACCATGTTTTATAATTACTTATTTGTGATGACCATTAGAGATTGGAACCAGCTGCAAGACAAGCAAGTGTGCTGTATAAACGAAGAATTGTTTTATTCCAGTCTGTAACCCCCCTGCTGTAACGCCTTTTTGAGCAAAGCGGGGCACTCACCGAATAAAGAATAAATAAAGAATAAAGGGGTGCTACAAGTGTTTCGAAAAGACTCTAAAAGACCACTCTTCTAGCTTTCGCTGTGACTTTGCTACGCCTTCTGCACAGGCCTGGTGTTTTTTTTTGTTTTTTTAAGAGGTGTAGGGAGAATATGTTTGAGACCTGTGTGCTAGAAGGTGCGCGTTCAAAACCACAGGCAGCTGACATTTTCAGTAAGGCGTCTCTCATAAAAATATCATTGTTTCAAAACGTTGAACCCAACCAATTCATATGACGCCGTTCAACACACTTCAATTTGCGGTTGCGCGCAGGTGAACAAGGACGTGCTTCACTGCTATTGGCCGTGAGATATAGGGGAGTCACCGCCTGGGAAGCAGCTTACTGAAGCACACCTATGGTACAATTGCCTCCGAAATGGCGGACGCGCGGAGTGTAGATCGATGCCTGCTTTGTCTTCTAGCTAGATCGTGTTTTCGTGTGCGAGCACGTAATGCACATTTTCAAAAATGGTTTGTTCGGTTATGTTAGCGCGAGCTTATAACTGCTCGCACGTAGGCCTGAAACGACGTGCGAAAGAAATTGGCCTTGCTCGGTTGGTAATACAACTTTACCACTAAAGTGAGTACAGCTGTCCACACTGCTGTGTATTGTTCTTGTACCCTTGATTCGCCAGATAATTTCAGTGTGAGTATCGCTTTATGCTCCATAAACATCCTATTAAACCAGTACTTGTTATCACCCAAACATGAAGGGTACTATTACCTGGTGTATTAATACCGCGTTTATTCGCTCGGTTGTAAACGAAAGCGAGGCTCTAGGCTATGCACTCACGTGTTGTTGTTAGGTGCATAACTACGTCAATGTAGTTTATTGAATATGCGATGAGATTTGTTGGGCTTATTTGGCCATAATACCACTACAGAAAAATATTACTGTGAAGTAAGTGTGACATTTTGGTGCCTAAACTTTACTTAAAACAGCGTTGCGGCGCGCAATTTTAGGTTGTTGTGCAATTTACGCAGAAACACTCGTTAACTAACATTTAATGCAGATGACGTGCGCTATATTTATGTTGTGTAGTTTTAGACAAATTCTTCCCTTTTTTTATCTTGTGTTGAGTATTTGTGTGACATTGTATGTAACAGCAGAAAGGAAGCGGTCACGCTTTTAAAAAAAAACTTGCTCATCCCATAAATAACCCGAGCCTATTGTATCACTTTCATGCACGTAATCCATCAATAGAAGCTATATGATCAGCCTTTATATAAGATTTTACACTTTTACTGGCACAAGAACATGTGCGTACTTTGTAAACGTTAGCGTAGGGCAAAGGGCTGCCTGCCACTGAGCTCTCCTGACTAGCCTTTTGACGGCCCACATTTAATGAACAACAAATTAAGAAATAAATGACCCCACCTTGTGAGGAATCGCGACTGCATTGCGTACCCTGTTAGCGGTGTTTCGCACGAGAGGACCCAGCGTTATACTCGGCGGCAACTTATCTTGGCATTGGAGCGAAGACCACAGAGCTAAATTTCGTGAGTAACCGCAGTTTCACAATATCGCGTGTATTTTCAACGTAAAATACAAACGTTTACCCTTAATTTTCTATGTTTAGCTTGTTGAGACAGAACGCATCTCACATCAGTAAAATGTTTGTATTTATTTTAATTTATTCGTTGTGACTTCGTGTTTTTGAACGCGTGAGAAAATGCCGAGA
Source organism: Rhipicephalus annulatus (assembly GCA_013436015.1). Taxonomy (NCBI): domain Eukaryota; kingdom Metazoa; phylum Arthropoda; class Arachnida; order Ixodida; family Ixodidae; genus Rhipicephalus; species Rhipicephalus annulatus. Next base: position 19,050 of record WOVY01003838.1, on the reverse strand, counting down.
AACGCGGAGCAGCGTCTGCGTTTACATGAAACGCTGATGGTACTACCCCGTCATTTTCCATAGCGTGACGAAACGGGTGCCACATCAGACTGAACTTTATATGCCTTCTTGAGCGAGTCCCTAGTATCACCTATACTTATACGTCACAAATTTGCCCAGTGTCCTAGATACTTCAATCACTGCTCAAAAGGTCCGCTTCATGTTAGAAGATATCCGCGAGAATTCAGCGCCAGCTCCTGACCACATCCGGTACACGACACATCGAAACCTCAACGACGCAGATCTTACGTTGGTAGACACGTTCAACGAGCATTGGCGGAACGGCACGCTACCCCAAGCATGGCAACATGCGGAAATTTTCTCTATTTCAAAACCCGGGAAACCCTTCTCTTTCGAAAACTTACTACCGAGTTCCCTCACGTCTTGTACAGGCAAGCTCATGGAACATGTTGTCTAGCGGCACTTTCAGCCGTTTTTTGAGAGCCAGTATTTCTTCTCGCATACGCAGTTTGGCTTTCGCTCGCACTTATCCGCGCAAGATGTGTTCCTCCAGTTGAAAGAGCAGGGCTGCGTCCATGGCGGGGTGTCCGAACTCACGCTTTGCTTGCGCTGAACCTTAAGTCGGCCATTGACCATGTGGAGCATGAATTCATTCTCATTAACCTCGCTTAATCACGCTGCGGCGTTCGCGTTTAAAACTATGTCAGAGCTTTTCTTCGTGATCGTATTGGAACAATTGGTATCGGCCCGAATCACTAGAGTATCATCGCCATGTTCCGACGCGTAAGTAATAGACGCTCGGGACTTGGGGAGTGGCACATGCTTCGACAAGGGGGTGCGTGCATTATAAGCCACTTCACTTATCACCAGCCATTTCACCAGCTGACGCAAGGACAACATGAACGGGTAGACACACTCATCCGTAAGGCCATCAAAGTCGCTATGAACTTTCAACACTATACTTCTACGCAGTGCGTTTTGTCATAAGGAGTGCACAATACTTTCAATGAAGTACTCGAGGCCCAGTGGATTAGTCAGTGCCAACGCCTTTTTTTCTCACACCGACGTGTTGAGACGAACTCCAAGACCTGGGTCACCCAGCCCCCCTGCACCTCCGGAAACGCAGGGTACTTCCGTGCCACTCGAGATAGCTCGTGTGCTTCATGTATATTCTTTGTCACGCAACAAGCACCCTGAGCGCAACATCAGTCGTCGGCGGGCATGGGTGAGATACCAGAACCACACTCTCAATAACGTTGAAGAGAATAGGGTGTACTACAAGAACGCGGCTCGCACGACAAACGGACACACAGAGGTGGTCGTTCGCGGCACTCATGAGTTCATAATTGCGGCCTAAATATCTTCCCCATCTTCAGCTATTCATTCGGGCGAGATCCTGGTGGTTACTTTGGCCATACAACACACCTTGTGCTGCTTCCCCGCCGAAACATACTATATACTAACCGATTCGCAAGCAGCATGCCAGGCTTTTCTAACAGGTCGTGGCATTCCTAAATCTCGCATTCTATTCTCTTAGCACATCCAAAGTTGCTTCATACAACAGCCACAATCGTACACCTGCTTTAGACTCCTGGTCATGCCTCCCTGTCGGGTAATGAACTCGCTCTTGTGGCTGCTCCAGAACTCACCCTCCAAGCGGCCCCACGCAGTGAAATCGCCAACACGGAGCCAGGTTCCCCACTTCTCACATATTACGAAGTCACACAACATAATCTACGCGAACGACAGCAATACAAACTCCCACCAGACTCCTTCACATGCGAGGAGGCTTCGCACTTCGCCAACTTCAAACCCGAACTTTCATTTCATGGATAAAATACACCTGACTCGTTTTACTGACGCCTGTCCGGGCTGTGGAACTATCCCCACAACTTTCCATGTTACTGTAGAGTGCTCCGCCACTTACGTCCCTTCCTTCCCTCTAATCCTTCGGTCCACGAGTACACCAGAGGAGGTTACGCCCAGCGAGTATAAGGTAGGAACCCTTTCTTGTCTTCTATGCCTTGCTGAACAGCAAAAAATTTGCAGCGTGCGTGTTAACTAAAAGCCGAGTTCTCCTGTCTCTTATTCCCCCTTAGCAGCCAGTGGCATGTACATTGAGCACTATCTTTTATTGTTCAACAACGCACGCAAGAAATCTCCCACCGACCCCAACTTGGAGGTCAAATTGTTATGCTTGTTGCACACTACTACAACGGCTAGAGGGAAGAACGGGTGCCGCTATAAGGAGCTTCGCCCCAAAAAATGAGCGCGTGTCTGTGCCATCTGTGATTTCCATGGCGCAATGGTCTGTTTATTCATGCGGTTTTTGTTTGCAAAAGTGTTTTATGGAACTATGGTTAGATTTCACAATGAAGTGGGCACTAATTATTTCAGCGGTAAAGACCCTACCTTACCTGACATTGTAAAAACAAAGAGCGTATATGAATATAAGTGCCATTACATGCTAAACCACTTACAAGGCACGCCATGGTGAAGTTCTCCGGAAATTTTCCCCATATATTGTTTTTTACCTTGCGTGCACATCGCTCAGTACGCGGTTTACTATCATTTCACTGCCATGGAAATGCAACCCTCCCACCCTTCAATATCAGAGTTTATATACGAAGCAATTGTTTGTGCCTTTTTACTGCACTTAATACAATGACTACGGCTATCTTTCGATAAAAGTTATATTCCACCACTGTGGCCAAGGTTTGAACCCGCGTTCGCTATGTTAGTAGTTGAGCACCGGAATGGCTGTACTGCTACAGCAGATTGATGTGAAGGCCTGCTGCATGGGTAGCCGTAATGAAGGTTTCACACAGACCGGAACCATCACACAAATGCGATTTAAGCATACTATGAGGAGCAAAAAGCACTTCAGTAAAATCAAAGTCGCATGAACAGGGCAGAGTTGACGCTAATATTGTTTTATAAAAATCTTCCGTATTTACAGCAAAAGACGACATTGCGAAGAGCATGGCACGCATGGCTCGCACAGTATTTTGTTTTTAAAAGCAAAGCTCCTTAGAGGGGCCGTGCAACACTTTCTCAGCATGGTCAGAAAACGCTGCTGATCGGCAGTAGAGGCTCCCGACAAAACGCAAGACAAATATTATAGCGCAGCACGCGGACTGCAATTCACTATAAATTATAACAGTCAGCCTAAAATAGCTTCCTATTCTTTCGAAATGACGGAATAATCCCGAAAATCCCTCACAGTAAGCCCATCTACCAGCCATTGGCTGATTTGAACTTGGCGCGCTTGGTTGTCCCAGAGGTCACCGCGAGAGGCCGTCACTTATCCAAGCGTGCGCGCGCGATCTTACTGGGAAGGCCGTGCATTCGAAAAAGCGAAAAAGCAGAATGAAAAGAGTGCTTAGGTAACGAGGCGCGAGTAACGTTTTTCTTTGTTTGTTTTTTTTTTGCCCCTCTCGTTCCTCCCTGCTTGCCTTCTAGTACTTGCGTTGGGACAAGAGAATGCGATTGCAGCGTATGACAAATCTTTGTAAATCCGCTCGTACTGGATGAATTCTTAAATATTTTGCGGCTTGAATATGTACGGTAATATGCTTTTCCAGTGAAATAATTTGATGGTTACTCAAAAAGTATTTCATGGCCTCTTTAAGGCGTTGGTTGAGAGTCCCACCGTAATCCTATATAGCCACCTCTCGTCAGTTCTTTGACCGGCCGTGAAGGTGTTTCTTTTACTAATAACGAAATGCATATACGCTGAAAAATGCAAATGGTACGATAATAGAGTATGGTACTTGTAAAATGACAAATATTGAAAATTCCAGCATATCTAAGGAGTGAATGATGATGAGTGGCGCAAAGCGTTTGTCATTTCGCCCAAGCTTCCAGCCACCCATTCGTTCTTAGTTCCATCCATCCGCGCGTCCGTCAACCCGTCCAATCGTTCGTTCGTCCATCTGTTCATCCGTGCATCTATCAATTCGCACATTCGTTCATGCGTTCACTCGTCTATGCGTCTCTTCGTACGTCTATCTGTGCGTCCGTTCGTTCACGCGTCCGTCCCTGCGTTCATCAATGCATCCATTCGTCCATCCGTCGGTCCGTGTGCCCATTCGTTTTTGCTTGAAATAGACAAATAGACAGACGATGAATGGACACGGCCATCGGATTATTCACGGTTCGCCGATAAAAAGTATGATACGCGCAAGGCAGCGGCGGCTCGCGCTCGAAAATAGAACACCAATGTGCGACAGTGCGAGAAAATAGGAAGGACGTCACATGAAGACGTTGGCGATCACGTGTTCATCGGTGACGCCCTATACTAAGGGGTGCGGTGTAGTAAAATATAAGCTGTTTTGACGTGCGCGCACACTTAAAAGATCGACTGATGGACAATGCAGCACAGCGGCGTATGCGCTAGGCGGCGGTGGCTCGCACTCGGAGACAGAACCACAATGTGTGAACGCGTGAGGCAGAAGCTTCCCTGAAGCTGCGCAGTGGTGATGATTGATTGATTAAAGCTTTATTTTGTTCTTGACAAGACACAGGGAAGACCCCGCGCCACCCAGCTAATCCCACTTAGGAACCGGCAAACCAATCTCGGCGGCCTGTTCATATTCACTCTGGACGGCCAGGGTTTGATCGTTAAGTTCGGGGCTGCGTAAGAGCACAGCCCACCTGTCCTCACTGAGGGCGGAGCTGATGGATTCACATTCCCACAACACATGGTTGAATGTTCCTAACAGTCCGCAGGTAGGGCAATTCGCGCTTGGATACCGTTCAGGGTACATGGCATGAAGAACCGCAGGGCTAGGATACGCACTAGCTTGCAATAGTCTAAGGATAGCTGCCTGCGCCCTGCACAAGGAAGACGGCTGACAAGATCCCGGCGTAGGAGAACGGGAAGCCAAAGCAGCGTGGCAGCGGCGTGCGGTCCAAGCTTCGCTCCACTTTCCATCAGTCAGACCGTGGATATGCTATCATTTTCTTTGGTTACGCCCAGTGACAATTGATATTTGAAACCGACTTGCCTTTTATATCGCTGGTGGCCAGAAGCACTTCATGTGTCTTGTTTGTCTTTCTCTGTAGTTGTCTTGAGCTGTAAACACGGAAGCTAGATACCAATTAGCTCAATTAGCCACCCCAACATTGCTTCGAAAAAGTAGGAAGCTTCTAAAAGCGAAGATCTGCTACGAAGCAAAAGACGTTTCAGTTTTATTTCGGCGTGCTGCAACTCACAATGTAACTGCAAGAGAGCATCGCATGACGTTCAGTTCAACGCAAACACTTTGACTTGCGTTCTGGAACGACTAAATGCACTAAATTTGGACATACGCACGATACTAAGGACGACGTATACACGCGAGCGATGTATTTTACGATCAGTGGTACAAAGTTTGCTTTGTCAGAAGGCTGAGGCAATGTTCGTTTTAGCAGTTACATTCCTGATACATCTCTCGCTTCTTGTGCGTTCAACTGTTAAAGCACGCATCCTAGAATGTTACGTTCAAGTTTACTTTTGGTTTGTATATACTGCAAACGGAGATACAAAAGTGTTCATGTTTTCGGTGTACATTGATAGGCATAACCAAGGCCTCTGAGATGGTAGAACCTGAATGAGGCCACTACCAACATTTCGCAATTTACCTGCATTATGTACGTGTTAGCATGTGGTAGTTGAAGCCTGAACTTAGAGCGTTCAGAGCCCTACGTGCGCGATGCTGTGTGGTGGCAAAAATTTCAGATTATCGGTTGGTGCGGCATGTGCGACGCTTGTCGTGCGCGTCAACCGTCTGCATTTACCACGGTGTGAATAAGATTGGTTGATTGATTCGTAGGATTAAACCTCCCTAAACCACCACATGATTATGAAAGACGCCGTAGTGGAGTGCTCTGAAATTATTTACAACCTGGGGTTCTTTAACATGCACCCAAAAATGAGCGCAAGGGCCTACAACATTTCCGCCTCTGTCGGAAATGCTGCCGCCGCGGTGATTCAATCCCGCGACCTGCGGGTCAGCAGCCGAGTACCTTAGCCACCTGACAACTGCGACGGGGCCCGCACCGTGGTCAGAGGCTCTGTTGAGCTTCATGTTTGAAGTTATCGCTGTTCTCAGTCAAGGAAACTCAGAGCGATAAATAGACACGTAATTTATCAAACTTTTTTATGCGACTGGCTCTGCAGAACGAGAAGTAATTCACTGACCCAGCAGGTTCGCAACGGTACGTATCCAGAACTCTCACCCCTATACTTCGCGGCAACTACGGAAAGCGGTACAAATGAAGTCCTTTATAGTCGTGGCAATACACAGCCTAACAATAGCATAAATTTACACCTGTCTTGCTTAAGCGAAGAGCTCTTGCGTGCGCTCTTGTTTACGCCGTCCTTCCGGTGAGTGAACCAGCAAGCACTGCATGGCTTTGCGGTGACACGTTTGACTAGCAAAGATAAATTTGTAGCTCCGTTTGGCAATGTTCAATGCGCAAGCACACCTGATATTTAGCTGAATCGTTGCTTCACGCACGATTGATGCATGTGAATGCGCAGCCGACTCTTAAAGGAGTAACGCTTTGCATTGCCCAAACCTCAGCAGGGGAACAGGGGAACTACGTGTCTTTAAAACTCTAAAGTATGACGTCTATATCCGAAAGATGGTTGCGTCTGTCTCTTTCACGGTACCCTTATTTTTCGTCTCTTCATTTTGGCCATAGCGACACTATAGTATCTTACTACAAGTGCTTGCTCTGCAAGCGTTGCTGGATAGCCAAGTGTTTACGACTCTCGTTGCTGGCTCCTTGATAAATTGGTGTGAATCGCACCTCGCCAACAACTTTTGCTTCCTTTCACTTCTGCATCTCCCGCTAAAGGGAGCCATGTGAAGATGTGTAGCAGCGGTTGCTGAGGCTTTCAATAACGGCTACGTTGAAGCTGGCTCGCATCACACGAAATGCAAGTAAAGACGCCATTGAGTGAATTCCGAACGTGCGATACAGTGCTTTCATATTTTCAAGCATTAAGAGCCATAGAGACTCGACAGGAACACTGAGGCAGAAAGACAATAACGTGCATTGTCCTTGTTCCTGTCTCCTAGAAGATCTTGGTTCATACCTATAAGGAGGATTGGCCATATTGTAACTTATAATGTAACACGTTTTATGCAATATTTGCTAAAAAAAGAGAAAACAGATAAGAACATTAATAACGTTCCGTAAATAAAGGGGAAAAGGGCAAAAGGATTCAATAAACCAGAATTAGAAAAAAATTGCAAAAAGAAGGCAGACAAGAATTTAATTCATTTGGCAGTAACCGTAGCAGCGTATCCTTCTGGTTGCCTGAATGAATTTATGTAGCGCTGACAGAATAGCGCTGCATCCCGCACCCAAATGATTGGCTTGCAACAACAACAGGGTGATTGTATTGGCTGCCCATCTCAGCGTACCAATCGGCCTCTCAAGAATTATTCAGCGTAGTGAGGCGAAATGATGCCAAGTGATAAGTAAGTAGCTAAGATTGGGATGATGAAAGTAACCACGATGGTTCAGATGATCACGACAACACGTTGAACAACTGGGCTGCTTGCTCACTTCTAGGCCAGCTTCGGTTTATTACACACTGACTTTTACTTACAAACAAAGGCCGGGATGGCCACTAAACCAACCCCACAGTAATCACTGGCATGTATTATTAATAAACATCGGCGTTACTTGCCGAGTCCTTCGTATACTGCACACATTGAAACCCACTTCTCGATGTATTATCAACCTTGGATCAGAGTCCCCTCTGTCCCCGCTTCCCGATCTCGTTTTCGAGCACCAAGCACCCTTTCTCTCCATTTTTCCCGTCTCATCTAAGACAGCCTCGTTGGACGAACCCCTACACGATATTCCACCAGTGGAGCAAACAACTGCCCTTTTCTAAGAGATGGGTCTCCACCTCTGCGTTTCCACGCTTTGCTACCCTCCGAGCATCGGCTAAGAACAAATCTGTCATTTCAACGACAGTACAGCCTAAATGATACTTTCGTACGACAAAAAGCCTGTCTAGACGGCCAGTCGGCTGGTTGGCATTGCTAGACACGATTCTGTCTTATATCCACACATATTGTTACAGCATGGCGCCACATTATCTTGTCGGGAGCCGTATCGCGTGTAGCGACAGCGACCGCTTAATTCTCAGTCTGGCTCACTGTGAGACCACTGCCACCGTGCGGGAGACTCCCCAGCACAAGGTGCGGTAAACAAAGGCTCACGCGGTTCGACGACAAAAGACGCATTCCAAGGAGATTGGCTTAGTCCGCGTCTGCAGCTGTGTGCAGCCTCTTTTCATTGACTTCCCTTTTTGTCGGGCGCCGTCTATCGACTGGCCATCCTTCGTGTGCCCCAAACATAACTCCTTTCAACCTAAGAATATTTTATGTACGCTTGTTGTACATACAGCTTCAAGAACCGTATGGGGAGAGGGGGTGTCCTACTTGGTGCACTGCCGGCGCATCTAGTCATGCGTAAACAACATACAAAAGTAACTAAAACAACAACAACAACAAAAACATGTTACAAGGGATTCACTATAACGTCAATACATCTTTAAAAAGCACTATCACGCAAGTGTCCTTTCCGAAAATGTTTGTGGTCATCCAAACACACAAAGTCACGCAGAAGACCACGAGGAAAAGCACACACTTGAAAATAAAAAAGTGCAGAGAACCGCACTCTAGTAATCAGACCCGCGCACAAGTCGGATCGTAAGTCGTAGGTTGGACCCTGTCCCGTACATTTCTTGGTGCACCATGGCAATTAATTAACATTAAGACATCATGCTCTTGCTACCTGCCTAAATCTAACAAACCTCCATACTGCTATACTTCAAGCGTGCCATTTTGTAGTATTAGTCAAAAAAAGAAAAAAATCCCACCCATCTTCCTAGGCTTACTCTACTGATCCCAACTGTGAAATCGCCACAAGGCATTGGCGCACTTATTAAGAGATCTCTTTATGTGAGAAAATGAGATGTCGTACTTCTGTAATGCCACAGCGGGTTTTTGGTGTATAGCGACACCACGGACCCGAAATAACTAGGGATTTTGACTCCCTCCCATGCCTAGCCATGCGTATCTTTGCCGTGTACTTTAGCCACTAGACCACCGTGGTGGGGCAGGGGAAGGGGGAGTTGAGAGGACGCCGGGTGATAGGACTTTGAAGGCTCCCCGGCAGGGCAACGCACTCCTTTTGCCCTACCCTCACGCAGATGGAACCCCTGGCCTGCCCCACACAGGGGAAATCGGCAGTCGCCTTTTTCTTTCTCTCCCTTCTTGCATCTTCGTCTTTATTTCTCACTTTTGATCTGTCCTGTCTTCTACTCCCTTCTATTTGCTTCCAAACTCCCTGGTGGCTAGGGTCAACCCTGTGCAAATAGCCTATCTTGGGCTAGGCGCATTGATTATAGCAGTGTTGTACGGCGGATGCTACAAGCTTTTTGCATTTGCAAGCTTGCAGAATCCCGTCGTTTGACTCTATGGTGGGTGGTTGCCAACGCTGCTGAATGAAAATAAAACCGGCATGCTTAGAGCAATCTCTTTACATACTGATCGTACTGGCTTCAAGCGAATACGCACCAATGACATAAACTTTTTCAACACGCCAATCAAAACATTTTCTCACTTTCATGCCAATCACTGTGAGAAAACTGGAAAGCAAGCCAGGACCGTCTTTTCCTTCGTAGTTGTTAAATGTCTTACCGAAACTCTTTGGGCCGAGTACAAACTTACCAAAATGGCCAGCGGAGACCTCCTCCTCGAAGTTTGAGATTAAAAAAAAGTTTGAGAAACTACACATTCTTACAACAATTCGTGACACTCCGATCATTGTAACACCACACAGATCAATGAACACAACTCGTGGAGTGGTATCTGACAATGACTTAATGAAGCTGACCGAGACTGACCTTTTGGAGGGGTGAAAGAGACAAAATGTGACCAGTGTACAGAGAATTATCATCAGAAGAAACAATAAGGAAACACCATCAAAACACCTAATACTCACGTTTACGTCTAATAAATTGCCAGAAACCATTTAAACAAGGTACACGAAGACCTCTCTCAGGCAATACATATCACAGCCCCGTCGTTGCTTCCAGTGTCAGCCTCTAAAAGCTGTCGTGGTCACCAGACCTGTGCACAGTGTGGGGCCCTAGTCCACATGTCTGAGAACTGCAAAGAGCAGCCGCACTGTGTAAACTGTGACGGAAGACATGCTGCATGTTCACGTTCGTCTTCATAATAGAAGAAAGAAAAAGAGATAATAACGCTGGAGGTGAAAGAAAACATTTCTTTTAAGGAAGCAAGGAAAAGAGTCTCAACATTTTATGGCCCAACATAGGCTGATGTGGTGTGTCAGGGGGCACCTCTGCACCAGCCCTCGCCACTCCCTCGGCCCACACATATCCAACAGGTGGTTGTGGCACCTGCCCCCAAGGCGGCTGTAGTCCAGCCTACTGTGCTTACTCCCGAACAGAGACCGGAGAGTCCAGGGTCCTCATGTCTCAAGACGTCACCTCACCAGGCGAGGTCCGGAATTTGAACAACCAGCTCGCACGTGCGGGCCCCCAGTGCTTCCGATGAGGCAATGGATACGTCAGAAAATTTAGTGCCGAAAAAGCGGTGTGGCTCCTTAGAGCGCGTTAAAATAATAAAAAAAGCCTATAACGGGGCCTGGTGATGGACGTGTTACTTAAAATCAAACTTCCCGCCTAAACAGCCGCTTTTTCTTCGTATACACAGCACTACATTACTTTCACCATGAACACTCAAATAATAAAATGAAATGTCAGGGGCCTTCTCAGAAACCTTGACGATATTCAAGAACATTTACGCGAACGCTCACCAAAAGTGTTTTGTGTACAAGAAACACACTTCAATCCAAAAGACACCAACTTTTTACGTAAATACGCTATTTTCCGGAAGGACCGTGATGATGCCGTGACATGATCTGAAGGTGTTGCCATTATAGTGAATCAAGGAATTGCATGCACACATTTTCAACTCCAAACCTCCCTTGGGGGAGTGGCTGATTGAGCTGTGCTTTTCGACAAACTGATCACAATTTGTACTCTTTAAGTCATAATAAGTTCACGTGCTACGGGACGCCAAACATGCGCATAAAAGAGTGTTTTCACACTCGTTGCTTGGCTTATAGATGGTGCTGACTGTCACTCCTACTTCTAAATTCACGTATGAACCCAAAAAAGTGGATGGAGGGAAGGCCGCTGTGGTAGTTCAGTGGTTATAGCAGCGGACGCCTTATTCGAAGGTCGTAGGTTCGATTCCTGCTCACGGATGATTACTTTTTCATCCACTTTTTTTCTTCCTATTTACATTTCATTGGTTCTAATAACTTCCTCTGTGCATTCCTTGGCATTACTGTCACTTACATCTCATTAATATTGTGTTAAAACACGGAAAAACGAACCCTTGAGTATACACTTCTTTCCCTTATTTCATTAAACGAGGCTCTCGTACTGGCAGACTTGGTGTCGTTAGGTTGTATACGAGGGACTACTAATCAGCTGCTCGCTCATAATAAGTTCACGTGCTACGTGACGCCAAACATGCACATAAAAGAGTGTTTTCACACTCGTCGCATGGCTTATAGATGGTGCTGATGGTCACTCCTGCTTCTAAATTCACGTATAAACTCAAAAATTGAATGTAGGGAAGGCCGTTGTGGTAGCTCAGTGGTTAGAGCATCGAACGCGTTATTCGAAGGTCGTAGGTTCGATTCCTGCTCATGGCTGGTTATTATTTCATCCACTTTTCTTTATTCCTACTTACACTTCATTGGTTCTAATAACTTCCCCTGTGCATTCCTTGGCATTGCTGTCTGTTACATCTCATTAATATTGTGTTAAAACAGGGAAAAACGAGCCCTCAGGTATAGACTTCTTTCCCTTATTTCATTAAACGAGGGTCTCGTACGGGCATACTTGGTGTCATTAGGTTGTATACGAAAGCTATTGGTCGGCTGCCCGCTCATAATAGGTTCACGTGCTACGTGACGCCAAACATGCGCATAAAGATTGTTTTCACACTTGTCGCTTGGCTTACAGATGGCGCTTACTGTCACTCCTACTCCTAAATTCACGTATAAACCCAAAAAGTGGATGGAGGGAAGGCCGCTGTGATAGCTCAGTGGTTAGAGCATCGAACGCGTTATTCGAAGGTCGTAGGTTCGATTCCTGCTCACGGCTGGTTATTATTTTTTCATCCACTTTTCTTCTTATTTACATTTCATTGGTTCTATTACCTTCCCCTGTACATTCCTTGGCATTACTGTTTGTTACAACTCATTATTATTGTGTTGAAACACGGAAAAACGAGCCCTTAGGTATACACTTCTTTCCCTTATTTCATTAAACGAGGGTCTCATAATGGCAGACTTGGTGTCATTAGGTTGTATACGAGGGACTATTAATCAGCTGCGCGCTCAAAATAAGTTCACGTGCTACGTGACGCCAAACATGCGCATAAGAGAGTGTTTTCACAATCGTCACTTGGCTTATAGATGGCGATGACTGTCACTCCTACTTCTAAATTCATGTATAAACCCAAAAAAGTGGATTGAGGGAAGGCCGCTGTGGTAGCTCAGTAGTTAGACCACCGAACGCGTTATTCGAAGGTCATAGGTTCGATTCCTGCTCAAGGCTGGGTAATTTTTCATCCACTTTTCTTTCTTCTTATTTACATTTCATTGGTTATAATAACTTCCCATGCACATTCCTTGGCATTACTGTCTGTTACATGTCATTGTTATTGTGTTAAAAAACGGAAAAACGAGCCCTTAGGTATAGACTTCTTTCCCTTATTTTCTTAAACGAGAGTCTCGTACTGGCAGACTTGGTGTCATAGGTTGTATACGAGGGACTCTTAATCAGCCGCCCGCTCATAATAAGTTCACGTGCTACGTGACGCCATACATGCGCATAAAAGAGTGTTTTCACACTCGTCGATTGGCCTATAGATGGCGCTGACTGTCACTCATACATCTAAATTCACGTATAAAGCCAAAAAAGGGGATGGAGGAAAGGCTGCTGTGGTAGTTGTGTGGTTAGAGCATCGAACGCGTTAATCGAAGGTCGTAGGTTCGATTCCTGCTCAAGGCTGGTTATTTTTTCATCCACTATCTTTTTTCTTATTTACATTTCATTGATTCTAATAACTTTCTCTGTACATTCCTTGACATTACTGTTTGTTACATCTCATTATTATTGTGTTAAAACACGGAAAAACGAGCCCTTAGGTATACACTTCTTTCCCTTATTTCATTGAACGAGGGTCTCGTACTGGCAGACTTGGTGTCATTAGGTTGTATATGAGGGACTATTATTCAGCTGCCCGCTCATAATAAGTTCACGTGCTACGTGACGCCAAACATCCGCATAAAAGAGTGTTTTCACACTCGTTGCTTGGCTTATAGATGGTGCTGACTGTCACTCCTACTTCTAAATTCACGTATAAACCCAAAAAAGTGGATGGAGGGAAGGCCGCTGTGGTAGCTCAGTGGTTATAGCAGCGGAACGCGTTATTCGAAGGTCGTAGGTTCGATTCCTGCTCACGGCTGATTACTTTTTCATCCACTATTTTTTCTTCCTATTTACAATTCATTGGTTCTAATAACTTCCTCTGTGCATACCTTGGCCTTACTGTCTGTTACATCTCATTAATATTGTGTTAAAACACGGAAAAACGAACCCTTAAGTATACACTTCTTTCCTTATTTCATTAAACGAGGCTCTCGTACTGGCAGACTTGGTGTCATTAGGTTGTATACGAGGGACTACTAATCGGCTGCTCGCTCATAATAAGTTCACGTGCTACGTGACGCCAAACACGCGCATAAAAGAGTGTTTTCTTACTCGTCGCTTGGCTTACAGATGGCGCTTACTGTCACTCCTACTTCTAAATTCACGTATAAACCCAAAAAAGTGGATTGAGGGAAGGCCGCTGTGATAGCTCAGTGGTTAGAGCATCGAACGCGTTAATCGAAGGTCATAGGTTCGATTCTTGCTCACGGCTGGTTATTATTTTTTCATCCACTTATCTTTTTTCTTATTTACATTTCATTGATTCTAATAACTTTCCCTTTACATTCCTTGGCATTACTGTTTGTTACATCTACATATTCTTGTGTTAAAACACGGAAAAACGAGCCCTCAGGTATACACTTCTTTCCCTTAATTCATTAAACGAGGGTCTCGTACTGGCAGACTTGGTGTCGTTAGGTTGTATACGAGCGACTACTAATCAGCTGCCCGCTCATAATAAGTTCACGTGCTACGTGACGCCAAACATGCGCATAAACGAGTGTTTTCACACTCGTCGCTTGGCTTATAGATGGCACTGACTGTCACTCGTACTTCTAAATTCACGTATAAACCCAAAAAAGTGGATGGAGGGAAGGCCGCTGTGGTAGCTCAGTGCTTTGAGCATCGAACGAGTTATTCGAAGGTCGTAGGCTCGATTCCTGCACACAGCTGGATAAATTTTGATCCACTTTTCTTTCTTCCTATTTACATTTCATTGGTTATATTAACTTCCCCTGTACATTCCTTGGCATTACTGTCTGTTACATGTCATTGGTTTCGTGTTAAAACACGGAAAAACGAGCCCTTAGGTATACACTTCTTTCCCTTATTTCATTAAACGAGGGTCTCATAATGGCAGACTTGGTGTCATTAGGTTGTATACGAGGGACTATTAATCAGCTGCCCGCTCATAATAAGTTCACGTGCTACGTGACGCCAAACATGCGCATAAAAGAGTGTTTTCACACTCGTCGCTTGGCTTACAGATGGCGCTTACTGTCACTTCTACTTTTAAATTCACGTATAAACCCAAAAAGTGGATAAAGGGAAGGCCGCTGTGACAGCTCAGTGGTTAGAGCATCGAACGCGTTATTCGAAGGTCGCAGGTTCGATTCCTGCTCACGGCTGGTTATTATTTTTTCATCCACTTTTCTTTCTACCTACTTACATTTCATTGGTTCTATTAACTTCCCCTGTACATTCATGGCATTACTGTTTGTTACATCTCATTAATATTGTGTTAAAACACGGAAAAACGAGCCCTTAGGTATACACTTCTTTCCCTTATTTCATTAAACGAGGGTCTCATAATGGCAGACTTGGTGTCATTAAATTGTACACGAGGGACTATTAATCAGCTGCCCGCTCATAATAAGTTCACGTGCTACGTGACGCCAAACATGCGCATAAAAGAGTGCTTTCACAATCGTCACTTGGCTTATAGATGGCACTGACTGTCACTCCTACTTCTAAATTCATGTATAAACCCAAAAAAGTGGATTGAGGGAAGGCCGCTGTGGTAGCTCAGTGGTTAGAGCATCGAACGCGTTATTCGAAGTTCATAGGTTCGATTCCTGCTCAAGGCTGGGTAATTTTTCATCCACTTTTCTTTCTTCTTATTTACATTTCATTGGTTATAATAACTTCCCATGCACATTCCTTGGCATTACTGTCTGTTACATGTCATTGTTATTGTGTTAAAACACGTAAAAACGAGCCCTTAGGTATACACTTCTTTCCCTTATTTCCTTAAACGAGAGTCTCGTACTGGCAGTCTTGGTGTCATAGGTTGTATACGAGGGACTCTTAATCAGCTGCCAACTCATAATAAGTTCACGTGCTACGTGACGCCATACATGCGCATAAAAGAGTGTTTTCACACTCGTCGATTGGCCTATAGATGGCGCTGACTGTCACTCCTACATCTAAATTCACGTATAAACCCAAAAAAGGGGATGGAGGAAAGGCTTCTCTGGTAGCTGAGTGGTTAGAGCATCGAACGCAATATTCGAAGCTCGTAGGTTCGATTCCTGCTCAAGGCTGGTTATTTTTTCATCCACTTATCTTTTTTCATATTTACATTTCGTTGATTCTAATAACTTTCCCGGTACAATCCTTGACATTACTGTTTGTTACATCTCATTATTATTGTGTTAAAACACGGAAAAACTAGCCCTTAGGTATACACTTCTTTCTCTTATTTCTTTAAACGAGGGTCTCGTATTGGCAGACCTGGTGTCATTAGGTTGTATACGAGGGACGATTCATCAGCTGCCCACTCAAAATAAGTTCACGTGCTACGTGACGCCAAACACGCGCATAAAAGAGTGTTTACATACTCGTCGCTTGGCTTACAGATGGCGCTTACTGTCACTCCTACTTCTAAATTCACGTATAAACCCAAAAAAGTGGATTGAGGGAAGGCCGCTGTGATAGCTCAGTGGTTAGAGCATCGAACGCGTTAATCGAAGGTCATAGGTTCGATTCCTGCTAACGGCTGGTTATTATTTTTTCATCCACTTTTCTGTCATCTTATTTACATTTCATTGGTTCTATTAACTTCCCCTGTACATTCCTTGGCATTACTGTCTGTTACATCTCATTAATATTGTGTTGAAACACGGAAAAACGAGCCCTTAGGTATACACTTCTTTCCCTTATTTCATAAACGAGGGTCTCATAAAGGCAGACTTGGTGTCATTAGGTTGTATACGAGGGACTATTAATCAGCTGCGCGCTCAAAATAAGTTCACGTGCTACGTGACGCCAAACATGCGCATAAAAGAGTGTTTTCACACTCGTCGATTGGCCTATAGATGGCGCTGACTGTCACTCCTACATCTAAATTCACGTATAAACCCAAAAAGGGGATGGAGGAAAGGCTACTGTGGTAGCTGAGTGGTTAGAGCATCGAACGCGTTATTCGAAGGTCGTAGGTTCGATTCCTGCTCAAGGCTTGTTATTTTTTCATCCACTTATCTTTTTTTATATTTACATTTTATTGATTCTAATAACTTTCCTTGTACATTCCTTGGCATTACTGTTTGTTACATCTCCTTATTATTGTGTAAAAACACGGAAAAACAAGCCCTAAGGCATACATTTCTTTCCCTTATTTCATTAAACGAGGGTCTCCTACTGGCAGACTTGGTGGCATTAGGTTGTATATGAGGGACCATTAATCAACTGCCCGCTAATAATAGGTTCACTTCCTACGTGACGCCAAACATGCGCATAGAAGAGTGTTTTCACACTCGTCGCTTGGCTTATAGATGGCGGTGACTGTCACTCCTACTTCTAAATTCACGTATAAACCCAAAAAAGTGGATGGAGGGAAGGCCGCTGTGGTAGCTCAGTGGTTATAGCAGCGGACGCGTTAATCGAAGGTCATAGGTTCGATTCCTGCTCACGGCTGGTTAATATTTTTTCATCCACTTTTCTGTCTTCTTATTTACATTTCATTGGTTCTATTAACTTCCCCTGTACATTTCTTGGCATTACTGTCTGTTACATCTCATTAATATTGTGTTAAAACACGGAAAAATGAGCCCTCAGGCATACACTTCTTTCCCTTATTTCATTAAACGAGGGTCTCGTACTGGCAGACTTGGTGTCATTAGGTTGTATACGAGAGACTATTAATCAGCCGCCCGCAAATACTCAGTTCACGTGCTACGTGACGCCAAACATGCGCATAAAAGAGTGTTTTCACACTCGTCGCTTGGCTTATAGATGGCGCTGACAGTCACTCCTACTTCTAAATTCACGTATAAACCCGAAAAGTAGATGGAGGGAAGGCCGCTGTGGTAGATCAGTGGTTAGAGCATCGAACGCGTTATTCGAAGGTCGTAGGTTCAATTCCTGCTCACGGCTGATTATTTTTTCGTCCACTTTTTTCTTCTTATTTACATTTCATTGGTTCTAATAACTTCCTGTGTGCATTCCTTGGCATTACTGTCTGTTACATCTCATTATTATTGTGTTAAAACACGGAAAAACGAACCCTTACGTATACACTTCTTTCCCTTATATCATTAAACGAGGCCTCTCGTACTGGCAGACTTGGTGTCATTAGGTTGTATACGAAGGACTATTAATCAGCTGCGCGCTCAAAATAAGTTCACGTGCTACGTGACGCCAAACATGCGCATAAGAGAGTGTTTTCACAATCGTCACTTGGCTTATAGATGGCGCTGACTGTCACTCCTACTTCTAAATTCATGTATAAACCCAAAAAAGTGGATTGAGGTTAGGTCGCTGTGGTAGCTCAGTGGTTAGAGCATCGAACGCGTTATTCGAAGGTCGTAGGTTCGATTCTTGCTCACGGCTGGGTAATTTTTCATCCACTTTTCGTTCTTCTTATTTACATTTCATTGGTTATAATAACTTCCCATGTATATTCCTTGGCATTACTGTCTGTTTCATGTCATTGTTATTGTGTTAAAACACGGAAATACGAGCCCTTAGGTAAACACTTCTTTCCTTTATTTCATTGAACGAGGGTCTCGTACTGGCAGACTTGGTGTCATTAGGTTGTATATGAGGGACTATTAATCAGCTGCCAGCTCATAATAAGTTCACGTGCTACTTGACACCAAACATGCGCATAAAAGAGTGTTTTCACACTCGTCGCTTGGCTTATAGATGGTGCTGACTGTCACTCCTACTTCTAAATTCACGTATAAACCCAAAAAAGTGGATGGAATGAAGGCCGCTGTGGTAGCTCAGTGGTTATAGCAGCAGAGGCGTTATTCGAAGGTCGTAGGTTCGATTCCTGTTCACAGCTGGTTATTATTTTTTCATCCACTTTTCTTTCTTCTTATTTACATTTCATTGGTTCTATTAACTTCCCCTGTACATTCCTTGGCATTACTGTCTGTTACATCTCATTATTGTTGTGTTAAAACACGGAAAAATGAGCCCTTAGGCATACACTAATTTCCCTTATTTCATTACACAAGGGTCTCGTACTGGCAGACTTGGTGTTATTAGGTTGTATACGAGGGACTATTAATCAGCCGCCCGCTCATACTAAGTTCACGTGCTACGTGACGCCAAACATGCGCATAAAAGAGTGTTTTCACACTCGTCGCTTGGCTTATAGATGGCGCTGACTGTCACTCCTACTTCTAAATTCACGTATAAACCCAAAAAAGTGGATGAAGGGAAGGCCGCTGTGGTAGCTCAGTGGTTATAGCAGCGGACGCGTTATTCGA
>WOVY01003837.1:32500-66785 GCA_013436015.1 Rhipicephalus annulatus | reverse complement strand
GCCAGCCTATAATATACCACGGTCATCTACAATAAAAATATGACTCAATTTGCAGAGTTGTTTGTGTTCGCCTATAAACTGTGGCGCACACTTGGTTGCCCAAGAATGGGAATCGGCCATGAACAACTGAGTCTTCATTTTCTCTCTTTCCCCTTTGTTTCGTAGAGTAGTGGTGCCATGTACATATGCTGACTCGAAGAATAATACGCATTTGTTCTTAGTGAGTGCACGGTTCGTTCTTTTCTTCATCCAGTCTTCTCAGCACCCGCCGTGGTGGGCTGGTGGCTAAGGCACTCGGCTGCTGACCCGCAGGTCGCGAGATAGAATCCCAGCTGCGAGGCTGCATTTTCGATGGAAGCGAAGATGTAGGCCCGTGTGCTCATTTGGATGCACGTTAAAGAACCCCAGGTGGTCGAAATTTCCGGAGCCCTCCATTCATAATCATACGAATTTTTGGGACGTTAAACCCCCACATATAAGTCTTCATAGCGCTGTTTTTTTGCTCGTAATCGCGAATCAACCAGCTCAATGACGCATCCTACTGCAGTCACGCTTCGTCCTATGTGGTTTACTTTCAGGAGACGCTTCCACAAAGATGGCGGAAATGATCGGGCGGAAGCTCTCTGTGCTACTGGAGGCCTACAAGAACGAGAAACAGCGAGAAGACAAGCCAGAACACGGACAGCTGGAGAAGCAGCAGCCGCAGCGGAGCCACAGCCACAGCAACAGCGACAGAAGCGACTACAGAAGCAACAGGGCGAGAACGTCGGTAGCCGACCTGTAGTCCCCCGCGACTACTTCTTCCCAAGCCCGAGGTCTCCTCCATCTTGAGCATTGATTCTGATGAATTGCAGGTGACCCGCCTGTGAATCATGTGTGGCCTCTGACGTAGCGTCAATAGCGGAACAAGTATTCGATACCCACCATAATTGTTACCACTCAGCGATAGGTCATCTTGCAGGATTACTCTCTAAAGCGAGACTCAGAAGGGTGATTCGCTTTCTGGTTTGTTCACTTGCAGTTTTCAGGCGTAGCATATCACTATGATGGAGGAATTCGGACTGAAAACGAGGGTAAGAGCATTAGATCGAAGGTGGCTCAGAAGGTCGGATGGCTGGTGTAGATGTTGCACCAGACCTCATATCAGTTCTGAACACTCGTTTTCTCATAGGTTTATAAACAATCTTTCTCTCTAAAAAAAAAAAAACGGCGGGATGGGCGACGTTGAGGAAGGCAGATTTGAAGCCACGCTGCAATGGGCGTCTTCTGTTTCATTGCGCCAAGTTGTAGTCTATTGAACCCGCGTTCGACTGGCGAAGTTTGCAGCATGGAGTCCTTTGTCTTGCGGTGATTGGATTTTTTTCTATCTTTCTGCGTCATATATAGCTTATGCGTTTAACTGGTGTAACTTAACGACTGCGCCCTCGGAAAGCACGAAACTGCACACGCCACGTGTGGTAAACGTCGGATATATTTCTATAATTGTGTAAATCGGCGATGCGATGCGAGGACAAAATGCCAGCACACTTTGCTGTTATGGTCACTTTAACTCACTCGTACACGGAATGCAGACACTATTAAACAGCTCGGTTGCATCTACTATACACATGCTATTTCGTTTTGTAGCGAACACGCCTCGAAGGGAATCGCGCATATTAAGTTCTCGCGAGAATACGTGTCAAGATTTCTGCATAGACGCTCCAAAGTCACACATTCTCTGCACAAAGGTTGCACGCAATGAAGGAGTTTATTAAAGAGATTCTCAGCCAAATGATTTCCGTCTTTCATTAAGGCGAAAGCCTTAGATTGTTCACCGAACACAAAAAGTGACCGACGGCGCTGTTGGCGGCAACATGCCACCGTGCCAGGACACGGACAGATGGACGTGAGCATGAGACGTTAAAGGCTTTCACCTTCAAAAGAGAAAAAAGGTGTGGACAGTTACGTCCGCTCTGATACACACGGGCGCAAGTGGAAACGCTATTTCGACAGTTCCGTCCGTGCTGGGGCGAGCAGGCCTACAAACACGCGCCTGTATAAATAGGAAAAAAAAAAAACACGAGGAGGTGGGGCGGGGGCGCTACCCACCCTAAACACTAAATGGGGTGGAGGGGGGGGGGGCGCAAAGTAAGCCTCACACATTGAAGTAATTGGAACATAGGTGGGTGCTGCGACTACGGGGGGGGGGGGGGGGGGGTCCAACTGTCAGCCATACACTGACACAAGCTTGCAGTCAGAGGGCTGCGGCGCAAGAGATCCGGGCACCCCCCCTCACGAAATGCGGATGGAGGGGGTGGGTATATTATCGGTAAATAGATAACGAAAATAGTGTTCTAGGCCTTGAACATGCGCCCCCACCCCGAGAAATACTTTTGGCTACGGGCTTACATTGACATAATAGAGGAGGAGGAGCGCCGTGACGAAACTTTTCCCCCTCCTCTAAGGAAGTGGAACGAGCGTACGCTCATCTTTGCGTCTGCGCAAACTGAGATAACAGTGCGTAGCCCGACAAACGCGAAACCTTGATAGGCTCGACGCTTAGTGCTGACATCGCACACGTGCTTCACGAAGAAATAAGTGGTGAGGAGGAGATATCGCCTGAAGGAAAGGGCACCTAAGGAGAGGAAGAAACCGCTCCTTCGTCGTTGAGCACGCGGAGGAGGAGGGCAATCGAAATGAAGTTCTCGTTCGTTCACTACAGTTGTCAAAAAGTGATGACGTCATGACTGCCATTTCTCGCATGTCGTCAGCTTATTCGAGACGCTTAACTCGTGCTTTGTACTATCAGCGTCAAATGAAACGCGAACAGTGGCAAGCCTTAACGATTGGTATAGTGCGTACCATCCATTTTTCACCATGTACAGGCGCGTGCATCCTGCTCAATAGCTCTGCGCTTGCATGCTTACGGTGATAAGCGGATGGCACGCACTATACCATCGCGAAGACTTGCCGCCATTCGCGTTTCATTTGACGCTGATAGTACTTTACTCTATGCTTTTTACTTGTTTTGTATCTTTTTACTTTTCACTTTGTGCCGCTTACTGCTCTGATAGCTTGGGTGCTAACGCGGAGCGTTGCCTTATGCTACGCTTTCTTCTCGTCCACCATCGGCGGCTGGCTGATCGGGTTGATAACGCGGACGGACAGTCGCTCTGACCAGTGACCATACGCGAATAGCACAAAAAACAAGTGAACATCGAAAAAGGAATCGTTCCGCGAGTTGCACCTCTTATTTCCGCGATTACGTCGGCGCACGGCGGCGCTGTACCAGTGACGAAGCGCTTAGGAAATGATAAACGGATCGCACGAAAGAGACGCTGGTGGTGGGTGCGGAACATCGAAACGCAGTTCGCAATCGAACTGTGGTCGACCGAGGAAGCCGAGCGCCCAGACACTGTTTTCTAGAATCTTCCGCCGTGCTTTCAGTCACCGCAGCAAGAGTCGCAACACTTGGTGCGGAATCCATATTTGTCATCAACCGTACTCAACTCTCTGTCGTTTTAATATTTCGTGCTGATATACCGCTGCAGTGCCGCTGTCGCCAATGTCTTCGTGGCATCGCCATGGCTTCACTGTCGTCGCTGGTCCATCGATGAGAACTGTGAGCATTCCCTTTACCTATCTTTTGCGCATGATGCTAAGGTCCTGTTGCTTACTCGTGCTGTGCCTTTTAAAACTATTGTTCCAGTGCTTTACGCTCTGAAACTACGAAATCATTAGGAGACATGGTGATGGGGCAGGCCGGGAATAAGTTTTGACCAGTGGCTACTTTATGTCCCACTTGTAGCTGATGCAGGGTTTCATCATGAACAAACAACTGGCGCAGCTTACCATCGTAATGGTGTTATTTATACCGAAGGGATGGGGGGGGGGGGCTTTAGCTTTTCATAATTCAAACTACCCCCACGTCTTTGCCCCCCCCACCCCGCAAACTCTGGACATAATCATAGGACAACGAATAAGTACTCTGCATCCATGCTCCCCTCGAAAGAATTCACTTGTTGTGCCTGCTTCCCCCTCTCCTCCATCAAAAAATCCTGGCGCAACCCCAGCTTTACAGTGCACCCAATTACGTAGCTGACTTTTCATTTTGCTTCCGCAGAAATGTGGCTGCCGTGGCAGTTAGGAGAACCTTCGTACTCGACCATTAGCGACGCAAGTTAGGCGCTGATATATATATACTGCGAGGGAGGGTGGTTCACTCCTACAGCTATTGTGCGTCAAAAAAATTGCAAAGAAAGATACTACTCACGTAAAAGCAGTCCCTCGGTGCGTTTGTAGAAGTTACATTGACCGAAACCACGGTGCAAGAATACTTTACGCCGCGGAGCGAGCGCTTGGCGGTGAAGGACCGATTGTGTTCTCGTTTGCGGCATGCCGATAGATGGCTCACCGGTCTGCGACGCGTGGCGGGCTGCTCGCAAATTCCACAAAGTACATCCGGCGCGTGGGCGACGGTTTTTAAATTTTAGAAAACTGGGTTATCACGCGATATCAACCACGGGACACCCATAGAGCGGCGCAGTGGAAGAAGGGTGATGAGGGAGGAGGTTGACGGCACGGCGAGAGTGTTGTGGCGACGATAATGAGCGCCGCTACTTTACTACGTCACGGGGCTTTCCTACACCGAGAGGGAGGGGGAGCCGGGGCAAAGTTTGTAGCGCCATCTCTCGGTATCCTTGCGAAGCAGGGCATTATCGGGCAGAGGATAGTCCCGGAGTTCGCTCACCTGAAGTGTTCTTGCACCGTGACCGGAACGGACGTTTGCTTGCAGTGGAAAGGCGGGGAACATTGGTTCAAATAAATATATTTTATTTTATTTTTTCCGTTATTTCCTCGTTCTCATTCCTGTGGGCTGGCCCGTCTGGTCTTGTAGATGCCATAGGTGAACAGAGCCACGAGTACGATGCCGACGCCCAGGAATACCACAAAGAAAGACAGGCCGGCTGCTTTCGCTGTAAGAAACCACATGCAAGGAGGTGATTTACCTAAAGATTAGTAATCGATCAGATTTCAAAACAATGCAAAAAGGAACAATGCAGCACATGTGCTATGGGACAATGAATGACGTGGGCAGAGAATCTCTGGACTACATCAAATGCCTGTGGCTTGTGGTTCCGATGCATTGTAAGCAGCCATCTGTGCTGGCCGACCAGTCAAAGTTTTGTCCTGTCCTATAGGAAGCTTATAAGTTACGATGTAGTAAAGGAGAAAAAAAATATGTTGCTCGATACCACAACGATTGGGCTGAGATTGAATGAACACAACGCTACGTTGTGCGTCACACTTAATTTTCTGTCCCCTTTGACGTCACTTCCCGCTTCTGACACGTGACTTCCTGGTCACACGGAACTTCCGTATTGCCACTTTGGATCAGTAGAACGACTTCCACGCCTCTTGTCGACGACTTCCGATTGTACTGTACACACAATTAGTACGCAACAGTTTAGAATCAAGTCACTTCCGGTTTAGACTCTAGCATTTGAATACTTCTTTACTGCTTATTAGCGGCGTTACAGCTGGTGTAAGCGCAGGAAGAAAAAAAATGCGAAAAAGGACAAGACAGGGGCGTGAGCCCATTAGTAGATTGACTAATTAAATAATTAGTGTAAAATATTTGTCGAAACTCACCGTTGCTGTGAAATGCCTGAGGCGCTCTTGCTACCGGGTCGTTATCTGCAGAGAAACGGATCATGGTTGTTAGTTAACAAAGGAGGCAGGTTGATTTTGACGGACGTACTACAACTATCTCATTGTTTATTTCTTGGAACGCGTACATTAAGCGAATTTGCCTTTTCCATGTCACGCAGGCATAACGGTTATAACTCACTGTTGCACTTGCCTCGAGGTTTTCGATAACTTTAATGTTCAGACATTACAGGCACTTTGAGGAAATCAGGACATAGATAAACTGATACAAATGGGGTGGCAAAAATCCTCCTTTTCACGAACATGTTGTTAGAACTGCTCGCAACCATGAAAATAGTGAGCAGGTAGTAGTGGAACTGACGGGCATGTGAAACAAAGATGCCTAACGATTTTCTTTTGAGAATTTCGAAACAACTGATCAGGGAATACCAGATTTATTTTGACCGCATGGCATTCTTGTAGTGCTCGTAAATCTAATTGCGCTGTTGCTTTTTTGCAGCCTGCCTTCACCGAAATGAGGTCGCCTTGTAGCAGAGAATATAGATTCCGAGCCCTCGTGCACTTGCAACGCAACACCTTAGCCGTTAGGATTATGCCACGGCGTGCACCGTGCAGTATTCACTCACATTTTCCCGTGTACGTGTACGAGTTGCAGATGGGCGACATGACGGTGCCGTCAGTTCCCTTGTCGCCGTCGAAGAGCAGGCAGTCGCCCTTGCCGAGTTCGTTCTTGCCCGAGCAGTGGTCGAACCTTTCGCAGCGGAAAGTGGCCTCCCAACACTGCCGCGCGCACTCGGCCTCGGACACCTCCTTGATTGTCGTGCGTGGCGTTCCCAACAGACGGACCCTGCGCTCCTTGCGGTAGTCGCTGATGTGCTTGCCTGCGAACGACGCCGTTGGAGCAGAATACGCTCGCGACATAACGCGTTCAGTCGTTCACCATTCTCTGCTTTACACACACAGACACACAAAGACAGAGTCAGAGACACAGAGTCAGAGACACAGAGTCAGAGACACAGAGTCAGAGACACAGAGTCAGAGACACAGAGTCAGAGACACAGAGTCAGAGACACAGAGTCACAGTCACAGAGTCAGAGACACAGAGTCAGAGACACAGAGTCACAGTCACAGACACAGTCACAGACACACAGTCACAGACACAGTCACAGACACACAGTCACAGACACACAGTCACAGTCACACAGTCACAGTCACACAGTCACAGTCACAGACACAGACACAGTCACAGACACAGTCATAGACAAAAAGTCAGAGACACAGTCAGAGACACAGTCAGAGACACAGTCACAGACACAGTCAGAGACAAAAAGTCAGAGACACAGTCACAGACAAAAAGTCAGAGACACAAAGACACAGACAAAGACACAGACACAGACGCACAGAGAGAGAGAGAAATTATGAGAGAGAAGCTGAGAGGTTGGCTTGAATCAATTTTCTGAACCGCTACTCTGAGTTATGAAAGGGAGGGGGATGATGAAGAAAGGAGAGAGAAGGTGTTGATGATGATGTGGGAAGGTGGTGATGGAAGGAAAATCGCGCGATGCCCGAAAACTGTTCACTGTGACTCAGGAGTATACGCTTTGTTGGGCCACTCTGTGCATTCTCGCATTGTGGCACCCCGCCCTTGGACTGCTTCGACCGGATCCCCACTTTCCTATCTCCTTCTTTTTCTCTCGTTGGCTGTCTTCTTCTCCTTCTATTTTCTTTCTATTCTTTTTATCCCTCCTTCCCCCCACCCCTATAAGGCACTGCGCCGTGTCGCCTGAAGGCAGACAGAAATTAGGTGCCTTTTTCCTCTTCATTGTAACCACTACCACCACCACCATTCTTCTCGTATTTTTAGCCTTGCAAGTGTGGCAGTTTGGGCTAGTTGGTATGACATGATCATAGTTACAGCGCGAGAACAGAACGACGACCTTCTTGTCTCTTTGTCGTCGTTCTGTTCTCGCGTTACAACTATCGTTTAGCGTTACGCCACGTTTCTCAAATATTGAAGTGAACAAACGGTAAAAGGCAGGCTAGTTGGTACGTGTCCTTTAAGAAACAAAACAAAACAAAAAATTGCCCGCAGCTTCCCTCGGGGGAACACTGAGGAGGATGCGGAGCATATAATTGGTTAACGGGGTGTTAAAGTGCGACTTACTTGGGTCGATGGCTAAATTGGTTAACGTGGTTGTGAAATGGGGTGTTAAATTGCGACTTACTTGGGTCGATGGCTAATTTGGTTAACGTGGTTGTAGGAGGGGGTGTTAAATGAGTGAACACGTACACACGTATGCGAAAGGACGGCACTGGTCGAAGGGACGTCGATCATTGTGTTTGTGGATTCGTTGGAATTCATTTCACCGCGACCTTGGACGTCGACGCGCCGTACAAACCAACCGACGAGCGGCAACTGAGCGAGCGAGCGCCGACCTTGAGTATATATACAGCGCGACGGCGCATGCACTGTCAGCTGTTGAATGTTCTCGAAGGAGAAGCGCGCACGCGGCACAGATGGCGATGGCGCGACGGCGCATGCGCTGTCAGCTGTCGAATGTTCTCGAAGGAGAAGCGCGCGCGGCACAGATGGTGGGCGACGGCGCGACGGCGCATGCGCGCGCGTCAGCTGTCGAATGTTCGAGAAGCGGTGCGGACGGCGCGGACGGCGCACTACAAGGCGCGAGAATAAGATGCTTCCGCATCTAAAAGCGCATAAACAAGACGGATCCAGTGAAAGAAGCACGCACCCATCCATGAGTGCTCCTTTCTATCCTTCCAGTATATGCGTTGTTTCTTCATTCCTTAAACTGTTTATTCTCCCCTATACTTTTGTCTCACGCAATAACTTGTTCAGAGCTTCCAGAGTATTGTGACAGGGTGGAGATTCTGTGGCAAGCAGGTGTTCTATACCACACAAAAGCCACGCGTCTACTTGAAAATGCAATGAAAATACCTTTCATGTTTCGCAAACGCAAGCGTTCTGCATATAGACCACAATGCAACATGTAATATCGCAGTAATATAGAGTGGTACAATAAACATTGCCAATGGGCGTCAGAACATGTGATTATCACGGCGACTTCGTGGTTTGAAGCCGGCCACCTATTACAAAAGGCGTACACGTTACTGCGTGTATTCTCTTAAGACCACGTAGCCTATTCATTTCGAAATCATTTTACTTGCACATTTGCTCGTTGTTTAAAGCATTGTATTCATTACACAAAATGCATCCATGTGCGAAAACTTCTCTGACACAGGTTAAGGGGTTCAAGTTCGCACTATAGAGGCAGGATATCGCTATCGCGTTCTACTCTTAAAGGCGAAGCTTAAACATCCCCCCCAATTGTTATATAAACAAATTCCACCGGACTTACGTCACGTAAAATGCAGTGGCGCTCTCTTGGTAGACAAAGGACGCTCTGCCTACCGCTGTTTCTGCTGCGTTTTCAATGGTGAATGTGGTGTTCTCAGTCGAGCAACGAGAAAAAACAAAACGGCATGCCAACGAGCTGCGTCGTGGTTGGATGCGAGTCACGTCTCACAACTTAGTTTTGTTTGTTGGCGCACATCGCAGCCCTCAGCGCTTATGGCGGAAGTTAATTACGTGCGGACGTCGCTATAATTTTACCCATAACGTCGACATCTGCCTACCTGTGTTTACAAACATTGAGTGGGTCTATAAGTTAGTATTAAAATCGTACTCACGCGTGAAGTGACTGCACTTCTCGGCGCCGCTTCGGTCCAGGTCCTTGGCGTTGTCGACCTGCAGGATGCTCCTGTCCTGGAGGCGGCAGGACAGTCCCGCCTCGCGCGGGGTCGCGCAGAAGTCGAACGCCTTGCACGTGAACTCCTTCTCGTTCGTGCACGCGGCGGCGCACTCCGAGGCGAGGCTGGCGCGCACGTACTTGGTCGCCGCGGACGAGTAGCATATGCCCGGCAGCTCTTCGAAGTTCATCTCGTACGACTCTGCGAGAGGCACCAAATATGAATTATTGTGCGAGGTGGGGATCATTGGTGATTCCGGAAGGTGAAACACACGAGCAGACTGGAAACAAGCACGAGCAGACTGGATTTCGTGCCGACCGGTTGTGCCCCCGCGATCTCCGACGACAGCGCAGCTCTGGCAGACTGGATCGCCCTACGCCACCCCCTGACGTTGACAAGACCTCTCGCCGAGTGGTGCCCCGTCCTCGGACTCCTGTGACCGTGTCCATCTTTCCCATCTTCTCCTTACTTCCGTATGTCGCTGTCCCTGCGCCACGCTCCCTCCTTCCTCCTCCCTCTATCTCTATACATTTAATCCTATACTTTTAATCCCTTATCACCCCCATTCCTCGCGAGCTACCGTTGAGGTGTCGCCCTGTGATGCAGACAGTTATGTGGCTCACTTTTTCTCTTCTTTTCTCTTTAAGAATTACATAAAGAGCGCTTACAACAGACGAGCGCAAATCGTCAGCTGTAGTTCAATAGAGAGAAAAAAACAAGAATGTTTG
This sequence comes from Rhipicephalus annulatus, assembly GCA_013436015.1. Classification (NCBI taxonomy): domain Eukaryota; kingdom Metazoa; phylum Arthropoda; class Arachnida; order Ixodida; family Ixodidae; genus Rhipicephalus; species Rhipicephalus annulatus. Next base: position 56,640 of record WOVY01003837.1, on the reverse strand, counting down.
TACATATAAAAGCAAACCGCATCAATATTACGTAGCTAGGTCGGCTGGTGGGATAGTTAGTATAGTTTCATATTTAACACAGTGTAAATGACAGCACAGTGTTCTTAGTGTGAAATTCTTGTTCTGTCGTTAGCGCTTCCTTAAACATAGCATCTGGCATCATTACGTGTTCTATCACGACATGAAGCTAATCTCTTCAAGCGCTGCTGATGTGCAACTACTGCAAGTGTTGATGATTGATATGTGAGGTTTTAACGTCCCAAAACCACCATATGATTATAACGGACGCCGTAGTATGGGAGGGCTCCGGAAATTTCGACCACACCTGGGGGTTCTTTAACGTGCGCCCGAATCTGAGCACACGGACCTACAGCGTTTTCACCTCTATCGAAAATGCAGCTGTCGCAGCCGGGATTTGATCCCGCAACCTGTGGGTCAGCAGCCCACAGGTTTAAGGAACCTTAGCCACTAGACCACCGCGGCGGGGCTACTGCAAGCGTCTCCGGCGGCGCAATGCAAAACGCTTCGAGGATCTCCTCTAATCTATTGCCACATCGGGACAAGAGTTTTGTCTGAGTAATAATTGGACGGCAGTGCTACAATTGCATGGGCTGCGGTTGCGGGAAAAAGAGCGACGTAAGCTTCAAAGACGAGGAGAGCGTAGAATGGGTGATAAACAAACGGGGTCTGAACTAGAAGAAAATGGGAATTGACGGGAAATGAAGCGTGTCGGAAAGTTTACCACTGGTCACTGATAGTAACAGTGAATTCCGAGAGAAGGCAAGCGCGCGAGAGGGAGTGGAAGTCAGGTGGGCAGGTGATATCAAGTAGGCAAGTAAAAACGTGGAGCAGCAAGCTCAGGACCGGGTTGATTGGCGGAACATGGGGGAGACATTTGCCCTGCAGTGGGCGTAGTCAGGCTGATGATGATGATGATGATGATCTCATGAATGAGGATTAGTCCGAAACAATGATGATGATGAGGATTCAAGGAAACCGTGTTTTCGCGCTAGGGATGCACTCACTCGTGTACATGGTGCAGTCCGCCTGGAACTCGGTCTCTTCGAACTCTGGCTTTCGGGCCTCCGTGGCGATGACGCACTGCTTGCCGACCAGGCAGCTCGAGAAGGCGAAGCAGTCCTCGCGGTCGCGACAGACGTCAGCGCAGTCCTGCAACTCGAACGAGCCCACGTACAGACCGTAGGGCTTGTCCGTCTTGAGCGCCGTCACCACCAGGTTCTCTTTGAAACCTTCGGGTGCGTTGAAGCTCTCTGCACGGGAAAAATTAAACTAAATATGCAGTTTAACCTTAATGGCTATGAATAAAGTCGTCAACGGACGGAGTTGTCAGACTTGCTTAGCAATGACCATCACGTAACATGTAGCAAGTGCTTGAGTTCACTTCTGCATTCGTGATAAAAGATGTGGGTAGAAAAATGGGAGACAAGTGGTTTAATCTTCTACTTCAATTTTTTTCTGTTTTTTATTACCGCTTACGCACTGCACTTCCCAGTCGTTTGCTAAGCGAACACGTGTAACGTCATTATAAATTAGTTCACTCTTAGAAAAAGAAATCACTCTAAGAAAAAGAAAACAAAGATTGCTTTGACTCTTTTTTTCACAGCCTTTACTCGTTCGTATATGACTCTAGGTGACATAGTAGTTCTCTTCGGGGGGGAGGGGGGTCATTGTACTCTCAAGAGTGTTGATTGATACGTGGGGTTTAACGTCCCAAGACCACCATACGATTATGAGAGACGCCGTAGTGGAGGGCTCTGGAAATTTTGACCACCTGGTGTTCTTTAACGTGCACCCAAATGTGAGCACACGGGCCTACAACATTTCCGCCTCCATCGGAAATGCAGCCGCCGCAGCCGGGATTTGATCCCGCGACCTGCGGGTCAGCAGCCGAGTACCTTAGCCACTAGACCACCACGGCGGGGCCTCTCCAGAGTGTCATGTTACCCAAAAGAGCACTAACGTGGCTTCTTAAAGAGAGCGACCCACGAGGCAAGTCATATGGCCCACATAAACGAGTAACACGAACTTTTTTTTTTATTAAAGTGTCGGGAGCATGATTTCGCAAATCGAAGCTTCGCAAGTGAACCTTCTTTGACACCTCTTCTTTTACCGCTTTTTTTTCTCTCTCTCATTCGCTTGCCTCCAAAAACCAGCAAATCACAGTGGTTCGCACAACACCGTCGGTTATACGTATACGGGAGGAGACCCCAACGCACACTAAAGCGACCAGCCTCCGTCTCTTGAAACGAAACATTCAAGAGATGAAACTGTAGAAGCGTGAACTGTTAGGATAGTTGGCGTGACGTTTCTAGGGTGAAGAACAGCGAAACTGCCGATGAATAACACGTTAAAGAAAGGGGCACAGGATAGACGGAAGGGGCGCTTTCATGGCAGTCCTGTGTCGTGAAATACTCTAAAAATAAATTACGAGAATAAATGAAAAAAAATGATGGTTTCTTTATTAGGGCGAAGCGATGAACGCAATAAAGAAGCAAGGCTAGCCACTAAATCTTATGAATCAGATTTTGCGTATGTCTACAAAACGCTAAATCACATGCGCCATCTGTGCGACGAAGATGGCCGGTTCGTTTCATCTCTTCTTTAGGCGCTCTATTACAACGTCAACTGCATTGTGTGATGTTATCGATTATGAATTCATAAGAAAGATGAAGGTGACGGTGAAAGAAAAAAGCCACCGAGTGTATCCACGTAATTGCCATCGCAATAGAACTGCAGTTCGTGCACTTACTGCGTTGGTGAAGGTGCCTCAAGTCGGGGTTCGACTCTCCGATCATGTTACCCAACCCTCCCGTGGAGTACTCTATAGTTTCAGCGACGAGTGTGCCAACCTACAAAGAGAAAATTAAAGCACATCACGTTCGAATTCAGATTACCGGTTATCATTTTTATCAAGTCGCAGCACGAAGGGCAAGATAAAGCTACAAAAAAAAAAAGAGAGAGAAAGGAGAATGGGCATCATATATAGTCCAAACTTCTGCTGGACACTAAAACCAGACTTGCTGGCCGGTGTTGCTTGCATGCAAAAAGAAAGTATGTTCATGGGAGAATTGACAGAAAGACGAGCTCAGAGACCACAGTGTTATGAAACAGGGTGTCCCGTTGGAAAACCATTTTACCACCCCACTGTATATTGTTACGTTCAAGTGTAAGGTCGGCAACCTTTTGAGGTGGAGGGATAATTTTGGGTGAAGCCGACACAGTAGGGGCCGGACGGAAAGTCGGGAGAGGGAAAGGGATGAGGTGGAGCTGCAGGCAAGAAGAATAGATTCGGTGAAGTTACAATAATGTACATAATCTGAATTAAAACACCTTTGTTTTCTGCACTAATGTCACGAGGTTGCAATTCACTAACAGAAACCTATTCGAGGTCAGAACTGCCATGTCAGCCTTCATATAAAAAGTGACAATAGAAGGGGGTGGGTAAAACCACCCCAACACATTTTCACTCTAGTAGACCCCGTCCCCTCGCAGAAAACGCTTCGAACGACAAACTCTGGCACATCTCGCCTTGCCTCGTCGCCCCAGGTGCTCCTCGCCACTGGCGATGGCTCTTTCATTTCATTAAAGTTGCGGTGCTGGGCGGCGGCATTTCCCACGATAGGTCGGCGAACTCAACCATTGGTCGACTGACTCGGCCACACTCAGACTCATATCGAGCCGTGAGTGTGATGGAGTCCGGGTAAGTAGCATTTTGGTGAGTATGAGTCCGATCGATGCCAGTAGAAGACAGTTTTTGTGAGTGCAAGTTCGACTGAGTTCGGCCCGGGGAAAATTTTGATGAGATTGAGTCCAAGTGAGTCCAGATCGCAAGATGTATTACTTGAGTCAGTTTGAGGAAGTTCCACATTTTTTCTACGGCTTACGGTTCTATCTGCTCAACTTCGGCTTTACTGTCAGCCTTACCTGAATTCCCGTTTATACTCAACGGCTACTTGCACGCATTCTAAAAGCAGTGCCGTTCGTACACCGTTTCGATATTTATTGATCAATAGCGTTTCAAGAACTTCCCTGGATGATTTATTTATCCAGAGCTTCTCCGGAAGAGCTGGCCCGCAGCCAGCTGTTCTGAGGAATTTCTTGATAAATAAATCTGATTTAGTGATATCTTCGAAGAAAAAAAAAACAACCTAACTGATTTGATAGCACTTACAGCTCGTATTCGAAGGTACTATTTTGAAATATGCCACGAAGAGCACCGATTACGTGTGATATTTGGTTTAAAGAACATGGACGACAAAGCTAATTCTAGGAAAACGGACTCGCGAGTCGTTCCACTCGGACTTACTCAAATCAAGCCATTGGTAGAGAGAATAAAATGAGGGAAAGGGGAGGTTAACCAGAAAATGGAGCATCCGGTTTGCTACCCTGCACTAGGGGAAGGGGGAATGGGGAAGAAAGATGGGAAAGAAAACGAAGAGGGAAGTAGACGCGCGCAAAAAAAGGGGGAGGGGGAGCTAGGGTGCTACAGTCTATACAATAGGCCGCTGCCACGTAAAAAGTTAAGTAAGGCCTTCACTGATTTTCTGTGAGCGCACAAATCATGTCGTCTTTCCAGCACTGATTGTTCAGACAAAGGTCTGTCGTCAAGGCGAGCTAACGCAGCAGCTAGTTGCCGTCTTTGCACGCTGTAACGAGGGCAGTGACAGAGAACGTGCTCAATAGTTTCATCGCTGCCGCAGTGACTGCAAACAGCAGTGTCTTCCATGCCAATTCGGAAGGCGAAAGCTTTGGTGAAGGCGACACCAAGCCATAGTCGGCAAAGCACCGTTGTCTCGAGTCGAGAGAGTCCAGACGGAGGCCGGAGTCGACGAGACGTGTCCAGTCTATGCAGTCGCGTGTGCCGTAAGCACTCGGCGTTCCACAGGGATTTTAATTCTGCATTAGCAATTTTTCGGATGGTCATTGCAGCATCAGTCCTTGAAAATGGTATAGATTCTTCTTCGCCATCTTCGTGCGCTGATCGAGCAGCTGCATCGGCATGTTCGTTGCCCAATATGCCACAGTGACTTGGAAGCCACTGAGACGTGATTCTGTGTCCTTCGTCGAAGAGGTGATCAAGCAGCTCTCTAATTTCCAGCACTAGTTGTTCACGAGGTCCCCGGCGTAAGGCGAATATCAAACACTGTAGTGCTGCCTTAGAGTCCGTGAACACGCTCTATTTCTTGGCTTCTTGGTGTTTAATGACTTGAATTGCGCTACGTAGAGCAGCAAGTTCCGCAGCTGTCGATGATGTCTGGTGGGATAACCGAAACTTTACCGTTGTCGCTGTTGCAGGAAAGATCACCGACCCTTCAGACCCATCCACTTTAGTTGAAGCGTCAGTATATAAATGAGTATGGTCACTGTACTTCTCATATAACAAGAGAAGAGAAAGCTGATTTAGCACTGGAGACGAGAGCCGGGCTTTTGACCCTATGCCTGGAACCGTTAGTTCAACATGTGCAATGGCTCCATGGGGAAGTTGAAATTCTCGATGGAGTTGTATATCCCGTAGGAATGCTTGTGCGATATGACAAGACTGTCTGGCAAAATGAGGCACGAGGTCGGGCTTCTGGCAGTGAAGCTAGATGATGGGCAGTGGCACGAGTAAGATGCCTCACGTGTGCTCTGAGCACTTCCATCATAATATGCGTCTTGAGCGGGTAGTCATTAGCGATCTCGATTGTCTCAACTGTTGATGAACATCGCGGTAGCCCCAGACGAACTCGCAGAGCCATAGCCTGGATGCTTTCGAGAGTCCGAATGTTGGTTCTACAGGTGTTGGTCAACACAGGCAAACTATAGCGCAAATAGCCAAGAAAAAGCGTCTTGAACAATTGCATCATTGCATGTACTGAAGTTCCCCAGGTTTTTCCTCCGAGATACTTGAATAAGTTAGCAATTTCTGTCAGCCTCTTCTTCAAGTGGGCCACATGTGGGCCCCAGCAGAGGTCTTTATGAATGAATACGCCTAGAAATCTGTACGTCCTGACATATGGTATGACTTGGCCATCGATTGATATAACGTATCGTCTCATTGGCTTTCGACTAAAAGCAATCAATGCGCATTTCGCTGGCGAGATTTTTAGACCCTGGTCCTTGAGGTACACTGATACCAACGTCACAGCTTTCTGAAGTCTTGCGCGTACCTGAGGTCTTGTCACGCCAGATGCCCAGACGCAGATGTCGTCAGCGTACATGGATAACTTCACCACACTTGGCAGTCGTTCTACAAGACCAATGAGAACGAGGTTGAAGAGGGTTGGACTCAAGACGCCACCTTGCGGAACTCCATGATGCGTTGGGTGTTGGGAGGTTGGACCATGTGCAGTGTTCACAAATAAGGTCCGCCCTTGTAAATAACTGCGTGTCCAACAATACAGTTGCCCGCCTAGGCCCACTGACTCAATGGCTTCGAGGATGGCGTCATGTAGAACGTTGTCGTATGCTCCTTCTACGTCAAGGAACATGGCAGCAGATAGTCGTTTACATGCCTTTTGTTGCTGGACATATGTGACGAGATCTATAACATTGTCGATCGAACATCGGTGACGGCGAAAACCAGCCATGGCGGTCGGATATATCTCATAGTATTCCAGGTGCCATTCAAGCCTGGCCAAGATCATTCTCTCCATTACATTTCCTACGCAATTTGAAAGTGCGATCGGTCGGTAAGAGGCAATGTCCAGGGGAGATTTGCCAGGCTTAAGAATAGGTACCAAGCGGCTAATCTTCCAATCTTGCGGAACGACGCCAGCTTGCCAGGAATCGTTGAAGATGTTAAGGAGTGCGTCTCGTGCCCGTTTACCAAGGTTGCACAGCATCCTGTATGAGATGTCATCCGGGCCAGTTGACGACGACTTATTACATAATACGAGCGCCGCATCGAGCTCCTGTGATGTAAACGGTAGATTCATGCATGGGTCCCGTGAGTGAGGGATATGATTCACTGTATGTAGGCTTGTGTACGCTGTCTGGCCCACGGTCATAGCGCAGAAATCTTCTGCTACCTCAATTTCATGCCGGCGATGAAAAAGTGCAAGGGCTTTGAAGGGAAAACGCTGCTCTGGAAACAGAACGTAGGCCTCGCACAATTCCCCCTATCTGAGACAGTGGTTTATGAGGATCTAGCGACGCACAAAATTTCCTCCATCGTTGCGTGTCATAGCATTAGTATGAGTCTCATTTAGTTCGGCTGAATTATACTATGGCGAGTTATAGTTCGAGACAGTCCGGCTTAAGACAATTTCTGTGAGTGCGAGTCCCAGTGAGTCCTGCTGAGGAAATATTGGTGATTCTGAGTCCGAGTGAACCCTAAGTACGAAATACATTTCGTGAGTGAGTTTGAGATATATAGCTCCGCAAGTTTTACCGGCCTCTGTTTCTCATCAATCACTCGGGATGCATCCCTTTGTCTCTGGAAATTCGGCACTAGATTTGTTATCAGCACGGACTCGCTATTGGACATGCAGGCACGTGCTGTTCGCTGGGAGAAATAATAGCGGTAATTGAAGGTGTGCCAACGCGCCACGGAAGCACGAATTGGCGCCGCGAAAATGACTGCCATGGAACGAGCTGCAGCCGCAGCCACTGGTTTCCGTTGTGACTGCATGGTTGCAACGCCACAGATACCCCTAGTAAATGTTGGACCCCTAGTAAATGTTGGAGGAGGCTGTGTGCATCGGGCAGTCGAGCAACAAGTGATACATATCCTCCTCATTGTGGCCGTACGAACTTGTCGTGTACGGGTCACACGCTGAGTAATGAATAAAAAAGATGCTTTGTGTTGCATAGTTGCATGCTGCCACTCATTTTAAGGAGAGGATGCAGGGGACAGTCGATCGAAGCGAAGCCGGAAAGGATAAGGGGGAGACCCTGACTTTTTGTATCTTTTTATTTTATTAAAGTGAAAAAAAAACAACACTTCGGAAAGAGATTTAGTAGTCGCTACTGTCATGAGAACCCCGTCACAGCATAAATACTGACACTCTGCGATCACAGAGGTTCCACTCGTTCAATTAGTTTTCTGATCGCAGTGAATTGCAGGAATTAAGACAAATACGGGCTACCCCACATCAACCATAAGCACATTTCGCCGCGCTAAGCTTTTGTCAGGAGTTGGGTCGAGAGGCCGGTGCGAACTCGGGTTGGAGGCACTCGAAAAAGGGTGGATCCGCCTCTGTACAGGATGTTCTACTGAGCTTACCACTATTACTGTGTTGAGGTGCTTCACGACAATCTTGAACTCGCTTTTTCGTAGCGCATCTTCCAGGTACGAGATGGCGTCTCGGGTGAGGACGACGTTCCTTCTTTTTGAACGTTCTGTCTCTGAGTAAAAAAAAAAAAAAACAGGAACGATATCTGTATAATGTAGGCGATATTCGACCCGTTTGAATATTTTAACGAGCACGACAGGATTCCAATCCACTTTGACACGAATTTAAATTTTTTTAATTTAGAAGTCTTCTAAATGAACAAATAGACATAATTTTGACTGCAAGTTGGCTCCTCAAAAAAGTGGTTTCAATGCAGCCTGAAAACGTTATGCCGTAGAACCACCCACCCAAAGAAACTCTGCACTGCCGCAAAGGCACACGTCAAGGTTAAATGTCTGTATTGCCTAACCCTCGAATAATAATTTTGTAAGTTTACAAGCGTGGTTTGGGGGACTATATGAGCTGAGCATAGTATGTGTTAGTATATAACATATTTTACGGCTTAAGACTCCAACCCTTTTGAAACTCAAACCATGATACTATTCAAAGTTACCTCCACTTCGAAACAAAACAAGTGACATTCACGCATTTATAGTCTCAACTCTTGAAATTTAGCGCAATTCAACTGGGTCGTTACAAAAATGCTTTTTTCTTTATAGTAGGTACTGTATATTATCAAAACTATTGCATTCCTAATTCTACGACCAATAGTTATAGCGTGAGAACAGAACGACGACACAGAGACAAGGACACGAAGGACACGAGCGCTCTTGTCCTTCGTGTCCTTCTTGTCTCTGTGTCGTCGTTTTGTTCTCGCGCTATAACTATCGTCATGTCATACCAACTAGACCAAGCTGCCACACTTCTACGACCAAATAGCAATTCACCTCGAATCCGCTTCAAACATCAAACTTGCTATTCACCCATCACTATGCTACCATAGACCTACTTGAATATAACGTAACAATGCGGGTCATATTCTACACACGCCGCCTAAATGTATGTCAGCCCCTTTTCACCAAGACTATGAGACTTCAAATTAACGAAGCCAATCTACCACGTGACGTTACTTGGTGATTACTCTCGTGGATATTACGTCACGATTCCCAAGAAAGCAATCGCTCGAGTTCTAAAACGTGCCGAAAACGAGCGTTCATTAAGTTCAACCGCAGGTACTTCGATACTCACTCACGTAGGTGCTGCAGTCTTCCGAGCTCACGAGCACGCCTGACGAGTTGATACTCGCCTTCGTCGTCGTGGCACAAACCGAACTACAGTAGGATACGGCGCTGAAAGCCAGAGTAGAAACTGCATAAGAGGCTCGAAAAAGAAAAAGGGAGTCGGGCAGCATCAATTCAGTTGAAGATATTTGAGCTTTTACGTGGCAAAGCAGCGTTGCAAACCTGTATCACGCCATGACACCTGGTTTTATCTTTCCAATATGCCAACCCTCTCTTATGTAATACTTCAAACGTGGTCTTTAAGGTAACGAAATGAAGTGAAATATGATAATGAGTCGCGCAGTAGTGTAGGGCGCGGGATATTGCGGCCACCTGGTGCTTTTTAACGCGCACTTACGCATCTCAAAGTACCCGTGCTTCCAGTACTTTGCAACCATCGAAATACGATCGCCCCGGCCGGGATTGAGCCCGTGACTTTCGGGCCATCCGATTCCCGTGACATCTGCACCAGCGACGCGGACAGCAACCATTCAGGTTGTTCTCTGTGCGTACAAAGAAAAAAAAAAACACAACTTGCTCACTTGAGCGAGTTATGACGAAGACCACCTCGCTGTTAAAATAAGATATGCAATCATGAGTTACTATTATCCAGCGTTCAACAACACTTACGTTAATTTAGACAAAAAAAAAAAACTGCCTATCAGTTAACGAGTTGTCGCTGACACTATCAGGCGTATGATATCGTTTAGCCCAATGTTATTCATTATTCGGAGCTAACCAGCACTGCTATAGCGTAAGAGAAGACACGGTAGACCACTGTACCGCTCAATCGCGAAGTGCGGAGAAGAGAGAGTGGGCACATTCATTAAGACATTCTGTCGCGTGCGAAAATTGCAGAGGCAGGCATCATGAATGCCCGGGATTTTTTTATCCGAAATCGAGAACACTGCGCATTTTCTTCCGTTTTTTTTTCTTCTATAAAGAAATCTGTCCTCAAGGAATGGTTATGATCGGTAAAAACCTCTATACTGAACGTCCTGCAGTTCGGAATGTCCTATCTCAGGCTGAGTTCCCCTACGTCCGAACGTCCAGGTTACGCTTAGTCGCCGCTTCGCGGGCCTGCTGGACGGCCCAGATTTGATCAGAGGGTTGGGAGCTCAGCAGGTCATCGTCCCACCTAGTCGAGACTACATGGGAGCGTATGTAATTTCCTCGAATTCCCTGAACATGTGCTTGAGTGTAGCAGGTTCTATATAGCGGATACTTCGCAGGTGCGGTCATAGTAGATCTCCAAACCCGCTAGCGTGTTGTAGATGCTTATAGACACGCCCATGAGTGTACTATGCCTTAAACTGTGCTTTTCAAGCACTCCTTAAATGATAGCGTTGGGTCAGTCCTACCTACCTTCATTTGTCATCTCTCTTTTTACACACTAAAAAGATACGTCGAAGTGCATACTTGCCGCGCTACTCATGCACTTCGCGCAGATTTGTTCTGGGGTGGTTTACTTACAGATGGGAAAGTGTTAAACATGAGCGCCCGCCTCCTCCTCACCTGCAGTCCTTGTAGTCCTTGGAAGAGCACGCCTTGAGACAGTTGTCCCGCGTGATGGCCCCCTCCGTCCATTCGGGCTCCATGATTTTCATTTTCGGTATCTCTGCGTAGTCGCCTGCGCGATGAATAATTACCGAGCGTTTGTAGCTCACTCCGTCCTTGCTAAAGCGTTATGCCGAGCCGGGGTGCTGTTCTGCACTCTGTCAAACATTGCCATATTGTCAAATTTTGCAATGGTCGCATTTTAATCGAATAACAGAACACGTGGTGGCCCTCTGTGCCAATTATATTGGACCAATGGTGGAATTCGACAATGTACAAAATAGAGCCCATGGTAAAGAAGGAAGCTTTCGGAGGTCTTCAAAAAAGAACAACTGAATTTAAAAAATGAATTCATCTGTAAACTTGCTTATGCCTCGTCGGGTGTTTAAAGACTTGTCACCCTCGTTCTGACATGCCATGTTGCATGCACAACAAGTGGGAATGCGAACAAAAGTTTCAAAAATAATGCTAACGAATGCGCTTTATTGGATTTCCAATAGCTTTCGACTTAAGTCGTCTTAGTTGTAGCTAAGAGACTCCGAAGATTTCTCTTAAGTTTGCGTACTTTGCGCGCAACAGTATAAGCAGCAGCAGATGCCACCCCCCCCCACAACCTGTAAACTCAATGAATCAATCAATGAGTCAATTTATGAATGCATGAGTCAATGAATGAGTCAGTGGATGAATGAATGAAACAATGAGTAAATCAGTGAGTGGATGAATGAATGAATCAATAAATCAATCAATGAGTCAATGGATAAATGAATGAACTAACCAATCAATCAATGAGTCAATGGATGAATGAATGAACCAACCAATCAATCAATGAGTCAATGGATGAATGAATGAACCAATAAATCAATCAATGAGTCAATGGATGAATGAATGAACCAATAAATCAACCATTGAGTCTATTCATTGATAAGTGAGTGAATCAATCAATCAGTTTATCAAATAATGAGTTGGTGAGTGAGTGAATGAGTGCATAAATGAATTAATCAAATAATCAATCAACCATAAGCGTAACAATCGTAAATAGTTTACGCTATCGGTTATACAAACCCGAAATCGCAGGATGTCCCAGAATAAGCACAGTGACGTAGGCCATGTTATCCGTGAAATCAATCTGAAAGTCAGAGAGATCGAGTTAGAACCGGTATCATATTCTGTTCTCTTGCTCTCATTTCCTTTCTTTCTTGACGTTATGTACTCATAATGGGGAGAGTACAGCGAAAATATCTTTTCTCAGAGCCCATCTTGCAGCCGCTCATCGTCAGTTTAGCACGTGAATGCACTTGACAAGTTGAATTCGGCAACTTTGTTGATGAAAACTTTGTTCAAGATGGAAGGAAATTGTGGCTGAAACGCGGTACATAGAGATAAAGTGTCGCCGAGCAAGGCAAGTAGCTAAAGCCTACATTTGGATTGTGAGACTTGTCACATTCATGGTAATATAATTCATGGTAATATCGTCCCTTAATACCTACAGTGACACACTGGGATCGGTATTTGTCACTAATACCTAGAGGTATTAGTTACAAATGCCGATCCCAGTGTGGAACTGTAGGCTTGCACATTCTCTACTGGCCAATTTCTCACCCTTGCAGGCTTTCATCTTCGCCCAAAATTTCTAATCTCATTGGTTAAACATCATATAGGCATGACCGTGCGCAAAGTTCTGCAATAGGGGGGGGGGAAGAATGCTTCCCCGCAACGACTCCCCATCCTCTCTCCGATGGCCTAAATCGAACGAAAAGAAGCCCCACATTGTATCAAAAAATGAATATAAAGCGATGACGTGCATAAAGCCCTTCCATTGACCTCGACTTTCCGGGGTAAAGGTGAAAGTTAAGCAGTTCCCGGAATGCAACGTCGGGGATTCTCGGTCGCCATTATCGTCAAAAACAACAGCAACAAAAGTGTTCAGCCATAACACTGCGCATTAAAAAATGACGTCAGATGTTCGTTGAGTAAAGGTACTGGGCCGTATAGGCGTCGGCTTTAGATGTTTAGTAGAAGCGGCCGCACCCCCACCCCATGCCACCTACCCATCAACCATACACGTACCTATGCATAAAGGTCTCATAACACCATATTAATACGTCGTAGTTTTTGTCGCTGTCTTCTGCTTGCGCTTCTTCTCGTCACTTTCTGGCTCCAATCTCCGCTGCATTGCTTTGAAATGTTCGCATACGACTAATGTAGGCCTCATAACTGTATATGGCACCAGTTCTTTACCCGTGTCTTACGCTTGGCTAACATTCTGAGTGCACGTGTATACGCACTCACATGCACGTGAGTGCGTATACTCTTACCCGTGTCTTACGCTTGGCTAACATTCTGAGTGCACGTGTATACGCACTCACGTGCACGTGAGTGCGTATACTCTTACGATCACGCACCAGCACATCCGGGGTTCTGAGCGGCGATAGCCCTGTAACGTTCTGTAATTCCTCCAGGAACGCCCGCTTGATGTTGGCACTGTTTGCCATCATGAGGGCCGGCCTGTCAGTCACTGTAAACGAATATGTCAAAAAGAAAAAAAAAGGTTAGAAGAACGAAGATGGAAGTAGAAAAGAGACCGGCGAGCTCATAGACTTGCTGAAACACGAAACACATTTACGCCTTCAGCAGCAGTATTTTGTGCACAAGCAGCGCCACACTGTTAATGACAGAAGCTTTCGTTCGATATGCTGCATAAGATACTAGAGACATATTTCATGGATTTCAGAGCGCACGCGCAATGATCCTGTTGGTGCCATGATCAATGACTAGAAATATGAGATTCGTTTAGTTGTTAATATTCAATGTCTTAAACTACGCAAAATAAAAGAAGACATAGGTGGCACACAAAAACCCACACAAGAAACGCTGACTATACCAGCTCATCGGCAATCGTAATTATCGGTGACCATCAACTCATCAACTTTCATCGTCGGCGCTGACCGTGAACTCATCCGCGCTTTGGTAGTTAGCGCTACGAGCGTCTATTTTGAGTTTCTCCTCTGTGTGCTTGTAATTTCTTGTTTGCGCTTTGCACATTACCATGATGACGCTAATGATGAGTCGTTGATTATGGGGTTCGTCACTGGTGCCAACGTTTGGACAAACGGTATACTGTCTTCTAAGAGACAGCGCATTTGCCAACTTAGTACGTGCATGTGTTCGTACTTCGTACCCTCTCCTCCAACCAAACGAAAAAGAGGAAAGGGCAGATCACAGAGTGCGCACTTTGCCCTTTCCTTCTCTCCTGTGTTGGTTGGGGGAGAAAGTACATAGTACACACGTACACGCGCTAAGCTAGGCAACTAGCCGTCTCGTAGAAGACAGTACCATTGTCGGTCCGAACGTTGGCACCAACCCCCGTTCAAGGATTCATCTCAACTGCACCTGGGTGTTTTATGACAACCGCCATCCATGCTTTTAAGGTCGGAGAAGTTTAAAGGGTCACGGCGTTAGATAAAAAAAAGAGACTCTTTGTTGCATTAGTAAACTACTCTTCCTTAACTCCAAAATCCCCGCGCTTGCCACGAGAACAAGCTTTTGTAAGTGAGAAAATGTGCATAATGACAATGCTGGTGGCGATGCCACCTTGAACTTCTGGTACTACTAACCGTGACGCCATAAATTTTTGTTTTTTTGATGGTGCCTACTAGGGCCTACTTCATTCCTGAACGGTATGACAGAAGTCCAAGTCCTCCAACGATGCTTGAGACTTAACAATTTTCAGATAATTTCGTTAGCCGATGTAGCCAAATACGAAAGCACACACTGAAATCCGTGACGTTACGCACGGAGATTTTCGGCCAAAAATTTAAAAGTGGTACTTTGATTTTCTTCTTTCATTAATGCACATATGATGGTGAAATTAATGCCATGGAGTTCTGCGTGCTTACAAAAAAAAGTGTTAAACAATTTAAAGTACTTGGTACTTTACTAAGGGAGGGCAGAAATCCGTCCCCCTAAACTGCTACCCACGTTGGTCAGCAACCAGCACAGCCAACGGAACATTCGCAGTGCGCTTAGAAAAAAAGTATTTAACGATTTTGAGTACTTGGTACTCAACTATGGGAGAGCAGCAATCCGTCCCTTAATACGGACCTCACGGCACTCGAAATCAGTGTGTGTGTAGAAAAAGTTGGTAACGATTTAGAGTACGATGTACTATACTATGGGAGAGCAGAAAGCCGTCCCGTGTAACGATTCGTAGCAATAGGTATTCTACTATCTATACAACAAGTCGTCTTTTTGTCCACGGTATCCCAAACGGTACTTGATTATCCCTACAGACTTATTGTTTCCTTACAGCGTCAACGAAATTAGCACACGTAGTCTCAAGCGCTGCCCCGCTGTTGGGCGCTGGTTTCTCGTGGTATTGAAGGGGACGTCTCGAACTGGCGCAAAATCGTTCTGAATTAACGATCCTAGCATTAATTACACCGTGTAATAGAGCATTTACTATTTATAATTTTGGCATTACCAAAGGCAAAGCTACAAATTACTCCAAAAAAGTCGCGAACGTAACATGCGCTTTCAGGGGTGTGCTGTCAGGGACCACCCTGTCGTCGTATCACTTCCAATGAGGATTAAAAAAAAATTGCTGGAGCGGAAGCTCCCGCAATGCCTTGCCTGCACAAGTGAAGCTAGCTTTTGACACTGCCAAGATGGCGGAATCATGCTATATTCTGATGGTGCCCAAGTGGCTTTGATATGTTAATGTAAATGCTACGTTAGTTCTATATTAAAAGATAGTTGTTCCCGACGAAATATCATAGAGAAACGAGTATAGGTGACCGAATTTGCAAAGAACTTTGCCTCCAATGAGGCTTACTAAGGAAAATTAGCAACACCAAGACGCACTTGGAGCACTATGTGACCCGAAAAAGTTTCTACGTTATACTCGTTAGACGTGCGAGAATTAACTTACTGGCGACGCTGCTATGAAAGCACCGAGTTGAGTTTGGGCTTCCATGGGCATGGGACGGCCTTCTTCTACTTTCCCGTAGTAGAGTACCCAGTACTCTAAATCGTCACACTTATATATATATATATATATATATATATATATATATATATATATATATATATATATATATATATATATATATATATATATATATATATATATATATGCTTCTCGTCGCACAGAAGACGTGAATCTGTTCCAATTTAGTGATTTCTGCGTTTCCTTTTTTTCTTTGTTTTCTTCAATGATTCGCGATTTGTGAGAATCTTGAAGTGCTGTGTGCTACATCCTGCCTATGTTTCCTTGGTTGTACGCGGCCACTCAAGTGATTTTTTTACACCCGACAGTTGTACTCACCTGAAGTGTTGTTATCCCAGCTTGCACTAAACTTCCCTGTCTTAATCGCAGAATGGTGACACTTTGTCATGCCCCTAGTAAGGTGACTGCCGCAGCCGCCATCTTGCCATAGACACGGCTTCACTTCTGGGCAATCATTACCACTCCAGCAATTGTTTCAATTCTCCTTGCCCACTTCTCGCCTTGGCTTCACGCAGCTCTCCCGTTTTACACGCTCGAGCAGAACGTGCGCTCGCCGTTATAACTTGATTGATTTGATTTTGATTGACATGTGGGGTTTAACGTCCCAAAACCACTACATGATTATGAGAGAAGCCGTAGTGGAGGGCTCCGGAAATTTAGACCACCTGGGGTTCTTTAACGTGCACCCAAATCTGAGCACACGGGCCTGCAACATTTCTGCCTCCATGCCGTTATAACTTACCCAGAGTGAACGCGCTTATCCGTGAACGTTCAATTACGGCTGCAGAACCTCTCTGTGTGTGTGTGTGTGTGTCGGAGCCAGATAAGCGAGCAGCATAACGCCAGCGTTACAGGAGAGAAAAACTACAGGAGAGAAAAACGGATGTGAAACACCAGGGCCAAAGAGTTAAGCTGTATTCACGCGACGAACGTGATTGTGGACGGATCAGTCAAGTGACGTGGAACGTGATGCGAATTTCTCCGCAACTATAGCATTCGCACGATAGAGGAGAATTCACGCTAGAAGCGAGGATTTCGTCATTGCTCTATTTAGGCTTCGGTCGTTTCATGAATCGCTCCGCGTGGACCGAAGCAGGGCGGGTGACGTACGGTGACGTATGCGAAATCGTGATCGCCGGGGTCGAATCGCGATTTCGTCCGTCGCTCGAATACACCTCTGGACGCCAAACAATTCATATTCACACAAAAAAGGACACTATGTAAATTGCAAAGCTTTTTCGGCAAAAACATGTGACCATTAGACTGTGCACCATGTCTTTTTGTTTTTGTTTTTGTTTTTTAAGAAATCACGTGATCGATGAGAGGTTGGAAGGGTGGAGGGGCCACAGCTGTGGTGGCGCAACTGTTGCTATGGGCTACTGCAGTGTGCCACCACGTGATCTCTTATATAGAGTGAGTAGGAGAGGCCATAGCTAGCACCGTTCTAGGGCTCGGAGGGATGGGCGCGAATGTAAGACATTAAAGACTTTCACCTTGAAAAAACAAAAACGAGCAGATCAACACAATATAAACACAAGGTAAACGCAGGCGTAATCAACAGTGCGCAGTTTGTACAGCGTTCGCTTTGTGTACAATTGGCTCTCATTGTTTTCACTATGCTCGATCATAGTGGTTTGTTGTCAGTACATCGGAAATTACCTGGGAATCCAAGCTGGACCCAAGTGTACTCCGAGTCGTTCTCGTCGTAGCAGTCCTTCACACTCAGCTTCTCGTTCAAGTCAGTCACCGTAGTCGTTATGTCGTGAATGTTCGCGTAGAAGTAAAAGTAAGGCTGTAGGGAAAGAGGAAAACAAAATTACACCAGCTCTCGCTTAACGGAAGCATGTGTAGATACATAGTAGCGGGTGCTAACGCTAACACTGGCGGCGGCGTCGACACTGGCGCTCACCGCGATTTCGCACAGGAGAAAAAAACTTGGGAGGCGCAAAGCTCGCAGTGATGGACCGGTGTTTCTTATTGGAACATGCCAATCGCTGCTAACGGGCAATGAGAGACACAAGACTCCGATTGGACACAGGGACCCGCTGTCCGCTTTTAGCTAACGCTCACGCTATGATTCTTTATTGTTCAGCAACGGACAGGAGAAATCTCCCTCCGGTACTATCTTCGAAGCGGGGCTGGAGTTTATGAGTGCCACCTGTGCCCTCCTTGAATCGTGTCCCCTGGCCACTTGTCCATCTTGCACGGCAGTCACTCACTCACTCACTTGTGCACACTCACTCACTTATACACACTCACTCACTTATACACACTCACTCACTCACATACACACTCACATACACATTCACTCACGCACACACACGCAAATACACACTCACTCACATACATACACACTCACTCACATACATACACACTCACTCACATACACACACATTCACTCACATACACACACACGCACTCACGCATACACACATACACAGGCACACGCACACGCAAACACACTTGCACAGGCACACGCACACGCAAACACGCACACGCAAACACACATACACAGGCACACATACACAGGCACACACATACATACTCACGTGTGCACGCAAACACACAGAAACACTCCATTTTATTTCCATTTATTGTTATTAGCCTAAGTGATTAAAATAATTCGCGAATAATGAAACTAAGGCTCATGAAATATCATGATCAGTACCGGCTAGAACATTAATTTTGCGTTTGCTCAACCACTACTTCTAATGCACTGATATTATTGTGTCCACTGGCTTTGCCGGGCGGGGCAGGGAGCGGGGGGGAGGGGGAGGGGTTAGACATGCCTCTATTTTGTGCCAAATCGATTTTTTTAAAATTTTGCTGCATGCGTATATACACGCACATATATAACCGTAAGCCCTATCATACAGTAATTACGGCTGAACAATACATTTCTGTTCGTTGAATGCTGGAAGAACGGAATAAGGTATCGTGAAAAACGCATTTTTCTACTTGGACACTTGAGAGGTAATTTCAGTGTTGCAGCTCACATTGCTCACGACTATGCACTATACCTAGACGAAGGCAGAATCAGATCAGTATGACTATTATATAAATATTCGTCCGCATTTATTGCGACAGAGATTATACGCTCCCTCACGGTGAGTTCTCGCCGTCGCCGTCATGTTCCTTAAAAAAGTCAAAATCGATGAAATCGCTCCGCGCATCAAATGTGCTACGTGCGAGTAATGAAAGCGTGCGGGAGCTGGCTACGAATGTGGGCGAGGCAGATAGATAAGCAAGCGGGCCGTCTCCGTCGCACATGGGGCGCGTGCGATAACATCGACCCACGTGCGAGGCCTGCCGTCGGTGGCTGTGATTTATTTACATTGACGGGGTACCAACACAAAAAAAATTTTGGCCTCGTGTTTTTATTGCAGCAATGTGTTCCTGGGAGCCAGTTTGTCAGAACACGAGACACCATTTTCTGCAACGCACGACCGAAAATTACAGGCTCGTTATTCCCAACCAGCGTCAGATTTGGTTTAAAAAAACGCCGCGCCACCGGGTGCAACTATCACCACCTAGCGGGTGCAACGCTAGACCACGTCAGCACACAGAACTGTGGCACACTTCTGCGTGGTTCGCATCAAGAAGTTTTTTTTTTAAATAGGAAACAGGACAGTGACGTCATCAAACACAAAACTTTCAACTCGTGCGCCGCAGAAAACGGACTCGCGAGCAGATGCCGCAGGGCGCGGGTTCGAATCCCGGCTGCGGCGGCTGCATTTCCGATGGAGGCGGAAATGTTGTGGGGCCGTGTGCTCAGATTTGGGTGCACGTTAGAGAACCCCAGGTGGTCAAAATTTCCGGAGCCCTCCACTACGGCGTCTCTCATAATCATATAGTGGTTTTGGGACGTTAAACCCCACAAATCAATCAATCAATCAATCGCGAGCAGATGCCGAGCATTAGCAAATGCGAACAAAGAAAAACGGTGGACATGACGTCGTCATAACTTGCTGCAGCGTGGTCACGTCGGGGATGTAGGGAATTCCCAATGGTGTCCTTTCAGGGTGTCAATAGCGCGATGCAGTTGATCGCTCAGGCAATCTTCAAGATTCATTTAAAAAACATTGCAAGCTATGTTCACTGTTGATATTTCGCAGACGATATATACGCATGTTCACGGGAATCAATGCCGCAAGCTATATGGGACGCAAAATTTTGTGTCAGTATTCCTTTAACAGACTTGCGGTGAAGGACATAGACATGCACATGGTTCTTCTTCAGGGTAGGGGGGGGGGGTAAGTTTATATCGTAACGCCCCTCTCCCCTATTAGGTCAATGTAAGAGACCAACTTTATGCCCTGCCTGCCCGTGTTGCAGCACCCTCTCCCTATCATGTCAATGTGTGGGTCTCCCCGGGCTCTCAGCTTTTTTAATTAACTAGAGGTCGGCGGCTCCCTCGCCACATCCCCCCCTCCTCCCTTCAAACGCGTGGCGCGTATTTTTTTGCTGGTTGTTCCGTGAACTACAATGATACAGCGATTGGGGCGGTAGAATATTCTGTCCATATTGCTTCCCTTGATGACATAACAGAAAAATGCGAGAAGTTTGCACTAAGTTGCACAAGACTTGGCACAACGAAGCTGGTTGAACCATAGAGTTTCTCAAAATTAACTAGAGGGCACTCTGGCGCTGCGATCGTTCAGCGACCGTGGAACTGATGGGTAGTACACACATTTGCCTAATCTTCGTATTTGTGGGCAGAATATCGTACTTGCGGCTTTGTTTATTGCTGTGTTTCGGTTTTGTTTTGAAAGAAAGAACGAACCCTTTTGAACTTAGGGACTTGATTCGAAATAGTAAGCTTAAAAGAATAAGGTTGTGAAGCACAAACGGTGAACATTTGCTAATTTATGTTTTCGTGAAAAACAGCTCTAAGCCACACGAACACACACGGAGCCAGAAGCAGGCCAGAAGTACGAAAATTAGACAAATGTGTGTACTACCCATCCTTCCCATGCTCGCTGAAGTGCTATGCGTTGCAGCTCCCATAGACACTGGTGCCAGAGTTCCCTCTAGTTAGTATTGTGGGAAATTCTATGGGTTGAACCTCATATCGTCGTATTGCAGTATGGTAACCACATGCAGCGCCGGCAGCGACTGGACTCGGCGTGCTTGGCCGAAGAGGCGGCCGCCAAGAGACGGCGATGGGCGGATCCGCTTGCCAGTATGAATGCGTTAAAGCCGTGTCCCCGAGCCACGGTGTAGGAACCTGGTGGTTGCTATGGCAACAGCTACTCCGCGGCGAGGCTTGCCTATCCTTAATACAGGCGGCACGCAGCTGTGGCGGTTGCTATGGCAATGGCGCAGCAGAGGTGTTTTTGTTAACGGACTTTTTAATGCCAGCTTTAATGGCTTCGAACTTAGTAAGTCATACTTCGACGACCGCATAGCTTCCGGCTTCGAAGTTCCAGGTTTGCGTACCCAGCACACTTCCACCACTTTGCAAGGGAGTTTAATAGCGACGCCAGGTAGTAGGCAGGCAGCCGGTACGGACAGAAATGCTTGAGCAGTCCAGCGTCTACAGCTCGTGCACCCACTCGCGCTTCGCACTCGGAGAGAGATGGTCCCACTAGGCAGTGCCTTGCGAATTCCCCACTACAATATAAACGACTAAGAAGACTACATGGAGGCATGCCAAACCCAATTGCTAACCTTGTTGTTAACGCCGTAGGCGAGCATGGTGACTTGAACCGGTAGGTTTCTATGGTCGACCGCGGTATCCAGAATGTAATCGTCCTCCTGCAATGAAGATGTGGAGAAGTAAAAAAAGAAAAGAGCGAAAAATAGAAGGTTCAGTATCAGGAAGGAGTGGCAGAGTCCGCTTCAACATTTTGATAATCTATACCTCGCAATGCTCACGTATAAAAAATACGGATCACTGCGTAACGATACGAAGAGAATATTTGTTGAGAATGTCTTATTCGGAGGTAGCTTTGAAATGGCGCCCTTCGTACAGAATACTTCCAGTTCTTGCAGTTCAATGGGCTCTTGCAGTCAGCCTTGGCTGATCGTCGAGGTTGTAGCTGGCCGAGCCTTTCTCCCACTAAAACCACCCAACCCTTACTCCACCGGCTGAGCTGATTCCAAGCCTGGCTAGAGATGACATCGACATGTTTCCATGCGCAGATAACTGGTAATGCATTACTCACTGATTAAGAAACTTGGGGCCACATTCCTTTCGGGTGCAAGATGAATACTGTCGTCGCTGCGCACTTACCGTAAGGAAGCTGTAGGTGAGCACAGCATGACCGAGGTTGGCATTTCCCACTGACATTGGGCCGGTCACCAGCTCGAAGATGTGTACAGGCATTCCACGGACCTCATGCTGTCCAAAGGTCAATCAATCAATCAATCAATCAATCAATCAATCAATCAATCAACCAATCAATCAATCCATCAATCAATCAATCAATCAATCAACCAACCAATCAATGACTCAATCAATGACTCAATCAATGACTCAATCAATGACTCAATCAATGACTCAATCAATGACTCAATCAATGACTCAATCAATGACTCAATCAATGACTCAAGCAATGACTCAATCAATGACTCAAGCAATGACTCAAGCAATGACTCAAGCAATGACTCAATCAATGACTGAATGAATGACTCAATGAATGACTCAATGAATGACTCAATGAATGACTCATGGAATGACTCAATCAATCACTCAATGAATGACTTAATCAACCACTCAATGAATGACTCAATCAATGATTCGATGAATGACTCAATCAATCAATGAATGACTCAATCAATCAATCAATCAATCAATCAATCAATGAATCAATAAATCAATGAATCAATCAATGAATCAATCAATACTAAGTTTACTAATGATAGCTGTGCTTTGTATCACTATCGCAGTCTCTGAAAACATGATCACATTCATGGTGTAGGTATTTCTAGCTTCTAGGAGACTTCCTTACGCACTTGTGTTGTCTTTACTGAAATCCATCTATTCGAATGCATGACATGAAAAAATTGAAGGTATGGTCAGCAATCAATGAATTTTCACGCTGTATTGCATGAACGACTCCACTTTTGAAATTTGAATGTTACATATTTTGAGGTAATACAAATTTACGAGATCGAGGCGATGTCACCTCAAAGGCAGATTGATACAATCGTGCACGAATGGTCGCAAACTTTAGACTGACATCACGAGCCAGACGGCCATTGGCCCTGACCATGCCCTCCGAGATTGCCTCCGGCAATACGCCATAGTAACGGCACATTGTCGGAGGCAATCGCTGAGGTCACGCCCCGACGCCCTACACCACAAGTTACTTAAGCCGCCGAGACAATTAACTGCTGCGCCCTTGGTCTCCTGGGTACGGCCTCATTTTTTTCATCTGCAATATACTGAAAGTTAGACTACCAGCCTCTAGATTTACTTTTAGTGGTATTAGCGCTTACGATGCCGAGGTAGCTGGCGTTCTTGAGGATGTCGTATGTAGGCAGTATCGTCTGCAACAAGTTGACTTCGTTCTTGTCCGGAAACTGAACGGTGGGTGCCACGTCGTCTCGGGCTTCGATTTTGCAGCCAACGAGGCCGTTGGTGTCCACGTAGCGGTACACGTGACCTACGAGTTCAACAACATAGATGTTTTAAAACATGCCTGCACCATCTCCACGTCTGTCCGCTGTCACGCAGGGACAGGCCTCACCGCTAGGGGCACTCACGCTGATAATAATGGTGACACTGCATCCAGCCTGGTGGTGCACGTCTTGGCTCATTATGAGGAAGCTCATAGCCTCTACCCATACGTCCATAATGCTCGGAATGGCGGCAATGATAATTATGCTGATGCTTATAATGATGATAGTGCTAAATGATGCTGATGATGATGCACGTGATCTGGACATCCAATCACACACACTGGCGCACTTACTGGTTTGCAGTCCGGCGGTTTTCACTGCGTGGAGCTGGTCCAATTTTTTCGTGGCTTTTATTTTTCACCATACTTTCATTTTTTGGCATGAGTTAAAAACCCATCACACATCTGGATTAGTAATAGCAACCGCTGTGAACGTTCACCTCGTCACGCCTGAGTGTTTGTAAGAGGATTGACAACTCAACAGTAGCACCAGAGG
>WOVY01003837.1:0-27500 GCA_013436015.1 Rhipicephalus annulatus | reverse complement strand
TTTAGACGGTATACACGATTAATTCGAGGCACAGAGGGAAGTCCGTCCGTTCACGAAAAGCTCAAGAACACTGACTACGAAAAAAATAAGTGGAAAAGAAATAACCCAGCTTCCCCGACGAACCCCCACATTCACAAACGCTCATCCGACTCGAATGTCGTCGTTCACTTGACAGAGTTGAACACTGCGCCGCTGCTCGGCTGAAAATGACGCTGTGGTTCTGAAGAATCGCTGCCAATTATCGCTAACATGCCGTGACTTGCTCTGCAAGAGATGGCGCTCCCATCGAATTTCTCAAGTCAAGGCGAAGCGTGGAGTGAGGATACGATTTAAAATACGAAAGTTAACGTCGCAAGGATCGCTCAAAAGCGGTGCTAGTCACAATAATTACTTGGCTTCCGTAGTACACACGTTGAAGTGTGGCAGCTTGGGCTAGTTGGTATGGCATGACGATAGTTATAGCGCGAGAACAAAAGGACGACACAGAGACTTGTCTCTGTGCCGTCATTTTGTTCTCGCGCTATAACACACGTTAAGCAAAAGTATACGACCCCCTTATACGGCCACCCCAGAGACTATAGTGTCCCTGGTGCGGCCGCATTCTCTTACACCACCGTTTTGTAAAGTTGCATGAGGTTGGTTCGAAAAGAGTTAACTACCACCATTATTATAACATAACATTTTGTTGCTGCCGCATTCTTTGTTTCGTCCTTGCGGTTAAGCCGCGACTTTTTTTATGACATTAAATGATGCATCGATTGAGCGTAATGTTGGCTTAAAAAGTGTCCTAAAACTTATGTGAGCGAAGAGGCACAGCAAAGAAACTCGCGAGAAAAACAGCACGACAGTAAAGACCCACATACAACGCCACCCAGCGCCGACTGGCAAGTGAAGCTTATTGCGGCGAAAAACATATATAAATTCATATCTAATGCCGTCTGCTTTCTCTTGTTCTACGGAGTGACTTGATGACGATATAAAAGGCGGACGTTACTACTGGGGCCTGGGAAGCACGACAACACAAACCACGTATGAAAATTGGAAGATGAAGCAAGACATAACGAAAGAGATAAATAAAGAAAACAAAAACAGGGAGATATGTAAAAATAAATAGAAGTAAAGAGGGAATAACACAGAAAAAGAGAACAGGAAAAAAAAGGAGGAAGACAAGAAAAAAAAAACGTATAGAAACGAAGAAGGCTGCCCAGCTTCACCTTTATTTGAGGCTTGACACCTTTAAGGTGAAGCTTCCTCATCGTTTTTTAATTTATTCGCAAGCAATCTGCATGTTAGCCGTCTGAACTACAGTTATATCGCACAAACTCGGGAATCAATTGAAAAGAAACGAACAAATTCTGATTTGAACTGAAATGTTGTAGTTGACTTTGAAGAGGAACATATATAAAGAGAAATTGCTAATCCATTCCTAATCTGTTTTCAAAATCTTGGCTGCGTCAATCGAGAGCTTGAATAACAAATTAAGTTTATTAGTTTAATTTTTTTTCTTACAAATGCGCCGATAGACGACAAAAGAAATGAAAACATAGGACATAAATCTGCTTGGTAATATATAAGGAATAACTCTAATTATTTACAAAAGTTAAAAACTAAAAAAACATTATTTTTATATTTGAGCGAAAAAGAAACTTTATACGAAATTTGTTTTTAATTTAAAATCTGCATTATTCTAAAGTTACACAAGATTTTATAAGATGACGTAATTCTTGGCCAATCTCTCACAGTGTGTGCGAGCCACAGAATATGGTGAACATGAACAAGAATCTGCTTATAGACGTTAATGCCTCATGCTGCACTGCACGTAACTTCCCCACAACATTTAGGCCTCTGTCGCCATGTTACGCTCTGAAAGAAATAGTTTATCATAAGCAGTATGGGAAGCTGCTCGCCTTCAAGATGTCGTCGCCTCCTAAATAAGGCTGCAGCATCATGACGTCAACCGTCTGCGATCCAGAAGTGATTCTGAGTGGCAGCGATTTCCAGGTACCGTAACCCAAATCCCACTGGGAGTCTGAAAAATGGTAAAAAAAGGGGGACATATATTTTATAAATAAAGAAAAAGATGCCAACAGCGACTTTGTTGTAAATGTCTGAGAAGTGCTTGAAGTTTTTTTTTCACACATTTTTCACACATTTTTTTCACACATTTTCGACACATTTTTTCACCACCTTGGCGTTATTTTTACCCTCCGCGGTGGTTTAGTGGTTTTGGTGCCCTGCTGCTGAACCGAAGGCTCTGGGATCTAATCCCAGCCACGGAAGCCGCATTGTGATTGAGGAGATATGCAAGAGGCCCATATACTTCGCGTATTCGGCGCACGTTAAAGAATCTGAGGTTGATAGAGGATCCTGGGTGGAGCCCTCCACTACGGGTTCTCTTATAAACGCATCCGGGTTTTTGAACTTGAGACCCTGGATATTGTTACATCAACGTCACTTCTTTAGCATAACATTAGGTTTATACCTAACCTCAATAACACCCCTTTCTGTCTTTCATGTGACTTCTGGGTACGAATTTCCGGTTTCCGCATCAGGTCTTGACCACCCTGTCGTTGAGAAGTTTTGGTCAGTACTCGGTAAATACCGTTCCATACTCGACCCAATTCCCTTCCACATTTCTCTTCAGATTAGAATTAGTTCGTGAATTCAATCGTGCTTTATTAGCTTTTAATGAGTTATAATTACCGTCAGCATCACTTGTAGCCTACGCTCTCTACTGTTAGTTAACCAATGTTTCCAAAAAGTGCCGGTATTATGCGACTAATTACGGTAGGCTACACATAGCAGACTTCAGACAAGTTTTACCCAGTAGTATGCTGAGCGTGGTATTTAAAAAAGTATGTAAAACAAAAAAAGTATGTAAAACAAAAAGTTATAGGAGAAAAAAAAAGACAGCTACAACTGTTTATTTCCGTTTTTTTTTACTTTGAGACATGTTATGCTTATGTTGATTTCATGAGAGTTATCTTACCTAAGCAACTTAGGGCATGTGAGTTATCGTCCCGAAGCGGTTTGAGCTGTGGAAGTTATTGTCCCAAAGCAACCTAGGCTATGAGAATTATCGTCCCTAAACAACTTGGGTTACGGAAGTGGATCTCTCCAAAAAAACTTAAGCCAGGGAAGTTATCGTCTCGAAGCGACTGAGGTTATCAAAGTTATTGTTCTAAAACAGCTTGGGTCATGGGAGTTATCGCCCCAAAGCAAGTTAGGCTCAATAATATTAATTAACAAAGTACCTGCAAATGCAGCCACCCTCACATAATTCATAAATAGCGGACTCTTGCGGAACGGAAGAGGTGACCGGGCACCTCAATCCCCTGCATAGTGTATCTTTTGCCACTTCTCATGCATGGCCAACATGGATCACGTCAATCTACACTGTATTGTCATACATAATTATCACAAGAACAACGCATTTTTTCCTACATCCTGATTTGGAAGTGGTTCAAAAGGGCATTTTTGAGACCCCTAATTAGCTTGTCCCATCGGTATTAGCAGCGGCTTGGCGCGTGATTTAGTGTGTGCCTATCATCCCTACCCCTCCTTTAGTCTCCCCATCAGTACCTCTCATCATCCAGTCTCCCCATCAGGCATGTGCACTTTAGGTCCTCCCTTTCCCTAATAAAATAATTTATCATCATCAACCCATGCCCGTTTATTTTTTCACTCTCCCTCTTTTATGATTATGCATTAATGTTCTCTCTGTATGTGACCGACCTAAATATGAGAAATAGTCGAGCATGTTGAAGGAAGAGATATGTGAGAAGCAAATGATTACCAGCAAACCAGATCCGCGTCGGCTCGGTGTCGTCGGCGTAGCAGGCCGCCCACTGCAGGCTTTTGATTCCACGAATGGGTTCGGAGGGACCTTGGTAGTACTGGGAGGAGATCGTATTACCGTAAGCAGCTGTGACGTTGCGGTTAACTGATCTTAGCCCTAGGACTGTGACTCAGCCACACTCTAACTCAACGAGGCTATAACTAAGCCATTCTGTAACTCAGTCACACTGTAACTGAGTCGTACTTCGTACGAGGAAAACCAAAGAAAGTCCGGGTAGGTACGAGGAGGACGTGGAGGAGGAACAGTTCACGTGCCCGGTGTGAGTAATAATCAAACCCCAAAACGAAGAGAAAAAAAGAGAGAGAGATATGGTATGAAAAAGGGCTAAGAGGTTAACCAGAAAGTAAGCGAAAAAATTACCTCAGCTAGTAAGGAGTGGAAGGGATAACTTACCAGTTCTTTTCCCTGGCTCGTCCAGGCCCTGGCAAAAAGTGCGGACGGTCCCAGGATTGTGAGGTTCTCTCGCCAGGTTCGCCACTCGTATATGAGCGATTTGACAGGTTCCGGTGGATTCTGAACATCCGTGATTTGGCACTCGTGGTCTGCCGAGGAAGAAAGTTTGGCCGTGCTATTTGTTTACTTGAGCATTCATTACAACGCGGCTATACCATCGCAGAAGATAACCACAGTCAATTTTCAGCCAGTCAAGCGATTCACAAGCATCTACAGAAAGACGTTCTGTGCGTCGTTTGCAATATAAGCATGAACAAAGGATAGTCACTGGGTTGCTTTATATGATGCTAAGGGGATCACAGCTGAAAGCTTAGCCTTTCAGCTGTGAAGCAGTTACAAAGCAATTAGATTTCATTGAGTACGTGATTCACTTTATATGTAGGTTGATTAACACCCAATTAAATTGATTATGACCATAATTCACACTTACGTCACTTGACTCGCTCTTGATTGAAGATAAGTTTCTTGATTATTTAGTGATTTAAGGTAGTGACGCCTGATTAGTGAGTGGTTCACCCTTGATAAATTTGATTCACACTCGATTTCCTTTGACATACGTAGATACACATAAAATTCACCCTGAATTCACCTCAATTTTTACTCCTGATCATTTAGCATCATTACATTGTGCTTATTGTCACGAAAATTTCGGCACTAATTGTGTTCACGACGCAGCCGAACGTCGGATTTTTCGACTGATTAGCCATACAAGCCTTTTGACTTAATAATCAGGCAAGAACTATGAGGTGCGCGTAAGCATTTCCCGCGATGTGTAAATGCGACGAGTCCTAAATGTCGCAGAGTGAGGTACAAGCAATACCAAAAAATTAGAGACCAATAGGCCTTACAACGCTTGAAATTTGTCAGCAATTCGCAACTGGTAGTCGGTCGAACGGCACATCACGCGTTACTAGCATGTTGCTGCTGCTACTGCTTTAGTGTGTTGCTGTTGATGCTGGCTGCCAACGCAGCGGTAATCTTCGGCTTTCTCTAGTTTGTCGTGGTCTTTAAACTTTGACGCTGACTGTAGCTAAAATGCGCTGCATATCCAACGATGCGAGGAGCAGAGTGAGCAACAGCGTAGAGAGATACGACACGTTCATTGTAGCACGTGTGCACGGAAGTGCAAGCCCGTTTTCAGCCGGCAGGAAGGTGTTGGGGCGAGCGAAGGGCCGAAGGGCGCGCGAAATTCCGGAAGCCTCATGGATGGATGTATACATGGCCCAGATAAGTGCGTCTTCGATGCATCCGAGTATCTCTCCGGAAAAGAGCTCGAATTTCTTGTGTATATATACGAGACTTGGTGGGGAGCGTACTTTCGTGACGCCGTCATGACGTTCGTTATTGCGCGCGTGCATTGTTCCAGAAGGGAAGTTCACGGGACTTCGAAAAATCGGTTTTAGCTATACGTTCGCCCCGTCCTCTTCTCTGGTGTCTCGTCTTAGTACAGCGCAAGTTTACATAACATGTCTTTCCCAACTAGACCCCCCCCCCCTCCCCTCAACTAACGCCCTTCGAACAGGCCGAGCTTTGTAAAGCTTCGAAACGGGGCTTAGGAGCATCGGCGGCCCACTATCACAGCCCAACTATGTGCGCAGCCATTTTTTTTTTTTTCACTCTTGCTGACGCTGCAGTCGGTGCGCCTTCCTTTGGAGTAGTGCGGAGTTTCTGCACAAGCTCTCGTAGGGAGCATATATAGTATGCCGTTACTGTGTACTCTACCTAATTGTACGACACAATTATTTGCTCTAGTTATGTATAATTAACTTGCTTCTAATTCTCCTAAGTATATGTATAATTATATGCTCGTCAACACAACATCTGCTACGACACTACAGTTACTGTATATGCTCTCACAGGGAGCATATGCAGTTACTGTATAGAGTCGTAGCCGGGACTGTTATTGAGAACTACGACATGCACCACGGCAAACTGCTGTATGTTGCACGAAAGGCTCTTCTTAGATAACCTGTGTAACAGATACCAAGCGCAGAGTGTGCAAGTACAGAGACTTCGCACACTCTACTTTTCATTGTGTCATTGTCACATAGGTTACTGTCTGGAATCGTGGGGTGTGACGTACAACAGTTATCTAAAAACTCTTGAACGACTTCAAAAGCGTACACTGAAAATCATAAGCCAAGGTGAATCGGTAAGTAGTATTTTCCAATCACAACGCATTCTCTCGGTTCCGATGTTGCGTGACTACAAAATTGCCGTTTCAGTAAATAACATAATTAATAGAAATTCACCTTGGCCTGCTGATCTTTTTTCAATTCCTAAACGCAATACGCGACATGCTTCGTATGGTAATTTCAATCTGCCCAAATGTTTTAATGTTTACGGAGAAAGACTGATACAGTTTAATGGAACAAAAATATGGAACACGGTCCCGTAACTTCAGCATGGCATGTAATTTCAGAACGGCACGTAATTTCAGCATGGCATGTAAATCATTTTTTCTGTGGAGTCAAGACATGTAAGCATGTGTGTGTTTGATTCGATTTTCATTGTATTTTTTTTCATAAGTGCCTATGTATAGAAACTAGCTGCAAGCTAATAAGTATGCATATCTGCAGGAAAAAATGTATTACTGTGTTATCTGTATCATATGATTGTTTTTTTGTTTTTTTATGTTACCTCAGAGCTGACCTGTACACTTTTTTATGTTGCACATTGTATTGGACCGTCCACTAGCCACTTTAGGCTATCGGTCCAAATAATCCCTGTAATTGCATATATATATTCATGGAAATAAAGTTTCATTGATTGATTGATTGATTGATGCCGTAGTAGTGCCAGTCCCCCTTGCACAGTACGATAAGGGGAAAACTGCCATAGTTTCGACGTCGATCGTCGCTTACTTCGGTATATGAACAGCTCTCTGGTGCGCGACATGTAGAAGAGGTTGATGTCGTCACCGCCGTCTTGCTTGAAGCTGAGAAAGCCCTGTTTCGAGCTCATGTCGTAGTACTCGGTCAGATAGGTCGTAGTTTTCTGAGGAGAGATTGTAAGGAAAGCAGTGAGGGCTCGACGTAAGATTGTAAGTTCATAGAGAACTTGGTTATCAGATTACAATCGAATAAAATAATAATAATAATAATAATAATAATAATAATAATAATAATAATAATAATAATAATAATAATAATAATAATAATAATAATAATAATAATAATAATAATAATGCTTCTTTTTTGTCAATTCATTTGATGAAGAATAGCTGTAGGTAATAGCTGCTCCCCGAAAGAGGCAGCTTGAAAAGGGTCCACTCTCACCTTTGAACACGAAAGCACTGGCAACAGTTAGCAGTACAAACTCAAATAACATGCAAAAAACCAAAGAAAGCCCGAATTTCAAAAAATAACAGTACTAATTACAATAGAGCAAATGCAAATAATGATCAACAACTGAACATGTACATGTATTCTATGCAATCGGGTCTGTGTGATGTGCAGTAAATCTATACCAATTTTCGCATATTAAGTAGCGTTGCGTAGGAACTACTAGAAGAGCTATTAGAATCGAAGCAGCTTGTTTCGCAGGTTTTAGGGGCGAAGCTCCTTAGGGCGTGGGCTGTGCGTCCCCTGTAGCCTGTATGTAGCCACCTCTAGTTTAGTTCTTGCAGTGTTCACTAGATGGCGGTACCGTCCCCTGTATGTAGCCACCTCTAGTTTAGTTCTTGCAGTGTTCACTAGATGGCGGTACCGTCTCCTGTATGTAGCCACCTCTCGTTTAGTTCTTGTAGTGTTTACTAGATGGTGGTACTTGTAGCTGATGATGAAAAGATGCAAGATGTTATAAACTAGAAAGCGGTACTTGTAGTTAATGAAAGACGCGAGATCTTATAAAATAGGAATGATGTCACATATGGCGCGTGTCATTGGTTGAAGGCAATCATTCGATTTAGTGCGGCGACGTACGCTAGGGGGAGCGATGTAATAAAATCGAGTGGGCAAAATGTACAGAGGATTGATGGTTTACCAGGTTTACCTCCGGAGCTTCGCCCACTCATCATCATTCACTTCGTGGATATGGCGGAATTTTTTATTTTCCACATTTCCTCACAGCATGTACTTATAGAGCTATGTAATTTTTCACCGTAATTGGGAGAAAGCATGTAAAAAAGAGTTGATTTTATAATACTTATCTATAACGACATCTGGTTAATATCGAATATCTAGTAAAACATTGGTCTTTAATAATGTCCGAAAGCAAGTGGTGTTCTTGAAAAAGTTCATTCGCCCAAAGCGACTCGAAAGCGAAAGACGTATCTTCTTTCTCCTCTGTCGATGGCATTGATCTCCCTCACACACGAAATGTTGTTTCACCCAACGCAGTTTTGCAGTGCCTGCGGGATCGGCCAACTTTTGACCAAAAAACGATGTCATTTGGTGACGTCATAGACACGTCATGATGGCGTTTCGAAGTTTTTCAACCAGTGTCGTCATGATGCTGTCATAAGGTTACGTCATCACTCGACTTTTGCACCACTCTTGTGTGAGCCGATGAAACCAACGCCGACGGTCGTTTTTCAAGATTTCTGAGTCATCTAAGGCTTTCGCTTTCATACTAGGGATGTGCGAATGTGTAGAACCTTTGGATAATTAGTGGAATAGCGTTCCATTCAATCTGTACTGGTTTCGAACGGTGCCCGTTAGAAATACCAAATCATCATCATCATCATCGTCAGCCTGACTGCACCCAACGCGGGGCAAATGTCTCTCCCAAGTTCTGCCAAAGAAAACCGGTATTGTGCTTTCTGCTACCACATTATACCTGCGAACGTTTTAATCTCATTGTCCCACCTAACTTTCTGTCTTCGATAATCACCCTTAATGACCAGCGGTTATCCTGCCTACGTGCTACATGCCCGGCCCATGTCATTTCTTTTTCGTAATGTCATCTATGATATCCTGCCTTCGACGAGCTGTACACATCATGCACTGTACTGTACACTTATGACAACGCTGCCTTCGACGTACTGTAAAGATCAGGCGCCGGCTCGTTAACAAGCCTTCCTACAGATATGGTCTCAAGGAACGTCCCGTGTGCCTCTGAGCGAGCTCCTCTAACACAATTCACTTTGTAGATATGGCCGTTTTTGTTTTTCTCACCTCACTGGAGTCGCTGATTTCCGCTGTCAGTTTCCATCCGTCTTTGTAATTCTTGAGAAGGTTTGGAATCATCTTCGCTGAAAAAAAAACTTAAAATTTGAAAAGGCAAAAGTAGACACCGAACTACGCACACACAGGTCCTTAATGATAAATCTCTCGTTATCCGCTGTGCAGAAGAACACACGTATGCACAAAACGTTTTAAGTAACGAAGTGAAAAGTGTTCAATTTAACTTGTGATTAAAACACCTACACGAAATGAATTTGAAAATATTCGTCATGTCGTTTTGTCACGGTCATACATCTACCGCGATATAATTTCGTTATTATAACACAAATAAATAAATAAATAAATAAATAAATAAATAAATAAATAAATAAATAAATAAATAAATAAATTATTGGCGGCCTGAACATCATCAAAATATCGGACAAATGTCCAGTTTTTTCACTTTTGAAAATGTCATGGCTTACATTGCAGCAATCACACTTCAGATTTAGGCTCATTAGTTTCAGAAACGTAGTTACAGAATTACATACAAAAGGACGAGGGTCCCAAAGTGAAATAGCAGTGTGTCCCTCGGTTAATTATACGTAATTGAAGGTGATAACACAGCAAGTTCACGATATCATCAATACAATTATGCACGTGTGTTTTGTAAAGTAGCAACTTTAAATGACATGGGGCATTAGAAAAATTCCTGCGTATGTACCCGAGTGGTTTATTGGCATTGTTAGTGACGTATTGAATGTGTGTATGCCAAGAAAAGTCATTCGTTATGCGAATTCCGAGATACCTATACGAGGTTACGTATGCAAGGCTGATGTTATTGATGTGGCCACGAGGAAGTGTCGTGCAAGACTCGTGCTGTACGCCCACTGATCATATCAAAGATCGCCTTGCTGCTGTGGACAATGCTTCGGCTGTGAAACTGCAATAATTTTAGATTTCGTTCACCGCACCAGGTTTCAAGCTAAAGTAGCGTTGCATGCTGTGAAGACATAGAACGGCCGTTACAGAACGCAGTGAAGGCCCTGCAAATTTTTCATGTCGACGAGCAACTATGAACATTCACACTAGGACGGGTAGCATGCACCGATTACAAGGGAGTAGGTTGAGCACTGAACCTAGGTTCGTTCGCAATAAATATCCGAGGTACCGTCATTACTCGCTAAATAAGTATGTCCGAAATAAGTATGCAGTGGAAGTCTCGCCACAGAGACAGCTTTGTCGAACTTTTAATGACTATCGGAGCCTTCGTCCTGTGGAAGCGGAGGGGACTGGCACGCTTGAGGGGACGCCCTCAAAGAGCCATGTTTCCTCTGCTACATCGCTTAAGAAACGTAATGCTTATGCATCTCAACGAAGAATTAGTTACGCTGGGAGAGGAGGCTTTCCTTCGGCGCTGGTCTACGCGATTCATTATTGTGAAAAACAGCAGTGTCCATGCCTTTCCTCCCCTCTTGAGGAGGTGGGCTAAAGTTTCCACCACTGTGAAATCGCAGTGTGTATTTTCCTTTTCCTCACTCGAAGCATGTCTTTTTTGTGCAATATCGTTCTTGAGCAAGAGAGCAAACTGTCCTCACAGGTGAATGCAAAAACATCACCCTACACTGTGAATGACCCGCCTTGTTTGTTTACATAGCCTTACTGTTTAAGTTTAATCATCTCGATTTTCATGAATGTCCTGTATTTGTTGTACAATTTTTGCATAGTACATCACTGCATGCGCAAATAAGTTGTTTTCGCTGTATATAACAGCTTACATTGTACGTACGCATTGATCACCACTGTCCATTTTTCTGTGTGCACTTAAGCTATGTAAAATATATCCGGAAATAAAATTCTCTTAAACCTTTGCAGTTTTTATAAAAGTTTCCCACGGGACGGCTCTATGCTCTGCCATAGTAGAGTACATCGTACTCTAAATTGTTAACTTTTTCTACACACAGTATGTAACGCAATTTTGCTTCTTGCATATAGTGTAAATAAGCTTTTTTCTAAACAGTTGATTCATAATCAAAGACAAATTGATTGATATGTGGGGTTTCACGTCCCAAAACCACTACATGATTGAGAGACGACGCTGTAGGGGAGAGCTCCGGAAATTTCGACCACCTGGGGTTCTTCAACGTGCGCCCAAATCTGAGCACACTGGCCTACAACATTTCCGCCTCCATCGGAAATGCAGCCGCCGCATCCGGGATTTGATCCCATGACCTGCGGGTCAGCAGCCTAGTACCTTAGCCACTAGACCACCGCGGCGGGGCTAATCATAGACTAGGATGGTTTTATGCCCTGCCATAGTAGATTACCAAGTGATCTAATTAGTTACTTTTTCTAAGCACACGTGGTTCTCGAACGACGAATGAATAACCTGTTGTGTTCGGGTAGTCTGGGACATAATGAAGCGCAATGTTTCAAGCGCTATTTTCAAAGAGGATTTCACTGACAAATGCTTAGATGACGACGATTTTGTAGCTATTGGGTACAGAAGCGAAATGAGTCTAAATATACCGGGCTAGTAGTAGGTGGTCGAAATTTCCGGTGCCCTCCACTACGGCGTCTCTCATAATCATATGGTGATTTTGGGACGTTAAACCCCACATATCAATCAATATACCGGGCTAGCTGTAATTAGTTTTCAGTAAAGTCCCAGATGGGTCTGGAAGCAGTCCTTGCGAGGGGCGTAGAGTAAATAAGGATACGTTCATTAAAATCGTGACTGTCGAAGTACTACACAAGCAAGAAGACTTCATGACAGGACTTGTTGAACACTGTTGAAGCCTAGTGCGCAACGATGAAGTGACACGAGAGAGAGAGAGACATTGAAACAATATAAGCAAATAAGTTATTTTTCGAAATCTCGACTATCGTTAATTTGACAGTCATCAAGTTTATTAACAGAAAAGGAAAGGAAATTCAGAATTTTTTTTGTGCCAGAATCTCTGCACATGAACGTCGGCGGGACTTCAGAGATTTCATGGTGTTATTTTTTCGTATTTTCGCCACGTTGAGCCAAGAAAATTTACCTAACCTGGGTACTTTTAAAGACTCTGACATTGGTACCTAAACGTCGAAATCTTTGTGCAGTTTGAATGTCCTGCGCATGGAGGGGCACACATGACCAATCATTAGTGGTGGACGTTAGCTTTAGGATAATTTACTTTCGTTTTAAAGTAAGTATGGGTGCTCGTCGCAAGTGGTACGACGCAGATCCAAGTTCCTTGTGGCGCAGATTCCACGAGCACAGCGAGTATTGTCCACGTCCCAAAAAACTTGCGGTTAAGGCACACGACAAGCGCTGTTGTTGCTTCCCCCTCTTGCTGTTCTGTGGGGCTGCGCTGCTCACAAAGTAGATCTGGTCAGGAATGAGCTTTCTTTTCCCTGAGGGGACACGTGCTTAATAGGCTTAACATTAACAGTCTTAACAGGCTTAACAGGCTTAATAGGACCCCGATATGAAAAATGTGCTTTCAACGACACCAAAGCTTGAGTAGACGCGATATCAGGCTCTGCCCCGCTGTGCGGCACTAGACGAGCGTTTCGAACGGACGCAAACCTGGTCGGAATCAGCGGCGCCAGCATTAAGTTCACGATGCGTTAGGACACTTACGATTCAATTCCAGAATACACAACGTGACAAGTTACAGTACAGGGATCTTCCGTTAGTGTTAAGCACTTCAATTATCTCTCCTTTGTAGCAGCGAACGTGCCGAAAGCTATACAGGGGATACGAGGTATGAATGGGGGTCAAGGATACTACGACCGTCCGTCAGCACGGGTCACGACCTTTAGCACTTTTTTTTCTTCGATCGTGAGGCTTAAAAAATAGCAGCATATCCACGGGGTGAATGATGGAAAGTGGGGCGAAGCATCCGTCCGTCCATTCGTTCTTGCTTCCGTTCGTTCATGCGTCCGTCTGTGTGACTGTCCGTGCGTCTATCCGCCCGCCCGTGCGTGCGTCTGTCCCTGCGTTCGTCCTTGAATCCGCCCTGCGTCCGTCCGTCCATGCAGCCATCCGTGCGTCCGTCAATGCATCTGTCTGTGTGTCCGTTCGTCCACCTAGTCAACACTCCAAATACCACCATCTCGCATCTTTTCATTATCTATTCCGCATATAGAAGCACCGCCATCCAGTGGACATTCCAAGGACTAAACGAGAGGGGGCACACGCACACTTTCTTACGGCTTGCGCTTCGTGTCTACTTCCCACTTTTGCCCCGCCGTGGTGGTCTAGTGGCTAAGTACTCGGCTGCTGACCCGCAGGTTGCGGGATCGAATCCCGGCTGCGGCGGCTGCATTTCCGATGGAGGCGGAAATGTTGTAGGCCCGTGTGCTCAGAGTTGGGTGCACGTTAAAGAACCCCAGGTGGTCAAAATTTCCAGAGCCCTCCACTACGGCGTATCTCATAATCATATGGTGGTTTTGGGACGTTAAACCCCATCAAAATTACTTCCCACTTTTAACCACCTCGAGTTCATGGTATATACTAGTTCACTGTATTCATGGCACTGCGGCCCAACGCTAGCTAAACCTTTCAAAAACCCAGGAGGTTACGCCAAGCGAATATAACGTAGCAACCCTTTCTTGTCCGATAGTGCTCAATGTACATGCCAATGGCTGCTAATGGAGAATGAGAGACTGGAGAATTCGGCTTTTAGTTAACGCGCACGCTGCGAATTTTTTTATTGTTCAACAACGCACAGGAGAAATCTCCCACAGGTACCACCTTGCAGGTCAAAACGTAAGACATGTTACGTACTACAACGAGGGGCGAACGGGTGCCGCTTTAAGGAGCTTCGCCCCTAAAATTTCGGGTCGGGACGGAAGACACAGTGCTACCTCCTGGCTTCGCCTCTGGGCGTAACATATAAAGCGAGCGAACGCAGAGTCTGTCGATAACACGAGCCCTGGCTTTCTACCTCCGTTAGGCGTACTGGCCCCTCGGTCGGAGCTCACCCTTACTGTTCACGCGCATGCAGGGCTGGCATGGGCACTGTGGTTGGCTTCGCTTGTCATAACGAGGCTGTCGGCGTTTAGATTGGTTCGCGACACCTGCAATGCACACAGTGGTGTGCGTAGTCCATGAGCACTAGAAGTTTGTGCGGCAATATGTAACCAATGTTACATTGCTACAGTTGCCGATGGCCAAAACGTCGACCACAGTTGGCATTGCTCTTAATACGAAATCACACACAGATTTCGCGTTAGGCACTGTCGTAATCGTCGGTGAATTTAATTGTTTTCGCCCCTTAGGGTGGTTCAGCTGCGCGGTGCATTTAAAAAGTCAGCATGAAACCAACCAGCATACAAAAAGTGTGTTTATTGGTACGTACGTTTAACGGGCTTCTTTGGTTTCGCGTCGCAGTCGGCTTTGCAGGTTGGCAGGATTAGTGCCGCGAGCAACAACGCTGCGGCGATGACCAGCCTGGTCTTCATGATCTGTAAACAGAGGGTAGTAGATCGTGGTTCGTTTAAAGGCTGGTTGTGGAGGCTGTACAATACGCCGTGGAACCAAATGAAACGTGCACGCCCGTTGTGAGTTAACATCACAAGGCAACGACTAAACGGAAAAGATTTCAGGCTCAGGGTAGACTATTATCGGACACCTGTGCTAACAGCCGCTCCTCAACATTTAGGAAAGAAGTCATCGATATCATCGGCCAAAACGAAGTTAATATTTCTGTAACGTACTGGTAGTTTAATATGTTTTGTTTGACCTTGTTCTATTTCACTAAATGTACGAGCAATCCTGATCCTCAGTTCGCGAGATTGCGAACCCCCCCCCCCCCCCGCACCCAGAATAAAAATACGTTCAATCGTTTCACAACCATGCCAGTACGGGCAGAGACGGTCTCTGCGATCAGTAGACGGGATCATTGTTGAAGCGTCTGTGAGCGGCACTTCTGAGGAGATTTAATGAGCACCTTTGAATTAGACTAACCATTTACTCAGTGCGATAACTTCACGTTTAATTCAATGGAGCTCCACTCGTATAAGGCCTTTGAAGACGGCGACCACGTGGCGGTCAAAATTTTCTCAGCTATTTCTCCGAAGCCTTTCACTCAATGAATTTTATTGTGCAGGACTAGTGCTTTTATGTCTTTCACTTTTCTTTCTAACCCTTTGTGCTCTCAGACCGGGGGAAAGACTGTCCACGTAAAAAAAATATTTTGTACGCTATGACTAACTCGTAGGGGTGCGCAAATATTCGAAAATTTCGAATAACTAATTGTGCATTCTTCTATTCGACTTGGTATTCGAATCGAATAGCGCATATTGGAAATTTTGAATAGAGTTTTTAATAATAAACACCGATGAAAAACTTCAAGAAAATGAAACGGTGATTCCGTTTATTGTTTGGAAATTGAATGGCCAAGATGCATGCAGTACAAAGTATTACGGTACTATCGATGCCTATAATGATTACGGGATGAAGGAGCTTTTGTTTAAACTACAGTGTCACCGAAGTGACAATATCTACGTCGAGGGTATTCATGGTGATGTGTAATCATGATTATGGTTTAAATAATGTTTATACGTCTTTTTATTGAAAAGCTGCGGACAAAGTGCTACTTTGAATACTCTTGTCACTGCCGTGTTTAAACCGCTAGGTATACAAATGTTTTTAAAAGCTCCAGTTGCCGGCAGCTTGTTTCAGTTTTTGTTATCAAGCCCCTTTTTTTGCTGGTCAAAAACGATTGTCCGTCCTTTTCTCAAAGCTTGATAGTATTTATTCGAAATAAAATGTGGAATTCATGGGCTGTTTCCTACACTACCATTCTGGGGCTGCATTCAAAAAGGTAGCCTCGCGATTCGAAAAATAATCGACAACTAATCGGATTACAATTCTCTTCGGTTCTAAGATTCACTATACTATACGCTGTACTATACGCTGAACGGTCATTGGATTGTTGACATTAGTACGTTAAGGACGTATAATAATTATACACTCACCGTGTTCGTTGGTTTTACCTACAGCAAGCGAGAGTGCCCGGCTTGCCCACCTCCTTCAAAAGCGAACTGATACGCCCAAACGCCCCACGCATTGAAAGTGCGGCTGAGGAAGTTCGACTCGATTGTTTCTGCTGACGATAAGCGGGCCGGCGTCTGATGATAGTAGATTACACGCAACTCAAGGCAAAATCGTGATTTCGCTCGTGTAACAATGCACTCTGCTGATTAGACAATCAAGCGCCGAGCAAGCAAAACTATGAAAGACGTGCCATCAAAGAGAGAGAACTGAATGGAGACTCATGGCTGCTTGCATCACGTACGCACTAATTCGAAAACCTTTCGGGTCTTCGTGTGGGGAATAGCATGAGCGTTCTTTTTATCTCAACCTCCGTTCTTTCTTTGGTCTTTTTTTAATTTTTATTCCTGGTGTAAGGTAACAAACATTAAGTATTCTTTCCGGTTAACCCGCCTCTCGTGCTCTGATGATAATAATAATAATTGCTGGGGTCAAATGAATATTATCTGGTGTCTAACGCCCTAAAAGCACGCTATAATTACGAGAGTCACCGTATAGTTGAGGGCTCCAGAAATTTCGACCATCTAGGGATCTTTTAACGTGCACCCAAATTTAAGCACACGGGCGTGTAGAACTTTGCCGCCGTCGAAATTCGGCTCCTATACTGCCGTGATTGGATGCCGCAACCCATAGGTCAATATGGGCAACTGCCTCTGAGCTTGCAAAACCGAATAGAAGCAAGATAACCAGTCGAGTAGGTATGGATTGAAGAACCACAAGTGAGCATTTAGTAACTGAAGTGTGCGGTGCCCAAACCCTTTTAAATCAAGCAGTTAACATCAAAAGCGTGCAAAACTGGGCTAGTTGGTTGATTTTCATGGCAAATGCAGCGCGAAACAAAACAAAAACATCAACACGAGAAGAACAACAACATATGTACAGCGTCAATTTTTATGAAAGGGAACACGGGAGCGGGTGGCCTGCGCGCTCCGGCGGCTGCTGGCAGCGCGTTCAAGCGGAAGCGAGAGCAACCACAGTGTCTTTTCGCGTCATCTCGCAGCGTGCAAAACAACCATTTGTTGCTGGTATAGAACGGCATGCAAGATTTCAGCCCCTCCCCTTTCAAAGCGATTACCGGCTCTCGCGTAATCACCTTGAAAGGGGAGGGGGTCGCAATCTTGCCGCTGGTTTCATATCAGCAACGAGTAGTTGTTTTGGTCGTCGCTAGATGACGCGAAAGGAGACTGTGGTTGCTCTCGCTTCCGCTTGAACGCGCTGCCAGCAGCCACCGGAGCGCGCAGGCCACGCGCTCCCGTGTTCCCTTTCATAAGAATTGACACTGTACATGTACAGTATGTGTCCTTGGAAGGGGGAAGGGGCAAATCAACGCTGCATCGTAATGAGGAAGGGTGTGACCGAGCAGCTCAGGGGAATCGCCAATTTGGATTAAGTTGGGCGGAGGGCATGTGCCTTTTTTTAACCGACTGCCAGCGCTTATTAGTATGTCCTCTGTCGTTCTTTTTGCGTTGCACGCCGTCTTTATTGCGCTGCCTATATGATGTGGTTGAGCAGAAAGGTACTAAATTATATTATTTTCTGCCTCCCTAATACCAGTCCCACACCCCGAATGAACACTTTATTGCTTACGGCTAATCGTTTATCTCAAAGGCAGATAAGTAATATATCGGGTATATTGCCTTCTTTACATTCCAATAAGCAGGTGCCTCCACTACCTTCTCCGCCCCCTCCTACGTTTTATTCTGATACTCCCTATCGGAGTGGTGGCTATGATAAGATTACAGTTCCTGCAGTAGTTCCTCTAGCGCTCCTGGAGTCGGCGTGCTCTAGATGAGCGGCTTCGATGTGGTGTGGCTATTCGGAAAGGCACGGCTTCGGTTAACCAGCACCCCGGCAGCAATTCATTAATAGTGTGACTGCGGAAACGCCAGTGTACAACCGCCCACAAAAGTTTGCGAAACGTGGATTCCGCTGCAAATGCAAATTTCCGCTGTCAATGCTCGGCACATCTAATCTAATGCGGGTAGCTGCGCCGGTAGCAGAAACTACTACAGGCTGAAACGTCGATTTGGAGGCTACGTTCTCTGACAAACTAGGAGTATAGCTTTCTCAAAAGTTTCATATTTCGCAAATTTTTAAGTGGCTTAGGGAATGCAGTGCCTGAATTTAGGTGCATGTTAAGTTAGCCCCAGGTGATAAGGGCTGCAGCGCGAGCACAAAGGTGCTAGAAGAAACAGACGAAAGGTGAGGCACGGAAAGCAAAGAGGACAACACGAGCGCTAGCCCAAATAGACATTCTTCTTCAATGCATTTCTAGCCCCAGGTGGTCAAAATTAATTCCGAGTTGCTGACTGTTGCGCGCCTTCTCACAATAGTGTGTTTGTAGCACGTAAAACCCAAGAATATAAGTTTAAAAAATAATCTTGTTCTCTCGAGAAGCGCGAGTCATATAACTCCAGTGTAAACATTACGAGTACGTTCCCTTGTATTCCAAAAGAATCCAAGCACACCGGGTGAAGTAAAGCTAGATGAGGTGATAAGATTACCAAGTTTGTGGGGATAATAGGACCGCGACAAGCCGACGTGGGGCCAGCGGGGGCCATGGAAGGGGGGGGGGATGTTGAAGGCCGGAACAAAGAATCAATCATCCACTTCTCTGTCCCTTGAAGGGACTCGGTTGTATTTGGCGCCTCCTCCAGAAAAAAAATCCTGGATTGGAATTGCTTTGATTGGAGAAACAAATGGGAGAGGCTTCTGCCCTGTACTCGCCGTAAGCTGATAAAAAATAATTTAGTCGCTTTATAAAGCTTGACGTTTCTATAAATATTTTATTATTCGTAATCATCGTCGTCATCCTCTGCTCGCCTGCCTGGTCTTGTAAAAGCCGTAGGCGAAAAGTGCCGAGACCGCCATGCCTACGCCCAGGAATATCATGAAGAAGGACAGGCCCGTTGCCTTTGCTGCAAGGATAACGAAGACAATCAAGACGCAATGCGCATTTCAACGTCATACGTCAACGCTTTTATACGTACCATTGCTGTGTAGCGCTGAGGGTGCTTGCGCTACAGGACGATCGTCTGCAAACACAAAGCAGAGCAACACGTGAACAGATCTTGTTTTTCAACCAAGCGAAAATCCGTGACATGATGCAGATCCACAAAAGGAAGTTGGGATGAATACATAAGCCTGAAGAGATTTAAAATTTTTGAACATGAGGTGTCGCTGGATGCGATATTTTGGCAAGAGTATTTTTATTCAAGGCTGTACCATTGAATTTCACCCACATGCTTGAAGACAGGTCCTCAAGCATGACGTCTTCTGCGAGAAAAACACTATGCTTGAAGACCTGCCTTGAAGCCGGCGGACAGACTTCAAG
Source organism: Rhipicephalus annulatus (assembly GCA_013436015.1). Lineage (NCBI taxonomy): Eukaryota > Metazoa > Arthropoda > Arachnida > Ixodida > Ixodidae > Rhipicephalus > Rhipicephalus annulatus. Next base: position 7,701 of record WOVY01003837.1, on the reverse strand, counting down.
CATGTAGCCGTGAAGAAGGCTGCATGCTTAGACAGGTCATCAAGCCTGTGGACGGACTTCAAGCGTGTGGCCTTGAAGAAAAGAAGCCTTCTTGTCCAAATGTTGCGCAGTGGACTCCCTGGGTTCAAGAATTCAATATGACATACTGCTTAGTTTCGCAGGATGAAATATTTAAGTTGCGCTGAATCGCGGTCTACAGCGTTTGCGGACAAAATAGTACTTTCTGACACCAGGAAAGCACAGCAAGGCCACGTGGGCCCACACTCACAGTTTCCCGTGTATGTGTACGAGTTGCAGATGGGCGACATGACGATGCCTTCGGTTCCCTTGTCAGCGTCGAAGAGCAGGCAGTCGCCTTTGCCAAGTTCCTGTTTTCCTGAGCAGTGGTCGAACCTTTCGCAACGGAAAGTGGCCTCCCAACACTGGCGGGCACACTCAGCCTCGGACACCTTCTTGATTGTCGTGCGTGGTGTGCCCAGTAGGCGAATGAAGCGTTCCTTGCGGTAGTCGCTGATGTGCTTGCCTGCGAAAACCAAGAGAGACATACACGTAGTTAGGTTAGCTTAGTTAATAATTTGTGTCTCACCACTCTAAAAAAAAGAACAAGAACGGCACCCAAAGTTGCTTTGCCAAGGGGCGGTGTCATGTCGTGACGTAATGTTATGACATCATCACGGCATCATCGGTGAAACCGTGTGGTTAATCTCATGAGGTGATCACATGATTTATTGTTGATTGGTGATAGCTTGACTAATCGCTGAGGTAATACAACACCAGATGGGGTCACGAACGTGGGAAATGGGGAAAGTGAAACAGGGGAAGGGTGTCGAAGGATGTAATTGTCTGAGAACGTCGCGGTACCACACTGAGTCTCTTGCGAGAGCATAGACTCACACCTGTGCTCTCTTTAGCGTTGGTTAAAGGGACTCTCAATGTTAATGTTAGACAATTGAAATTCTTGGACCGAAAGTGCATGAGGGCAATGTCATTGTAAAACAACACATAGAGAAGATTAGCCCTCAGTGGCTATTGGAATGTAGGACCATGAAATACACATTCTACTTTTTATAAACGTAAATGCTGAAGGCAAGAAAGCTCTAAAATAAAAGGGTAAATGTTATGCACGCTGTAAAAGCAACCTTAATGCCCCAATCCCCTTGGGAAGCTCTCTGCGCCTCCGGGATCACAATGCCAGCTTTAACCAAGCAGCGACGCAATGTGATGATGTCTTTATATGGCTTCATGACCATGCAATTATGGCGTCAAACATTTCTCTCTGGTTAGGCGTGTTTTGTTGAGTGGCCCCTTGCGCGAGACACAGCAAGTGGATGGATTTGCACAAAACCACACGTGAGTGGTGTCACTGTTGACGTCATTAGAACATCACAAGGAAGATGCCATCTAGAGCTCACTCGCTTTCACCTCAATTAACTGGAGACTCACGTGTGTAGTGACTGCACTTCTCGGCGTCGCTTCGGTCGAGGTCTGCCGGGTCGCTGACCTCGAGGATGTGCCTGTCCTGCAGGCGGCATTGAGGCTTGCCCTTGCGTGGCCTCGTGCAGAAGTCGAATGCCTTGCAGGAGAACTCTTTCTCGTTTAGGCACATGGCGGCGCACTCACCCGGCTGGGTCACGTTGGCGTACTTGCGGGCCGCGAACGAATAGCAGATGCCGGGCAGTTCCTCGAAGCTGCTCTCGAAGCTCTCTGCATGAAAGAGTGTAATGAGGTGTTTTGGCATAACGTAACGGAAACTACGAAAAAAAGTACGACAAGTCATCAGACGTGCTGTTGTGGTAGCCACCGGGCATGGCCTGACAAACATCCCCACTTGGGAAACCGACGGCGTTCCGTATAACGTTGTTCACTGCTACTCACTGGTGAACACGCTGCAATCGGACTGGACCTCCGTGTCCTGGACCGCCGGCTTTCGGGCCTCGGTGGTAATGATGCACTGCTTGCTGACCCGGCAAGTCGAGAAGGCGAAGCAGTCCTCGCGGTCGCGGCATATGTCGGCGCAGTCCTGCGTCTCGAACGAGCCCACGTACATGCCGTACGCCGTGGTCGTCGTAAGACGTGAGCCCACACCGTACTCTACGAAACCTTCCGGTCGGTAAAGACCTGCAAAGAAAGAATAGTCATTCATTCTTGTTCGTCTCGATGGACGAGTGGCTAGGGTGCTCAGCTCCTGACCCGGAGGTCACGGCTTCGATCCTGGCCGTGGCGGTTGCATTTTGATGGAAGCCGACTGGCAGAGGTCTGTGTACCGTGCTATGTCAGTGCACCTTGAAAAACACCATATGGTCAAACACTATACAGTGATTGACCATATGGTCAAACAGACGCCGCAGTGGACCATATGGTCGAACACCATACGGTCCACTACGGCGTCTCTCATAATCATATCGAGGTTTGGGCAAGTAAAACTCTGTAGTCGTTTACAACATAAGAGTAAACGTAAGCTCCACCTACAAACGTAGCTCTCCCACCCCGAGAAATACAATCGCATTTGTTCAATGGCTTTTATGCGACGCCAAGTACCGTTCGCACGTTTTAGATTGGTGGATTCGTTATAGAAACACAGGTTGGTGCCGCTGGTTTTCGATCAATAAACGTTGACTTCCTGCGCGATTTCCGCACAGATTTAGATTAAGGCACTCGGCTGCTGACCCGCAGGTCGTGGGATCAATACCTGGCCTCGACGGCTGCATTTTTCGATGGAGGCGAAAATGTTGTAGGGCCCGTGTGCTCAGATTTGGGTGCGCGTTAAAGAACCACAGGTGGTCGAAATTTCCGGGGTTCTCGACTATGACGTCTCTCATAATCCTATGGTTGTTGTGGGACGTTAATCATCACGTATCAACCAATTTCGACGTCACTCTTTGTCAAACGCGATGTTTCAAATAAGTACTTCCAACTTTTCATTATTATTGCGCGTAGTATTTGAGTTAGCAGCAGAAAATCACTTATGTTTGCAATGGAAACCACGTAGCATGACTCTCGCGCACACATGAATGGCATGTCGGCAGAAGTTTTGGGTGTGGCGCTTACACGTTTATTTGTATTTAGATGTTTATTCTTATGTCCCAAGTGATTATAGATATTATTATTATTATTCACTCATCCTTCTTCGAAGAACGCGAACAGGAGCACTCCACAAGTGATCATATACAAAACTCACGTGTTCTTTGCACATTCGCCTAAAACGACTCAAACGCGAACGCTATCGTCTTCGTCTTTATCTTGTGAGATGTATTTATCCTGCCCTGCGCTCCTCCAGCCGTTTTCTGCCCCTAACGCGATTTCGCATTGCCTCCGGGATTAGCCCGTCTTTGACAAAGCGTTGAGGTCATGGGATAACGTCATCACGTGACGCACGTTATGTGACGCCATAGTGACGTTACGCTGGCGGCTAACAACAATGGCAACCTGTGGCGCCACTAGTGCGTCAAAAGGTGACGCCATCACATGTTTTTTTTTTTTTGCTTCCCAATGGTTCGGCGCTGACAGTCTCTTCGCACGGTTGCTGAGGCATCCAAGACTCTTTGTCTTAAATAAGCCTTACACCATTTTTTGAAGATTATGAAAAAAAGTCTGCTGATCGTTAGTCAAGGCTCCCGTGAGCACGTGAGCGCAGCACGCGACAGGGAACTTCTGACTAACTTCAAAGTCTACTAGAAATCGCCTGTTATTCTCTCTACATTCGATGCCTCACACCCAAACTCAACTGCGCCACAAACCAAGTCGTAGGCTGACTTGAACATCGTGAACTGCATAGTTACCGCGTCCGCCACGGTGCGCCGTGATATTCTTGCGCTGCGACACGTCGCGGTGCGGTCAAGTGAGCAATGCCCGATGTTTACACGTTGGTCGTGCGAGCGTTCAAACAAGAACAGAGAAGAAAATGCTGCCTTTAGTTCCCCTCTCCCCTGTGCAGCTTACAGCACGCTCTCTGGGACGAGATAAGAGAGAACGCTTTCAGAGCGCGTGACAAATCTATTCCAATATTGGGCAGTTCCACAACCACGCACGAGCTATGGTCTTGAAGCACTTTCCGACTGTCTTCACTCAGCACTAAACAAATACAAATTATGCAACGAAGATATAAGTTATGTTTCTGGAAACGTAGTACTTCAACCAATATTATGAATGTTAAAATCATGTTTACCATTCATTAATATCAGTTGAAGTACTGATTTTTATCAGTTTCCTCTGTGTGTTGCTATCTTAATACTGCAATAAGTGGAAGTTCTTCACCATGTTGCTGCTGTGACTGTATGGGAGGCGGGACCAGCATTTGGCTGTCCATGGATATTTTGTACCCATGGGGCGATAAATTTCAAACTTCGTACTTGACGGACTCTACAATCTTTTGCGGCAGTCGATTGGTGGGGAATTGAGCTCCGATAGCGAGGTCATTTCGTGATTTCTCAGGTAAGTGTTGCAGGGCCCCTTTAATAAAACATATACGCTCGTGCGAGTTACTCACCCCTTTGATGTAGATGCCTGAGTGCGGGATCCTTCTCCCCGAATACGCCACGAAGTTCTCCGGTGGAGTACTCCATGGTTTCGGCCACGAGTGTGGACACCTGAGATTAGATGGAACCTTGCAAGGACTTCGTCATCACAGGTGAATAACTTCGCGTGGTTAATAGGCGTGTGTGAATAGCGAATTTTAGGGTCGAGAAAAATGGGAGGTTACTCTAGTCCGTCAATAGTGTCCTTGCGGATTTCTCCTGGTTCAGTGGGTTCAGGGCGTAGCAGCCTTACTTCGCAGTGAAACCACTCTTTCATTGGCGTCAAGTGCGGTAAAACAACAGACCTTTTCCGTAAGCTTTTAATACTTATCCGAACTAGGCTTGTGTGAATAGAGAAGTGGAAGTTCGAAACGATTTTGAAGCGAACAATGACTTGGTCGAATAATTTCGAATTAAATTCGTATTGCATATATCACATAATATCACGTAAAATGAGTATATTTGTCATAAGCAAACTAACCTGCACACTATTTCTAAATTGAAGCAAGGCATGCGTAAATGTCATTCTTTTTGTTTCAAAGGAAAGTGGAAGCAACGTTGAATAGTTTCAGAATTTGACATCCGGTAGAAGTGGTAACCTGTTAATACGTTATGTTTGAAAATTTACATAACTTAGAGCATATAGGAAGGTATAACAAGCTTTTCAACTTCAGAAATTAAGGAATAAGTGTGGTGGTAATTTGTTCAGTTACACTTGAAGTCAGGCGTCGTGGCAGTGGGGATTTCTTGGCAACAGGTGTATTCACTGCATAGAATTCTTCGACTACTGTAGAAACCCCTCTACAAGAGTTTACATGGGGATTATTACGCACTCATTTGTTCATTGCGAATGTTTCAAAAGTTCCAGTGAATAAAATATTAATTGTAGCCAATGCAAATATTGTAGTATTCGTTCGAATATTCAAAGCGCTCGAATGTTCGCGAAAGTCCAGTGATTACGCGTCTCGGAGGCGCACATAACAGATGAGATGCCTTACATAAGATGCTCAAAGAACACAGTGTATAGCTTGGAACTAAGCGTTAATAAGCGAGTGCGTTGAAAAACTTTGTTACGTTCGTCAGTTATTGCTACGCTTGCCCTATCCTGATTTTCTTTCTTCATTTGCTTTTAACCTTGACCTTTGCTTCTCCTATATAAAGGATGTATATTTCATCAGGCGCAGAGTGAGGGCGTGCGAGGGAGACCATAAATGGTATATTCACATATAAATACAGCAGAAGAGAAATATATACAGTAGAAGAGAAATAAATACAGCAGAAGAGAAATACAGCAGAAGAGAAATACAGCAGAAGAGAAAGAGAATATTTGTCTATAGGCACGCGGACATAGAGTGGTAGGGATATTATGATATAAAGGTAGACAAGGGAAGAGCAAGACAAAATAATACGTAGATAGATGACTCAGGTGAATGATAAAAAGATAGAACGATATAGAAACGGGATAGAAGGAGAAGAGCGGGACAACTTATGCCAGGTGGTGGGTGCACCGATATTTCTAAGGAATGACCAATGTCGTGATTATCATAATAATTATTCCCGTGATTCGACTAAATCATCATGCCCGCATCTCCCCGAAAAAAAAAACTTGTCAGATTTCTCCCGCAGAAATTATCTTGCAGTATTTCCTGTACCTTTAGAAACTTCGCCTACATGTGGAACCTTGTCGACACGATACTGTCATTTTCTGCACGCCAGCTAGGGAAAAAAAAAACAAGGGTTGAATTACCACTGCGCTTGTTCCAAGGTGCTGCACGATGAACTTGAATTCACTGTTCAACAAGGCCCCTTCTAAGTCCTTGATTGCATCCCTGGTCAGCACGACGTTCCTTCGTAAGGAACGCTCTGTCTCTGAAAGAGAATATATAGACAATAAAGATATTGAAGGGTGATTCCCTAGCTACTAGAGAATGTCAGATAATGCGGTATATATGCATTAGTGCAAATTTTCGGCGTAGTCGGACATACTGCAAAGACAAATCCGAAAAAAAAAGTACTGTTCACATTTTTATTATCAGCCGGTATTTGCGGCTACGTCTTTATCGTATTTGCTTGCTTGTGCAGCATTTCTTTAAGCAAGCATAACTGCTTCATAGAGCGTGGTGATGCGAGACGATTTGCACGGGACACGATCTTCTGTGACATCCTGGCGTTTCTTAATATTATGTGTGGACATTTTGTTTGTGTGAACATTTGTGTTCTGGAAACTTTTCTTTTGAGTGTGAAGTTATTTGCAACAAATTATGGACTAAGTGCGTTAGTGTTTGTCCTCGGGCCTATTCGTATGGCATTGTCACAACTACTTACCGAGAGAAGACGACTGAAGAATATTTGCATATATATATATATGGGCTGACGGGTTGTTTCCTTTTACAATATACGTCGGTAATGCATTCTATTTTTATCTACATGCCATCACTGATTAATGCGTTATAAGCACATCAATCAGTCGATAAACACAGAAAAAAAGTCCACTTACTCACGTAAGTATTACATTCGACGGAGTTCTCAAGCACTCCGTCCGATTCCACGTCCTTCTTCGTCGTTGTGGCGCAGAACGATCCGCAGTAGGAGATCGCACTGAACAGAAGCGCAAACACGGCGTTTTTACAATATGACAGATTGTGAAGTACTATGATCACATAAGGAAAAAAAAAAACTGCCATGCAATCTGAACAAATGGTTAGCCAAAGCTGAAACGCTCGAGCCCTGGTGTTTTTCTCGAGCAGCTCTTTCTCTCATTTTTTCCTTTCCCCCTAGCAGGGTAGAGAACCGGGACAATAGGATGTAAAGGTGGGCTAGTTGATAATTCATGATTGTTCAGTGAGCTGGGAGCGCGGGGGTAAACACAGACACAAAGCAAAGAGGAGGCACGTGCTGTGTGCCTCCTCTTTGCTTTGTGTCTGTGTTTCTCCCGCGCTCCCAGTTCGCTGAACAATAATCAGATAACCGGAGTATTCTTATTAAGCGACTTGATTTCTGCTGTTCTGTTTCACACGAATTCAATCCCACAACCTGCGGGTCAGCAGCCGAGTGCCTTAGCCACTAGACCACATTTGCGGATGGAACTGAAAGAAACAATACCTTTAACAGAAGAAAAAGCGCGACAGCTCGTGTACTGATTGAGCTGTTTCATATCGACAGAAAGTGGGAGTGATTGTATGAGCAA
>WOVY01003836.1:0-17285 GCA_013436015.1 Rhipicephalus annulatus | reverse complement strand
GGTAGAAAAAAAACAAAGCGAAAACGTGAACTCTTTTTGAAAGGAAAGGGCAAGAGTGATTCGCCTTCACTTCGCAGGTTGATTTTTTTTCACTTCCAGCGTAACGTTGACTCTAAAACCGTGGGCACACAAAGCAGTGTAGTCGTATCACCTTAAAAAGAAAAGAAAGAAAGCTAATGAAAGTACACCGACAAATCATTAAATAAGCATTGTGACGCCTCGTCTTTTAGCATGGAATTTGTTTCAGCCGGCCGTACAAAGTTTAGAGGGTATAATATGAGTACAAATGTATACAAAAACTATCACCATCATGAGCGGCTATTGACCACAGAAACTGTGTAAATCCCACTGTCTATACCGCTAAGGAAGAGAAGTGTAAAAAAATATGCTTTTCTTTTTCGACACTTTCCTTTTTAGTGTTGACGGCTAGTTGTCCGAGTGCACTGGTGTAATTCCGGAGATATTGCTCTCAATTGAACATTGCTATTTATTATATGGAGCTCGATAAGAATTCATCCACAATACGTGTGGTTATGCGTTAAGGTATTAGTATCCAGCTATATGCAACGAGTATATATATAATATATATATATATATATATATATATCTATATATATATATATATATATATATATATATATATATGAGATCTAACAGACAGTAATGCCAAGGAATGTACAGAGAAAGTTATTAGAACCAATGGAATGTAAATAAGAAGAAAGAAAGTTGATGAAAAAATAACCAGCCGTGAGCAGGAATCGAACCTACGACCTGCGAATAACGCGTTCGATGCTCTAACCACTGAGCTACCACAGCGGCCTTCAATCCATCCACTTTTTTGAGTTTATATGTGAATTTAGAGGTAGGAGTGACAGTCAGCGCCATCTATAAGCCAAGGGACGAGTGTGAAAACACTCTTTTATGCGCTTGTTTGGCGTCACGTCACACGTGAACTTATTATGAGCGGGCATACTTGGTGTCATTATGTGGTGGTGGGAGAGGGACTATTAATCAGCTGCCCGCTCATATATAATAAATAAATAAATAAAATTGTATATATATATATATATATATATATATATATATATATATATATATATATATATATAATATATATATATATATATATATATATATAATATATATATATATATATATATATATATATATTAAAGGCCGGGCAAGAAGACAGAGGACGATGAAGTGATGAGCGTGGACAGCACCCACGGTTCCTCCGAGGAAGAAGTCGAAGCGGCTGCTCTTTTGTTCTGTTAATACAGACCTCGTTTCTTCTGGTCGCACCTTCGTCCTGTATTCTGTTATTTTCACCTAGTGACAATATATATATATATATATATGGTGTGTGTGTGTGTGTGTGTGTGTATGTGTGTGTGTGTGTGTGTCCTCTTCGGTTATCGTAACTTTTCCCGCCTTTCAATTCTAAGAAACATAGAGAAGTATAATATGCGTGTTCTAAATGGGGAGTTGCGTCCCACATTATGTCATTTGCTTATATGTTGCGCGCCGATGCAAAGCTGCTTAAACTGTAGATTATAAAGGTGATCAAATAATGGCCTGATCTCAGTCACGTCTCCTCCGTCACCAAACTGCTTTGAAGTGTTGCCTCTGTAATTGTTCTCAGCAGCCTCGTGCCAAGGCCGCACAGACACCTTCTAAGCTCTGTCGACGTCGCGTGTAATTTATTCAGGAATGCCTGCTTGCGGATCGTGGACATGCAGGAATGCCTGTATAGATCGTAGTATATATATATATATATATATATATATATATATATATATATATATAACTTTTTGCGTCTTCTATGATTTGCGTGCGTATACAGCTGACTTATTATTCACTGAAGTCCTGCATTTCTTTTTCTTTTTTTTTGGTACACATAGTGAATCAGCCCTGTAGTTATGTAGCCAAATATCATGCATTGTTTCCTTAATAGCAAAGAATGTGTTCTTTCGCTGCCGTGACATTTCTTGTCGCGCGATATTAAGGCCATGGCCGTTTACACAGATAGTTTGGCGCAATCTGGCGGCAAGCACTCGTTGTACGAAATCCTGACAGCCTTTATTAAGACAAAATACTAAAAGACCAAGAGGTGAAAAGCCGCATGTGATACAAATACGAACCATGATAAAAAAAAAAAGAAACCGCGCTTCTTGTAGCTCAGCCGTGCGCGCTGCGCGTTCACTTCATCCTTGCGGCTTTCGAATTATTAGAACAAGTTTAATATGAAGAAGAAACGGCGTTCACACGGAAGCAAGCAGGGAGAGAAGGCAGGGAGGTTAACCAGAAAGACGTCCTGGCTGTCTCTGTGTCTTGCGAAAGTGTGGAAACACGGCAGTAAAGAAGGAAGAGAAAACGACCCTCGATGCACGCGCCCCCGCGAGCATCGAGGCGGAGGAGCGAGCATCGAGGCGTCCGGTGCAGCAGAGTCATGCGGCGTGCAGCGTTCTCGTAATCTGGCTTGTGCTCACGTCTAGGGGAGCAAAGAACTCTACAAAAGCGAGTGAAACCCTTACTGTATATGAATTTAGTGATACTCAAAACAAATTAAGTCACTACTGAGGTAAATAGAGAAATATACTTTAGTGACCGTAAATTAGTGAACTTAGGACGCCGATACAAAGTGCACGGTATAAAATGAACTTGCCGCATCGGGTGGATTTGGCCATCGAGTCGTCTAAGGTAAATGTATAAGGGAGCGTGCGCGTTTATTTTATTATTTTATGCTTGGCGTTACAAGGAACACTCGTCACAATAGTGAATTAAATCCGATGTAATTTGGTCTCTGCAGCTTGTGCCTCGTTAGCACAACCTTACTGTGCACAGTGAAGTCGTAAAAAGAAATATAGGCTGCTTATTGTATTTGCCGTATATAGAGATTTACCACAGTGAAATTTGTGACATGTAGTCGGTTCAGCTACCGTTTCGCCGTTTGCCTGATTCGAGGCTGTGAAGGATTGGGATTATTCGGTTTCGCCCCACTCGCTTGAGACGTTGTTACACCGGACGGAAATCTTCACGACGTAAAATTAACCGGAATGCGATTGTAATAGCACGATGTCCGTGTATACTTTGGATCTCTTCGCAAGTATTGACCTCACTGAAGCGACAGTTGCAGTGGTCGCTGCTTCATTGGAAAGGTTCAATTTCTTTTTTCCTATGGGGAACCTATTGTCCATTTTAATGTCATAAGATTGGTTAAGGGAAGATGACTAGTGGCGGAAAAGTAGGAATAAAGGACAAAAATATTTAGTGGGGCAAATAAGGTCAGTCAGCCGTGAGGTGCAGATACACAGACAGCTAACTTATGAATATTTTTATTATAGTAAAAACATTTATTCGAAGTAGACAGTGCCCTAGGCCAAGTTAAAACATGTTTTTTTTAAGTCGACCTTGGTGCACAGGTCGACTTAAAACCTTTTATGAAGGAGACTCTCGCAGCACGCATCCACCCATCGAGGACACGTTCTTTAGTATCCGCCAGCCCGCATCTTTAGCTATAGCCGGTGAGCTTACGATGGAAGCTTATATAGATGCGTTTTAGCCCACATTGTTACCTTAATTTACGTAGCTAATCGTGAACAATACGGAAGCTCCTAAATCTGTCGGTCGATCATTTCGTAAGACAAACATCGGAACAGGGAAGAGGCGATACATTTTTACTTCTGGTCTACAGGTGTTGCTTTTCGCAAAAAAAAAAAAAGGGGGGGGGACGCGGTATAAAAACAAGTGCACGTCAGCATGTCAACACTCGAATGCAGTATATATCTGACAAGTCCCACTTTCGCGTTCAAAAAAGAATGAATTGCCAACCGTCCTTTTCGTCGGTTTCCTCATCGAACAAAACAACAACGCGCTATACGAGGAAAAAAAAGGTGCCGACGTGGCTACGCATCGACTGGGCAGCTGCGGCACTGCACTGCAGCCACAGTCTCGCGCAGCAGCGAAACAATAGGCTCGCGTGGCAGACGCTCCCGCACGCTGCTCCATTGTTGCCCCTCCCTCTTTCGCGCTCTCCGGGGTAATCACCCTGCCGGGTGGCTGATGGGTGCCACGTGAACAACGACAGCGTGTAAGCACCGGGCTTGTTACGCGTTTGTACGTGACCCGTTACTTGCAAAATCTTACACGCGTTCCCAATCGTAGGTGATTGATTGATATGTTGGGTTTAACGTCCCAAAACCACCATATGATTAAGGATGCCGTAGTGGAGGGCTCCGGAAATTTCGACCACCTAAGGTTCCTTAAAGTGCACCCAAATTTGGGTACACGTACGGGCCTACAACATTTCCGCCTCCATCGGAAATGCAGCCGCCGCAGCCGGGATTTGATCCCGCGACCGGCGGGTCAGCAGTCGAGTACCTTAGCCACTAAACCACCGCGGCAGGGCCCCAATCGTAGGTGTGCAAAGTTATTTTTCGCCGTGCGCTAACTGCACGAAAGACGCCTTGAAATAGTTGCCTTAGTCCACTACGATTTACGTGTGATGACCGTGAGAAGCGTTTGCGTGATTAAAAATAAAAAAGGCACAATATAAATTTGTAGGGACAGTAGTCTTAATAAAAAAAATAAACGGACAATGAACATCCTTTATATGTATGACCATGAAGGTCTATAGACCTTTATGGTCATACACATAAAGGACGTTCATATAAAGGACGATGTCTCGGAATAGAACACTCACGTAAATTGTATGCAATTTACGTGAGCGTTCTATTCCGAGACAACGTATACGTTTCGACGACCCGCTAAAAACAAAGACGCTCGGATGCCATATATGCTTAGATGAATAACAGACTGCGCCGCTCTTGTCGAGGGCGGAGGCGCGTTCTCAGTGGGTGCGCATTTGACATTTAGTTGTGCTATAGCTGCGAGCATTGTGATCCAGAACATAAGTGGAGTCGCCATTGTCCATCTCACTCGTGCTGAGTTATAAAAAAAAAAAGCTGTACCGAAAAGATATCGGCCTGGAATTTTTTCCGTTCAGCAATTTGGCAACCGTGAATCCGTAATAATGCGTGGAGCTGTACATCCCAAAACCATGATATGATTATGAGAGAGGCCGTAGGGAATGATAATGATGATGATATATGGTGTTTATTGGCGCAAGCGTCATGTGACAGCCAAATAGTGCTATTCAAAAAGATGTGAACAATGGGTATGAGCGTTGGAGAGGAGGGCTCTGAAGATTTCGGCCATCTGTTGTTTTTAATGTCCACTGAAATCGCACAGTACATGGTCCTTTACCATTTCACCTGCATTGAAATGCGACCTCCGCGACCTTCGCGTCAGCAGCCGAGCACACCGTAAATCCGCAAAGCCAGGTTACATTCAGCGTAGTGTTTCACACCGTGCGGCAAAATGGTGAAATAATACTGAGCCATTGATAACGTCATTGAAGTGGCGTCAAATATTAAATTCGAATGCGTGCCGAGAGATTTTTACTTTGACTATTGGACCTCGTGGAGTGCTTCCACGTTCGGTAGTTGTATTACGTTACCAATGTGTCAAACTCAAAGTATACTCTCGCGTAACCAACCCATCGTTTATAGCTAGACGAAGCATAACAGTGTGTGTATATAGGTTTTAAATACTGAACTATGGATGTTCTACGCGCCAAAACCTGATCGGGCATGCCGTATATTTGATGACACCGGGTTAATTTATACTAGCGAACTTGCTTTCGCTTTCACCCTAGTCTGAGCACCCAGGTGTTGTGCGTTTCACCCCCATCGAAAATCCACCGACGTGGCCATGGTAATGTAACGCGCAGTGACACAGTTGCTAAGCCACCACGGCGGGTGCATATAGATACCATGGCGCTGTACAATAGCATTCGGTGTTACAGCTATGCTAATGAACCTCTGCATATGCGGTCACCTATCCCAGTTCAGAATTCAAATAGCTCCAAGTTTTCTTTTCTTCCAAGGCTTCTTATCGGGCGTATAGGTTACAGTGAAGTATCACGGCCACTCAATCTAGATCTACCGGCTGTGGAAGTATGCAGCTGTCGACCATTGATTGATTTGGCTCCACCTGTATAGGTCAGTTACCGCGTGAAGCGTACTTAGCTCTCTGTTATCTTCAAGACCTGTTCAAAATTTGACAAATCGGCGTTAAATATTTACGAAGTGGCGTAATTTCTCGACAGAACCGCCTCCCCCCTCACACACACACACCCTCCTTTCTCGCACTTCATTCTGTCTCGCCTTCCGCCTGTACGCTTCCTGACATTCGTACGAACCCTACAAGAGAGCAGCTGATTTATTAATTTTCTTTAAGCTCTGATGACTGCGTTCACTTCGTTAACACATTTGTGTAGTGCTCTCTTCCGGCAGCCTTCGAGCACAATCGACCCCCCTTTGCGCTGCTGTCAAAATTGACATATGGGTATACGCTTCTTTAATTCTGTGGAGATAATTCGATGTAGCTTTTGCATTCACGCTGTGTTTTGATTCGGAAATATGAGTTCATTTACTTTTGGGCTTTACGTGTTTTGTTCATATGGTGATAGAAAATGAATTGAAGCGACAGAACTTTTTGAGGGCCTTCACCTTATCTTTCTTTTATGCGCTAGCTTTTGACAATCAACCTTTTTTACGGAGAGGAGGATTTCCTTCTTTTTGGGCTGTTGCACGGGAGTACAAAAGGTGACGTCACAGCCTTGGCAGTGAATTTCATGGGGGGGCGGGGGATCGCGCGCACTAACAGCAGTCCAGAGGGTACTATGGCGGCGCCCAGGGAGCCTTGAGTAAAGAGGTATATAGGGAAAGAACCAATCCTATCGTGTTATGCTTTCATAGACATGCTGAAACACAAGGATAATTTGAGTTTCATGCAGATATTTCTGGCTATAGTCAATTTTGCGTTCATTGCAGCCTGCGGTAGTAAATTACTATGAAATTGTAACGGGCAAAATTTATACGCGTGCGCATGTTGCACTGGTGGGTTCAAATCTATCTGCGAAATGCAGTGTTCACTATAGGCCCTTTACTTTTACATCCAGTTCAATTCCAACTCCAATATGAATATGAAGGTCGAGGTTATCTTGGGCACTGAAATAACCTGAAAAATCATTGAATGATTGTTTCAAGCACGCCCCAAAATCAGCATTGACCAAACCTAGCATAATAAGTACTTAAATTATTGTATGAGAAAGAAAAAAAATGTCAAAGGAAGAATAGCTAGTGAAAGCAAACGAAACCACATAAAAAGAAAAGATGAAAAAACGGCGAAAAGTGATAAGCTCGTAGTGGCGGTGTTTATATATGTACCCGGCTAAAGGAAGAGTCGTGGACAGCTGTAATCTATCCGGCCACTCAGGAGATTCAAATTTGGCATCATCCCGTCATCTAGAATCAAGGTTTGTAGCAACTCGTGTGTTAATCGCCACAGTACCCTATTCCCGATTCTTCACGTCGTAATTCAAATCGTGTCGCATATTGCGTAACCCTTCTTGTTACACGGGATGACGTGACAACACGCTCATGGGTAGCATATTTCCTCAAAAGTCGCTTGTATTCGCGTAGAGCATTCACGTCACCTCCTTGTTCATCGTCCTTCTTGTTTCTCGTGTTTCTTTCTGAAAACAGCGCAAGAAGTAGCTTATACTTATGAATAAGCAATGCGGGGAGGAACGAAAGCCGACAATGGCAGTACATTCTTAAGAGCAAAGTTGCCTTAGGGAATCATTCTTTATCCGATGGACCAAAACAATATCATCATCATAAACGGTTTGTGACGAGAAATTGGTTAATCATACTCACCATTGGTACACTAAAGAGGAAGAAGGCAATGGTTAGTGTTCTTAATTTCTATTGCTGAGAACAACAACAACGATGACGCCGACGACGACAACTTCATCATGTCATAACACAGGGCTTCAAGTTATAATCACAAGCTAACGCTGCCGTATTCATATAATTTTTTTACTTATTCAGAACAGGCTTCATCCCCCCTCCCCCGCTTTGTTATTTTTGTGGAGAAGAGAAAATTATGGAGCACTTTTTAATTTTTTGTTGAAAAGTTTCTACATTAAGAAATATACCTCTGTAAACACCGTTACGCATCCTTGGATTAGATTTTACAACGTCAAATTTACTATCCCTATAGGTGCACATATACCCTCGGGCACAGCAACGGCAAAGTATGCGAAGCCATGCAAGATATCATTGAACAGTCAAAGAGATTTACTCAATAACATCAATTCCAAAGGTTCTCCGGTAACCAATGAAGGCAATAGGAAGATTTTCTTTTATATTGTGACGGAGCGAGGTCTTGGCTTACAGGACAGCGTCCATCGAGAATCGGCAGCCGAACAGATGTCTGAGTTGCCTCTCGTGCAAGCGCCTAACGCACAGGCGTCTTCTTCATCTTCGCTAAGTGCCACGCTTGCTCCTGTCGATGATGCACCGTAACAATATGAATAATTTCTTGCTATATCAGTAAGAACTGATTCATAGAATTTTTTTTCTCGCAGACAATTTACAAAAAGATGAATATTTTTGTTGTACTGAACGAGAAAGTATTGTCGTCGCTATGATTTGTTAAATATATATATATACTTGTAAGCTACCCAATTCTATGTCAATTCCCTGAGGTGGGTGTCAGCCGAAAATTTAGGATCTACATTTACAGCTACAACAACACCGACAAAAGCAAACGCGTCCGCGAAGCGATGGTGGTGAGCCGAAGACACCGAGTACGTAGGCGAAAGAATGCTAAGGGACGGGCTCGGCAAATGTGGCTACCTGGAGACACCGAAGCGATTGAAGGCCGATGCCAACGATGGTGTGCCCGTAGATCTATGAGAGGTGCGAACGCTCGGTATCAGCGTGAGTTTCACTCTTAGCAGTGTGGACATCCGTGACGTGTCTGTGACTCTCTGGGGTTTAACTGGAACCTCTGAGCGCTGAGAATCAAGGTAGAAACGACGTAACATCGCCTAGCTAAAGCTTAGAGGCAACCTATAAGCAACCAGATTAGTCTTCAGAATCGTCCAGTCTCGATGTTTCAAGCCTGCCGAGGCTAAGTGCAATCTTCGCCATGTAATTTGTTATTATTTTTTTCATGCATCTTCAACTATCCTCGCTAAAGCTATAATATGGCGGCTGTAGACGTCAATACTGCTAGTGTTGTTGTTGGCTGAATAAGTTTGTGTGATTGTGACTCGTGAAAGGTCACCCATGAAGGAGTATTGACATAGGAGCAAGGAAAGGGAGGGGAGTCGACCAGACTCGCGTCCGATTTTTCACCCAAAACTGGTGAAAAGGGGTACAGGGGCGAAACGAGGCTGAGATTAGAATACAGATACAAATTTGCGACTCTGCTGTGCAACGCTAACATCTAAAAATATGACACACTGGCCTACAAGGTATAAACAAATCGTGAATAGATTGGACTGTTGGTGTTTGGCCCGGGAGCGGCCAGTCGTGCCGCTACTTTATTCGCATAGCATACAGCTTCACATTTTTTCAACAAAAAAGATAATAATAATAATAATAATAATAATAATAATAATAATAATAATAATAATAATAATAATAATAATAATAACGGCCCAGGCCAGGGTTAAAAAACGCTCATTTAACAAGTGAGTGTGTGTTTGTCCGCTTATGTAAAAGGCATACGCAGGCAGCACACATCGAGAGTTTCTTTCCGCGTGACAGCTCGAAAAACGGACTGTCCGTTGCACGGCTTGTCACCTCCATGACGCTTGACTTTTAAGCGACGCCATGCTTGTCAAAGTGTTATTGTGCCTCAACTTTTCCCCACTTCAGTGCCCTATAGCCGGCTTTGACGCGTTAATACGCGAGCATCTCGCCTCTATACTGCCCTTGGCCTGACGTTCGTTGACTGCCGTCAACGTCACAATTGGCAGCTACCACTGCTGCACCAACACATCCATCCTCCTCGTGAAAAGGCGCATAATTAGGGTTGCATAACTTGAGCACGCGAGGAGCAACAGTGTGCGATTGGAGACATACGGTTGTGAATGAGCCACGCAGACAGAATCTCTGAGTGCCTGCCCGGTATGTCGGCACAAATGGACTGCGAGAAAAGCCTGCTCTTGCATCACGTGCCTCCTGGAATAAAACTGGACAGCGAGTGTAGTGAATAAAGGGAGTGTACACGCGTGTAACTGGCTCCGATCCTCAAGAACATCACAAGCATACGTGACCCGAGATACTTTGGCTTCGCGACCGAGAAACCACAAAAATGACCTCTCTCTCTCTCTCTCTCTCTCTCTCTCTCTCTCGGCATGCAGTGACCGTGTACCTGGCCAAACACACTTGTAACATTGATTGATTGATATCTGGAGTTTAACCACCATATGATTAGAGACGTCGTAGTGGAGGGTGCCGAAAATTTGGATCACCTGGGGTTCTTTAACATGCACGCAAATCTGAGCACGCGGGCCTACAGCCTTTTCGCCTCCTTTGATAATGCAGCCGCCACAGCCGGGATTCAATCCCGCGACCTGCGAGTCAGCTGCTAAGTGCCCTATCCACTAGACAAAAATTATGGCTTGATCCCGCTTTAATATACTACAAGTTGGGTATATGTATACAATACATTCTGTATACTTTAGCAGCTTACGCACGTTTTGTGTTGCGAGTGATTCTATCCTATTGAAAAGATCTATACTTAAGGGCTCGTTTTCCCGTGTTTCACACAATATTATTGAGATCTAACGGGCAATAATGCCAAGGAAAGTATAGGGGAAGATATTAGACCAAATGGTAATGTAAATATGAAGAGAGAAAAGTGGGTGAAAAGAAACAACTTCCCGTTGGCAGTTATCTCACGTATATATATATATATATATATATATATATATATCTATATATATATATATATATATATATATATATATATATATATATATATATATATATGGTCTCTAACAGACCAGTAATGCCAAGGATGTACAGGGGAAGTTATTAGAACCAATGGAATGTAAATAAGAAGAAAGAAAATGGATCAAAAAATAACCTGCCCACGGCTGCTTATTTTTTCATACACTTTCTTTCTTCTTGTTTACATTCCATTGGTTCTAATAACTTCCCTGTACATTCCTTGGCATTACTGTCTGTTAGAGATCATATATATATATAATATATATATATATATATATTGTCACGTGCGTACCGCGAAAAGACGAAGGCGACAGCGCATACGCGCATCTGCACGCTTTTGTGCAGAATGCAACAACGACAGAGATGAGGAACTCTCTGGTGCACGCGGTTAATAAAAAGACCAACCCTCAGCGTCTTCAAATACAACCTCTGTCTTCACGTCGCGACAGTATATACAACAAAGGAAAAGTGTACACCTTAGGGCTCGTTTTTCAGTGTTTTGACGCAATATTAATGAGATCTAACAGACAATAATGCCAAGGAATGTATAGGGGAAAACATTAGAACCAATGTAATGTAAATAGGAAGAAAGAAAAGTGGGTGAAAATGTAACTCACGGCAAGTCATTTTTTCACCCAGTTTTCTTTCTTCCTATTTACTTCACATAGGTTCTAATATTTCCCCCTATACATTCCTTGGCAATATTGTCGGTTAGATCTCGTTATTATTGCATCAAAACATTTATGTGAAAAAAGTCAGTGAAAAAAAAAGTCCAGGTGGCCGCAGAAGCCGGCCGGCCGTTACAAAAAATTGCCTTCGCTAGTTTACGACACTGCGTAATCAGCTTCACCAGCAAGCCACAGTCACTAACATCGGCATGTACTGACTGACTTTGGTGTGCTATGAAAGGGCGAATCATGTTTTATGCAGTAATTCGCATTTTACAAGGGTTTAGTTTGTTAATTTAGCAAAATCAGGTGTTTTCCAAGGACCATTATGCACTTATAGAGCTTACTGAATAACGTGCATTAGCCTTTAGGACGTAAGCTTCTCATTTCATTGACGCATCGACTTAATGGGAAATTTCTAGAATAGCTTTCATCATCACCATGCTCGTGTGAAGTTCCCGATCGTAATCACCTCGCCTTTTTCCCCCTTTTCACTTCCTGCTTCTTATGCCAATCATCAAAGAAATTCCCTTGTCTCATTTCAGCACGCACGTTTCTGGGTTTGAATGGCAGCGAGATAATTCCACTTCATTCCGCGAAGGTCGCACACTCTGTTCATACGGTTTCTGCTTTCGACAAGCCGGGATCAGGGATGTAGCTGCAGTGCCGCCATACGTACGCATGTTGCTTAGCTCGATGGGGGCCACAGGCGCACGTACCAGACCGATTTGCCCAGCTGTTGCCGTGTCTGCTCTCTGTGAAGAGCCCCTTGTTTGGCTTTTTTCCTGTGGTCACGAAACGAGGGTGTCTGCGGTTGCGCGTGACGCGAGAGGTGCGTGGACCCACGGCGGCTGTGTCTTCTTCCTGAATAGGGCACAAGCTGCGTTTGCACGCTCGCGAAAACGCACGAGCTGCGAGCGGGAAATAGAGAAAGTGGCCGACAGTGACACGCGCGGCAAGAACAACAAATAAACACAAGCGGGAAAATGGCCTCGGAAGAAATGCGTATAAGTGAAGGGATTACACGCGTAAACGATGCAGGACGCACTCAGTGTTCAGGTGTCAGATGGCCATGATGTTTCGTCAACAGAATGTGTCTAGGGAGACAGGCAGGTTGGCTTCAGCATTCAGCCTATAGTTGCACGAGATTGTCTGTTTGCCGTGATGACGCGTGTAGCGATAATGTCATGCTTGTTCGTAACGTGTCATTTGAAGACGGCCGCAGAAATGCATCGATGCCTATCGAAAGCGTCCCGGCCCATCGTACTCCTCCTCCATAAAAGTCGTGGTCATGATGCCTGGCATAATTCGGGTTTATACCTGGCCATCAAATTCTCAGTGTAACAAAAACAACAAAAATGTTAGTTCGAAGGCACCTTCATTTGAAGCAAGGATGTTAGCAGATGGAGCAGACTCCGCAAGAAGTTCTAACAAGCACATAATAAATGTCTTTACCGTGCTTGAATAACCTACTTCAAATCTATCTGCGTCGAAGACTAACGTATGTGGCTGGTAGACGTACGGCACCTCTTTTTGTCGGAAGATATGGGTTTGTTTCTGTGTTTGTCAAACTTGCCGATGCGAGACAATTTGAGCTCCTTGATTGATATGTGGGGTTTAACGTCTCAAAACCACGATATGATTGTGAGAGACGCCGTAGTGGAGGGCTCCAGAAATTTTGACCACCTGGGGTTCTTTAAAGTGCTCCCAAATCTGAGCACCCGGGCCTACAGCATTTCCGCCTCCATCGGAAATGCAACCGCCGCAGATCCCGCGACCTGCGGGTCAGCAGCCGAGTACATTAGCCACTAGATCACCGCGGCGGAGTACAATTTAGGTTAATTTGTGTTTAACATTGAAATTATGCCTATTGAAGTTGATACATAACTTTACCTCATCTCTCAAACAAGAAATAACATTCAACCTGCAACAGCTGTCACCTTTTAAATTTTCCGCAGACCGCGAAATGAAATCCTAGTAGCGACATCCACATTTTACATGAAGGTGAAAATGCTTGACCCCAGGTGGTCAAAATTTTCGGAGCCCTTCACTACGACGACTCTCGAAATTATATCGTGGTTTTGGGACAATAAACGTCACTATTATAATGAGAGTAATAGCTATTATCTAATAAAATTATTTCTGCCAATTAGCTTATTACCGGGTGTCAGGCTTCCTCTTTAAGGAACGCTCAAGCGAAACACTTAAACAGCTTGCCCTGATAAATTAGTATTTGAAAAGTACACTGGGGATTTTCCGGTTGTATGTTGACTACTAGAAGAGAATATGCAGTATAATATGAAAGTTTTAGGATTTTGCGCCGAAACCTCAACTTCGGTACGTTGCGTGACGTGAATAATATCAAAGAATTCCTTCCGTACTCTGGCCACGTTTGGTTCAATGAAAGCTCTCAAAAATTAACTTGCCATGTATTAAGTCTCCTTAGAATGCAACTGACTCATTTTTTTTACCCAGAAATAAGCACACAGATAATCACACGCTAGTAAATGCCGTCAAAAAATCTGTAACGCTATGGTGAACTAGTGCAGTGTCGTCACCGGCAATTTTGTTTTGCGCCTTTCCTTGCTTATCAAGCGTCCTCTCGCGGCAAGGGTGCGTTTCATTGGCGTGATGTAACAATACAAATGAATTTTTTTTTCAGTGTATCTGCAATGTCATGTCTGTTAAAGAGTGCTCAAATATGTAGAAGAAATCTATAGCTTTAACCTTTTTGTTGACTTTATCACTTTCTGATGAGCTATTCTTGAATCAGAAACAAACTTTCCACCTGGCTTTAGAAAAATTCCTGTCCATATTCAGCTGGTGATTTTCTAATAAGGACGTAAATAATAAACGATTGCTCTTACGGCACGTTAAGGAAACCTCAAATTGTTGAAATTATTCCCGAGATCATCCGAAAATGACGCCCTCCATAAGCAACGAGCAGTTTTCTGAAGCACCGTTTTTTTTCTTTTTATTAGCTTTAATAAAGAGCTAATTGGCAGTTTTGCTTGTTAACCAGCCTGCTGACCCGCAGGTCGCGGGTTCGAATCCCGTCTGCGGCGGCTGCATTTCCGATGGAGGCGGAAATGTTGTAGGCCCGTGTGCTCAGATTTGGGTGCACGTTAAAGAACCCCAGGTGGTCTAAATTTCCGGAAGCCCTCCACTACGGCGTCTCTCATAATCATATGGTAGTTTTGGGACGTTAAACCCCACAAATCAATCAAATCAATCAATTGTTAACCAGCTGTCCAACGGTTCCTGCTGCAGCCATATGAATGCAGTATTAATTTAATTACTCAGTCTATTTGAATTCCTGTTGGCGTACAATGATTTGCGTCCGTTGTGCAGTGGGCTTTGTACTATGAGCGGAGGTAATGGTGCGTAGCCTGGAAGCTTGAAGTCTCGAGTGTGTAGGTGTCTTAGAAATAAATGGTGAGCAAGAGAGAGCCCCCCTGTAGGAAGTGAACTCGAGAAAGAAACAACTTCCGCGTTTTGGAAGTCGCGTTGGTTTAGAGGCTGTTTAACTCTGCAGGACGCCTTGACATCTCAAAGCATCCCTAAACTTCGTGCATTTGTATATTTTTCGGCGCAAACAGCGGTTTGCGTCATGGCTTTTTGATTTCTCTAAGCAAGCTTGTGGGCAGAGACCTTTCTTGGGAGGGGGAAGGCGTGAATAACATCGTGGAGTGACACGCGTGGAAAATAACCCTGTCAATCTTAATTTTGACAGCGTTGGTGATACTTTTCATTCTCATGCGTTAGAAGGAAGCTGAAATTGAATGTCATCCACTATGCCTCAACTTTCCTGGAAAGTGGCGCGAAATGTCTTACAAAGATTGTGCGCACTCTTTCTTTTACATGCGTCATCATGTTTTTTTTTTTTGTAGAGTTCCCATCTTGTCAGATTTCTAATATTTTATCGACCAGCACTCTATGTTCGCAGAAGTAAAGAAAACAAAGAGTCCCTTTAGAAGCAAGCTTGAATGTTGTTTTTTTCAGGCATAGATAAACAGATGGCACTATTCATTGGAAGGGGGTAATTTTGTGACTTTTTGCGTTTATTGAGACCAATGTGACCAAGGAAGTAACCTGAGCACATTGGTAGTCCATTTTTGTGAACGGTAATAGTGCACTGGAGACAGTCACACCACGGAGGAACACACAGGCGCACACATAATGTCACGCAGCACGTGTGTGTTCCTTCAATGTGCGATCGTTTCCAGCGACCTTTTGTGAACAGAACTTTTTCAAGCACATCAGCGCCGCCAAAGGGCACGCAAGTGCTTATGGGAAAAGTCGGTGTGCCGCAACAGCCGCTGCGACGAGCGCGAAGGCCTCACGCTTCAACTTTCCGTTTCCGTCATGCCAGCGCTTATCGAATCAGCTGAACTCGACAAGGTGTGATATATTACTGCGTGATTCACTCACGAACTTCAGTGTTTGGGTACAATGCCCTGTCTACGATGTGCACTTGTCCCCCTGTTCCACTATCTGAGTGGCTCAGAAGTGGCAGTTAATTATTATTATTCTTTAGCGTCAGTTCGCCTTCGGCATAAATAAAAAGCAGTGCAACTTGGTTGCATAAAAGGTGCAAGAACACTCCATAAATTGACGGATGCATTAAGAATCAATGTCATTTGACACTGTTTACGGGTAAATTCTACGCTTCTGGTACATAGAGTGGTTTGGAAATAACCGGTATTCTAATGTAAAATAAATACATTCACTAGACTGAGGGCGCGTCGCTTGCATGATATGCACATACCTACTTCTCTTGGCGGTTTAACTATAGTTTGCAATAAAACTTACAAGGTGAAAACAAAGAAGTAGGACCAGGAAAAAAATATATGCACACCGAAAACTCTCACCCACGATGGAAAGGTCATTGCACTTGTTAAAAAACATATTTAAGAAAATGGGGGTGCATCGCGCACGTCACAGACAGGTACAAAAATGCAAAAAAACGAATAGTGTGTTTACAGTTTATCAATAAAGTTAAGTTTCTTGTGTTGTAATGAAAGCAAACTTAAAGAAGGTGTGGTGTTCTTTATAATATGTTCGGTGGTCTGGTTAGGGTGACTGTGCAAGATTACCATGTCTTTAAAGATGAAATTGCAATCATATGACTGAAAATGCGAGGTGGGATGAGATGGCTTCATTCAATGAATTTCGATGCTCTCTGAGGCACGTGGTGATACATCAACCATTCTGACCGATGTATATATGTTAACACAAGAGGAATCCGGTTCGCAAGTCTTGCAAAACAATTGAAAGAACGATTGGCATGTCTCTTATGTGGCTTTTCTCTGCCCGTTGCAGACCCCTGTGACCTTTAACGCTATAGGGAAGCGCGGGGAGCCGTGTAGGTGCTTTCGTATTCAAAGACAGTAACAGCTCCACGCTTTTTTCTTAATTTTTTTTCTCTCAAGAACCTCTACAGTTCGTGCGACACGCGGTGCGAATTCGCTCGCTGGATTTCGTGCCGGCCGGTTGTTCCCCCGCGATTGCCGACGACATCGCAGCTATGGCCGACTGGGCTCCCCCTACGCCATCTTCTGACGCCGACAAGAGCTCTCGCTGACGGGTGCCCCGTCCTCGGACTCCTGCGACCGTGTTCATCTTTCCTATCTCCTCTTTACTTCCGTCGCTCACTGTCCCTGCGCCTCGCTCTCTCCTTTTTCTCTCTATATATACATTTTCTTCCTATTCTTTTAATGCCTCCTTACCCCCCATTCCT